>CM055315.2:33495228-34002728 GCA_029255685.2 Silene conica
AAGCAAAATGGAGGCTCATATGAATGCCCCTCTTCCAGCCTACCCATAACCCCCCGGATGCTCCATCAGAGTCCATCCCTACTGAATTATCAAAACCCCATGGTCGAAATAAACGACTTACATTAGCACTATTACACTTAGTTTCAGCTAAAAACATAAAATCAAAAGGCTTCTTACTTAATATCGCTCTTAATTTGGAAATTGTAGGGGAGAGCGTATTATTTAGGCCCCTACAATTCCAAACCACACTGTTCATGGCGACATAGGAGGTTGTGATGGCCCAAGCTCCTCAAAGCCCTTTGAGTCTTCCTCCATTGATGAGTCACTGGACTCATCCATATCCGAATCATTAATAGAAATCAAGAAAGCAGCCCCTGCCTTATTCCCAGCACTAGATCCTGCAGCATCCTTCACCATAGCACTCCCTTCCCCTTCCTGCATCATACTCTGACTTCCCAGCTCCGAGCCCCCATTACCTAGACATATATTCTTTGCAATACCCCCTAAATACTCTTTAGCCCCCTCCAAAGTAGCAATATGCTCATCAGGAATCATAATATAATCTAGCTGGGTGCAACATTTTCGTTTTCGAGCTTTTTGAATTTCATCCTTAAAGTCTTCCCCCATAGTATCCTTGTGGTAGACCTCAATCATCCCCATGGTTCCATCAGAATTACTTGGTGGGTCAATGCTTGCAACAAGAGATGAGAAAGCCCCCATCCTAGGTATGTCAAACATCTTCACTTTCCCCTTCTTTTCAGCATCAGTATTCTCCCTAGCCCTTGCCTGGTGCAGATTAGCCTCAGCCTCCTCCATCACTTGCTTCCATTTTTCAATAGCCAACTCAGTTGCTTTCTTAATTTGTTCCACTGCTCTCTCTAATCTTGACAGCCCCTTGTCCAATTCAACTCCTTTCCTGATTAAAGCATCAGGAGTGACTGACTTCAGATCCTCCAACCTTTCCTCCTTCACCATAGCCATTTGAGAAATTTCAACCCCTCCAACCAGTCCACTACTTTGCCCCCTAAAAACCCCAGACTCCCCCTGAAGTCTAGTCTTCATTCCACTCTCTGCCTCCGAAGAGTCATCAGAAGAGATGACATTAACATAACTTTGATTCGAGTCTGAGGAATCTCCATTTGCTTCCCTAGCCTGATTAATTATATGGTATGGGTAATGGTCAGACTCCTCAGAGGAGTCCTCATCACTAATAACAATGACTTCAGTTTCCCTAGCCTCTTCTGTAGTTTCAAGACTCATGTCCCTTTCCTCACCATCACTCCCCACGTGACCCATCCTGAAATGCCCATCAGGAAAATGATAGACCACTGGTAAACCCGTTACAGGAGGGTCAAAAGTCTGGTTAAGCCCTCTATATTCATCGTCCATCAAAGCCCACTCTGGATCCCCTTCCACCCTTGATAAGATTGTTTCTTGAACCTTTGATCCCTATCTACCACCCCACTCAAAGAATTTTAAGAAGCATAAAGTAAATAGGGATCATTATACCTCAATTACCTAAGATTGTCTTCCTGTGCAGCCTGCATATTCTGTTGATTATCAAAATCTTCATCAGCACTGTGAAACTGATCCTGATCCTGCTCCTCCTCTCCCACTACCATACCATCCACTCTAGTTCCCTATCTCTGTTGACCCTCTTCCCCATTTGAAACAATTTCAGCTACCACTTGCCTCTGATTATTCTCTTCAACTTCCATATCTTGTATTCCAAATTATTGTTGCATGACCCCTTCCATCACTTGAGGATTCAGATTTCTATTTCCATAACCTTGCTGAACATTAACATTCCCTTCCAAGCTCCCCCCTTGAGCAGCATGCTGCTGCTCACCTTGGACCTCCTGATATTGTTGACCACCACCATTACCTTGCTCACGCATTCTATTTTCCTGGTCACCATGAAGCACCTGGTCTCTTAAGTTAAAGAGCACATGGCCCGCAAACGGTTGAGCAGTAACTGCAAACCGCATCCCAAGGTACACTCTTCCCCCTGGGTAATCCCTAGATGAAAATCAATGACTCTTTCAGGGGACTCCCTTCCCCTCCTAACATTCCTCCTCCCCCAGTCTTACCTTAGAGTTCACAAATTTTGTAGTTGATGGTGTAGCCCTCAAATCCATATTAAACATAGTATGACTACTATTAGCCTGATACACCACAAATCCTTTTTCACCTGATCTATCCATCATTCCTGTTATCTCAGAAATGATGGTCATCATACTTTCCCGACACTGAACCCCAGTATGTCCAATTTTTCCACATTTTATACAGTACTTAAAATTTTCCTCATACCTGAACTGTACCCATAATAAATTACCATCATCAAGAGATAAAAAGAAACCTGGCATAAGTGGCTGATTTAGGCGAATACAGACTCTGACCCTGAGATAGTCGTGATCAGGTATCCCTTCAAATGGTTGCACATAGTGCTGATGGCTCATCAATTTTCCCGCCACATGTGCAACATGCTCCGTCAAATACTCAAAAGGTAAGCCACAAACCCTCACCCATACTTCAGCAAAAGGGAACCTAACAGTCCTAGGTATCATATCTGGATACCATTTAGCGAAAACCATTAAGGCTCCATCAATAGTAGTCGTACTTCTCAATAACAGTTCCTCAATATCTAATGCATTTTCACAATGTAGAACATACAGTTCCCCCATCCTAGAAACCCTAATTATCCCTCTCGTATCCCACTTACTTTCAATAACATCTTCCACCATTTCAGCTTCAAAAACTCTGTAGTCCACCAGAAAACCCAAAACACAGTTTCCCCAATACTCCATAGACCTACCCAAGTGACCGGGTTCAACATGCATGATGCGTGTCTATTTTATGATGTTTTACATCTATTTTTACACGCATTTTGTCGCTCATTTACTATGTTTTAGCCATAAATTCCCAAAATTCGTGCACTTTCGTATTTTTATGCACTTTTACAGATTTGTGCGGAAAAAGGACAATTTTACACCAAACTTATGCCCTCGTGACTTTTGCATAATTAAGGAACGAAGGAAAGTCAACAGGAATCATTAATCAAGTATCAAAAGTCAAAACCGAGACGAATCAAAACAATCTTATGCAGTAACGGGTCGACCGACCTATTATATGGGTCGGCCGACCAGTTCTTTGCAACCCAGAATTCCTGAAGCCCGTAAAGAGGTTGACCGACCTACAAAACTGGTCGACCGACCTCAGCGAAGCCCAGAGAAGCTTTTTGGAAATCGATTAGAAGTGTGGAGTCTTTAGGAAACTCCTATTTTATGCCCTATATAATCTAATCTTTTGTTTAGGGTTAAGAATCAAGTTACAATCTAGTTTTTATCTTAGAGAGTCACATATTCAGATCTATCATCAAGTTCCTAATTTTATTTTCTCTTTAAGTTGTAATCTTTCAATAATTCTCAAGCATTCAATAAAGTTTGTTCTTTTCTGCCTTAATTCCGATTTCTAGTAATTACTCCCTTAATTTAGTTTCATTATTGTTCTTATTATTATTGCATTCGGTTAAGATAGAATCCCAAGCTATATTAATTCTTGCATGCTTAGATTGATGTTCACCATGATTTTCATGTTTACTTTTGTTTTTATTATCGTTTCACTTACCATGAATAGCTAAATACATATGTTAGGATGTAGGGGATGAATATGCATAGGTAGCGTGAATTCCGAGACCGACCTGTAGCAGAGCCGTGGTCGGCCGACTCAAATAATGGGTCGGTCGACCAAGGCTGTGGTCGGCCGACTGGGCTAGCCGGTCGGTCGACCCACTCGCGTATGTATTCTGTTTCGTCTTACTTTGTTGACTATAATAACCTGCAATGAGACCGAAAGGAGACTTGTAGGATGTTAGTAATGACCTACCCAAGATTGAAAGATACGGGAAGGGCATTGGTTTACACCTTAAGACGGCTAGGTTACTCAAGACTCAAAGGTATGTGACCTAGGATTTAGGAATCACCCTTATTGTTGACACCCAATAATTGTGAGACCTAGGAACTAATAGCATAGGCCGAAAGGAGCTATTAGGTACCATAGACCGAAAGGATATGTTACACCCCTTACGCGACTGCAATACATGTTGACCTTAGGATTTATACTATCTTAGCTATTTATTACTCAATCATCCTAGCATCTCTTTTAATATATTTTTATTCTCAGCTTTAATTACTTGTTTATTTTAATCTTTGCTTAGACTTAGTAATCAACCGATCAAACCCCCAAATTTGTTACCTTTAACATTAACATCAAACAATAAACACTCCCCACCTCCTTGTGGTTCGACCCTGACTTTCACTATCTATAGTTTAAGTTTAGGAATTATAAATTTTATCTTTGGTACCCTCAACGACGGGCATCAATGCATAACAGGACCCGTCCTCGGATACCTCCACATGTTTGCATGCAAAGGATTCATAGGGTGGAATTCAGCCCCTTCATGAGGTTGATGAAAAAAGTTTTGCTGGTTGTTATGATTATGCTCATCAACCCCCCTCTCCTGACCCTCAACATCATTACCAGTAACCCCCATCCCATATCTACCAAACTGTGCTTCAAACTCCATTAAATCCCAACAGTTATCGTTACTCACGCTTTGTTTAGAAGAAAAGAAATTATATTTACTTTTTTGTTTATTACGGTGTGATGAGGAATAACCTTTCATGGTCTCCTATTTATAACCCAGAATAAATGAACTCCAGAAACCCTAGAAGAACCCTTAATCTTCCTTGATTAAGACAACTCACAGACTTCGTAAAAAGAGTAATCAAGTTCCCCCAATCACCACGCTTGAAAAAATATCATTACACTAACCCTAACCCTAAAACCCCTAAAAGACGATTAAACAACATGCATGCATAGTAGCAGTCCACTATTCAAGGCATAGCTCTGCGGTTGATCTTCGTGCATGTCAGATCTTCCCCAATCATTTTCCACTTAAGTAATTATTAAGCTTAAAATCACAACTTCCCAGGAAAAAACCATGTGAGAAGGATATCTCAATCCCCGATTACTCCACTTGCAATGATTATCTATTTTACATAACCATTTAAACAACCAGCAAACATCCACAAGTAAGTAAAAGATTTTACTTTGATGAAGAACGACCAGAAAGGAAAGATAAAATTGATTTGAGTTTTTTTTTAATTTAGAGAAACAAGATTTAGGATAAAAAGGATAATTTTTTGGGTTTTTGTTTTAATTAGAAGCTCTCGAAAAAGAGAGAAAAACAGCGCTCTAAGTGTAGAGAGAGAGTTAGGGAAAACATAACTTGAATCTAAGTTAGCTAATTGAATCCCATGATTCAATTGAAAACATGATTAAACATACAAAATACGACATACATAAAATAAAAATAAGAACATAAAAATAATTTTATGAGCTAAAATATTACGAAATAATATAACACATTCCAAAGTAGTTCTAGTTACGGAAGTATTGCCAAATATGCTCAATGAGATCATTTTCAAAGCGATGTGAGTGGCACGATCACGAATCTCGCCATGAATTTCTACGAATCGTTCTCGAGTCGACCTACTACGGCGATGATATTCATACGGATCATCAGTAACTGAAGTCGGATTATCTTCTTTAAACTGTGCGATTATGTTTTCATAGTTAAGATACGTGTTTCGTTCAACTATCATATTATGCATAATAATTGTAACACCCCCATTTATTTAAGGGGCTGAACTAGGACTCCCCAAATAATTAAGGGTGTTACCATCTCGGAATACCGAGGTAGTAGATAACAAAAGGAAGAAGCACAATACTTTATTAAGTATTTAAAATGTCAAAACCACTGATAAAACAATGTCTCATAAACATAAAGTAAATGTCTGAATAAACTTGCAAATAAACTTCTAAGGTGATCTAGACTCTAGACAGGTCCGGATCCAAGCTCTCTCTTCCCATTCAGCTCCCACTGTCTCAAGCACCTGTCAATCTGCTCCCCAATAATTTGGTTCATCACAGGTGATCAAATACATAGGGTCAACCACGAGGTTGAGTAGGAAAATAGATAAAACATATACAACAATAGAATACAATACACTTCCATCTCCATACCGTCTCAGCAACCACTTCCCGATCAAGCACCACTTCCATATCACAAGACCCAATATCACCCCACTTCATATCACAAGAACCAATATCACACCACTCCATATCACAAGACCCAATATCACCCCACTCCATATCACAAGACCCAATATCACCACACTCCATATCATAAGACCTTTAATTCCCCTCTCATAATAAATGAAAAATCTCATTCATGGCATAAATATAATTCAAAGTCTATTACCCTACCTCAAATTATAGAATGACAACCAAACAGCTACTAGAAATATTCCACGCGGAAACCGTCACCTAAAACCACATAATATTTTAATTACTAAATTATTCGTTTTTCAATTGTCTTTACAATTATACCGTCCTCTGAAATCTACTACTTATTATTATTAAGCGCGTGGATAAAATGAAAACGTAACTTGATAATTAAATATATAAGGACAACTAAATGACGGGTATATGGATTGTATAATTACCTCTACACTTCCTACGATTATTATTAATATTAATATAAAGAGCATTAGAGCAATAACAATAGAAGTTTTTATTCTTGAGTTTGTCAATAAGAACTTCAAAAATAAAGTTCTTCTATTGTGGATCACATTGGGTTTGTCAAAATAAGAACTTGGTTCTTATTTAAGAACCAAGTTCTTTGCTAGTTTCGAGAAGAAAAAATGTTTATGAAGATAAGATAATTAATAGTGGGTCCTAATTAAGAACTAAATAAAGTTCTTCTATTGTGATGTGAAGTTTTTAAATTTAGTAATTTGTGAAAATAACTTGGAAATAGGAAGAACTTTATATGAAGTTCTACTATTGCTATTGCTCTTAGGATGTCTGATGAGTCATATTCGTATACACTTTTATGCCTCCCCTTTAGTTGTTTTGAGATGATTCTTGTGCTAAATTGTGTCATTTATATGTTATTTATATTAGAATGTCGATACTTCCGCCTTTCGGTGTTTAATGCAGAATTGATGCATTTATGGAGCAAAAGATGGATTGGAGAACCGCGAACCCGGCATGAAGGAACACACGTAGCACGGCACGAGGATCTAGGAAGGAAGAGCTAAGGAGATTATCGAAGGCAAGCACAAAGAAGAGCTCCATATAACTAGTACCTACTTTAAAGAGCCATATCTCGAGTTATACAAATGATAATCAAGTGATTATAACTGGAGGTGAAAGTTCATCCTCTTAGCTTTCCAACGCCACGAAAATCACTTGATTCGGACGAGTAACGAAGAAATGGCGACCGTTTGAAGTTCAGTGCGCGAAGCAGAAATTACGCGCTGAGCACTCGATCGAGTGCCACCAACACTCGATCGAGTGCCTTGAGTGCTCGATCGAGTGCTTCAATTTACCCCGAGTTTCCATAAATTGTTTAGTTGTTTACTATAAATAAAGGCTTCGTAGCCTATTGTTAGATACACTTTTATTACTCTAAAAACCCTAATTATTACTAGTAGCTCTCTAGATTATTATTTAGCAATTGCCTTCGGATCTTGTTCTCCTATTTACGGTATTTAATCATAATCTCTACTTTATTGTTCTTCAATTATTCTTGTTCTTAGTTTATTGCTTTATTAATTATGTTTTCAATCAATATTGTTGTAGTTAGATCCCAAGCCATGCGTAGCTAATTTATTTGTCTAGGGTGAAAAGGGATCTAGGTAATTAGAAGGGGGAATCACACTTTAATGATGTTTAATTGTTAAACTGCTTATTATTATTGTTCTATTGTTGTTTTAAACCTGATTAATTAATTACTGGCCAGGATTAGTTAATTAGTCTCGCGAATTAGTCTTAGATCCGACCGTAGACTAAGACTAAGATAGGTCACAACAATTGAATAGACTGACCTAATTATAGCAACCGCATGTTAGGATTAGATCTAAAGATTATATGAATACCGACCGGACATATGGTCTTAAATAATAATTTTGCCCAATTAAATTAGTTAAATCCCATTCCCCTGGATAATTGCCTATGTGAACTTGATCCCTAGATCTTTCCTAATACTTGTTTACATCTTTATTTACTTATTTCGCAGTTAGTTTGTTAGATAACAAAAACAATCAAAACAACTCAATTGTTACTTAAAGACTTATTTACTTTAGCAAACAATTCATTACCGCCTCCCTGTGGATTCGATACCTTTCTTACCGCTAGCTATTAGTTAGTAGTATCCTAAGGATTACTTTGATTTAGGGTGACGACTTTACCCTTATCAATGTCTAACACTTGTTATTACTCATCACGATTAACTCCCATGAAATTGAGATACTGCATTCCAATACCCACGAGTATTACGCGCACGGACTATCCCCCAAACCTAGTGACCACACGACCCCTAGGCCCTACCTATCTCCAGCCACCAGGGTCCGCCTATCCAGCCACCGACTCTAACGCGGACCCTTCTGGATGCTACATACCTTCTGAACCATATAATATCACGCCCCAACAAAGCCCAGACAGACAGACCCCATCGCATTATTCCCCCGCTACAGACCAAATCCACCCTGAACCCGACTCCTAAACCGACTCATAACTCCCTAACCACCCCACGCTACCACCTATGGAAACCACCCTAGTCACCACTGACACAAGGCGACCCTAGGGGTGTTACCCATTGACCACTACCAGACACATAGACCGCATCCACCGTGCCTCAAAACGGCTCAGACCAACCGAGTACTATATATTCCTCTCACCCTCTGTTTTCGTCTGTCTCCTATCGACACCCACAAACGCCACCTCTTGACCACCACCAGGACACCACCAAGGTCTAATCCTACCCAGAAACCGAACCCATTAATTCAAGGTCTAGTTCAAACATGACAAGGGTGTAACAAACGAAGAGGGTTCATGGTCCTTATTCTCGCAGTGTCATTCCCGCTTTAATCACCACCACGATTACCACCATAGGTCACCCTAGTCACGGTCATAGTCCTCTTAAATCCTTTATAACCCATACCCAAAACACGACCCCTATTATATATAATAAAGTCAGAAGTAACATAGCACGAATTTACCGAGTAGACAATGATTATACCGTTTATCGCAGCGAGAAAACAGCGTACAAAAGACTTATTTGTGTGTGTGAGTGTGAAAGGCAGATGAGGGAACTAGGTGTTGGGTTTCTTAAACTCGTATTGGCTTTAGTCATACTAATAATATTATCTCATAATCTTAAGATCTTATTGCATGCATAACTAATAATGGCCAAAACAAAGAAGAAGAAATCCAATCCTTACATTGCTAATTTTCGGCTAAAATGGGCACAATCAAAGACACCTTATTTGATTGTTCTTGAGCTCAATATCAAGGTATGATCCTCCTAAGTCGCCAAATTAGAAGACCTCCAATGAGTTAACACCAAGACACTCTCTAAAAATATTTGTGATTGATTTTACTAGAACCTCACACAAATAACCTAGTTTCTTTTATTATTATCTTATAATAATTATACTACAAAATCAACTCAATTGATTGTGATTGTGGAGCAAGCACACGGTCAAGAGAAGTAGAGAGAAAAGAATTTTCTTTCTCTTTCGAAAAACCATATGAAAAAGATGAATGAATGTCTTGTGTTGTGGAAGACACTCCCTTGCCCTCTCTATGCATTTGGACGGTTAGGTTATGGTGCCCTATGCATGGGCACCAAACCACCACTTGTCATTTTTACATAAAATATTTTAATTAAACTTTTATCATATAAAAGTTAACATAATATAAAATGCAATGGTAGTGTGATCAAGTATCACACGGTCCAAACACAATTATTAATGTTCATTTTATCAATTTTAAAATGAACATTTACACATTTTACAAGTTTAACTAATTTAAACTTAATTCTCATAGAAATAATAATCCTATTATTATTATCAGTTTTTATATTAAAACATTTCTAATATAAATATATTCATTCTTAAATAATGTTTCGTAAACATATTAATTTTAGTAATGACAATTCATTCACTAAAATGTTACAATTTATAATCGTACTAGCTTAGAACCCGTGCAAATTGCACGGAAATGCATAGTTGAATAGTTTGTAGTTCTATATAGATAAATGTTTAAACGTATAAAAAATCAGAATAATAGTATTGTCAATAGGTTAGAATAGTCAGGCAACAATTCATTATTTGTAATTTGAGATTTGGAGTAATATTTGGTCTCATCTTTTATCTTTATTTATAAGCTCCCATTTTCAGTTACTCGACTATCACAGTTTATCCTTATTATTATTGTCATATTTCAAAGTATTTGAGAACAATAATTGTTACATATCCAAAAATAGGCCAGGCTGACGTAAGACCCGACATTGACTCGAACTGCAACACCCTAATGTGACCCAAAATCCGAATTGATCCGACCCGGTCCAAAATGACCTAAATTATCTTGACTCATAACTGATCCAACCCGAAGTGGCCGATCTGAAACCACCCAGATCCAAAATTACAATTTTCGCTCTTGATCATTAACCCGAAAATGACCTGACCCACTTAAACCGACCAACCTATCAAAATAAATCTGAAATCCAAAATGACCAACCCAACCTGAATTATTCTGAAATAACGATGAACTAAACTTACCCGACCCAAATTGGTCCGACAGAACTTGATTCGACTCATTTACCAAGTATAGTAGGACAAAAGTATAAACAAAAAAATGAGGGCAAAAGTAAAAGGGTGTAAATAAGGAAGGCAAATACTTATTTCAGACGGGCTGTTTTCCCGTCTGAAAAAAGACGGACTAATTATGATAATTATTACAGTAAAATGTTACGATTTTTTGATAAAATGTTACCATTTTTTGATAAAATGTTACCATCATTTTCAAGGTAAAAAGTGACGAATATGTTATATAACATTTTTTTATTAAATGGTTATATTCTATTAAAAAAATGGTGACATTTGATCCGTCTTATTTTTTCGGGCTTTATTTTAGGGCAAAGAGATTATATTGTATGTACATAATATTATGTGATTTTTTTGTAATATCTTTTTGTAATATCATTTTCGATTCCATTGATGGTGCTCAAAAATTATATGGACAGACTGTACTTATTTGGAAAAAGATTGGATCTCATAGAATTAATTGAATCTTTGAATATCTTTGAATAATATCTCATTGGAAATTCTGTTTTTAGCATTCTGTTCTGTTTTTTTTTTCTGCAATGATTCTAGCAATATTATTCTTATTTCATATCTTATACGTGAAGTTGCAATGGTTCTACCAATATTACAATGCAACATGGTTCAGTTTATCTGGTTTAAGAATATATTAGTACGAATATTTGGTTCAATTTATTCTACCAATATTACCAATATTACATGCAGTCAATAATTGGTTCAAGAATATATTTGATTTTCTTACATATTGCACTGCAATTTGGTCTTATTTGGTAATATTTTATAATATTTGATTTTCCAAAAACGATTTTACATAATGGGAACTTGGGCGGGAAATTTTTTTACGTGGGTGCGACACGTGTCCAATTTATGTTTAGTGGTTGTTGTTATATACTTTTATATAGATTATAAATATACTCCATATATGAAACATAAACCAGGATCGATATAACTCGTATCAATATACATTTATATCATTTTTCTATTAATAGAGCTGTCCTATAGGTGTGACCTAAAGGGATCGACTGATCACCACCGTCATACGACAGTAATGTCAAACTCTAGTAAGCCAATCATTATCGATTAATGTTGATCAGTCGACTGTATGAAAAGAATCATCCCATGAGTATTCTTATTGTAGATTTATCAGTGATTTTAAATTCACTGACGTGATCGCACTATTGTTGAGGACATATTTCCCAACAATCTCCCACTTGTCCTCGACAAGTGTGCGTCACCAATTCTCTTGTCCTATTACATTATCTCTCACTCAATGCAAGGTGTCTTGCAGGTCGTACTTGCATTTGATCATATCTTGAGTGGTTTTCTCGATCTGGAGATTAAATGATTTGACCGGAATTATCTACCATAGATACCTTCCGAGCGTGGCCACGCATTTGCAGTCAACTTCTCCTCGAGTGGCCCTGAGATTTAAGACAACCCTGACAAGGGGTTGGACAATTCCTATCCTACTGTTCCCTTTGACTAGCACAGTCCATCATGACCCAAAAGAAGCCCATTTGACCCCCTTTAACGGTTGATCATATCGTAGAGCAAAAATCAAAGTCACTTTGAAAACTATGCCACCTTGGGCGAACAGTCTCAAGTTAAATAATTGACTAGCAAGAATACATATAGTAGCTCTCGCCACGACCAGGCTAATATAAAATTTCCAGAAATCTATAAGCGGTCACAAGATGCCCGACAAAGTGCCTCTTGCAGTCTGCCTATGTGATCGACTAGTCATCCTTTATGACTCTATGGCATTTGGACTTGCCATCAATCGCCTCACACTCTAGTCGCTTCGAGACGTCACCTCATACAAGCGACTAGGGGCTATACTAAGTCTATCCGGTTCACTTAATGGGGTCCAATTGTCTTTACAACCCATCTGGATTTGACAAAGTATACAAACATTAAGTTTTAATGTAAAACATAAAACTCTTAAACAATAAACGTGATCATCATATATGAACAATAAAACTTTTATTTCATATCACATAATCTAATACATGTTAGGCATACGCCTTAAACCCGTAGACAAAATATGAGAGTCATGCTTAGCTTGTGACAATGCTTTGGTTAAGGGATCAACAACATTTTCTTCTGTCCCAACCTTGCATATCACAATTTCCTTTCTATCTAGAAAATCTCTAATCACATGATATTTTCTAAGTACATGTTTCGATCTATTGCTAGACTTCGGCTCCTTAGCTTGAAAGACAGCACCACTATTATCACAATAAAGGGTGATAGGATCTTCGGCCTCAGGAACTACTCTTAGTCCCTCAAGAAACTGCCTAATCCATACCGCCTCTTTTGCAGCTTCACATGCTGCTATGTACTCTGCTTCCGTTGTAGAATTCCCGCAACGCCAGGCTCTTTAAAGCTCTTCCAACTGACGGCTCCACCATTCAGGATAAAGACGTATCCAGCCTGGGATTTCATGTCGTCTCTATCCATTTGGAAGCTTGCATCTGTGTAACCCTTTACGCTTAGCTCATCTTCCCCTCCAAACACCAAAAATGAATACTTAGTTCTTCTTAAGTACTTAAGGATATTCTTTACAGCAATCCAGTGACTCTCACCTGGATTAGCTTGATATCTACTAGTCATGCTTACTTAGAAAATATCATGTGATTAGAGATTTTCTAGATAGAAAGGAAATTGTGATATGCAAGGTTGGGACAGAAGAAAATGTTGTTGATCCCTTAACCAAAGCATTGTCACAAGCTAAGCATGACTCTCATATTTTGTCTACGGGTTTAAGGCGTATGCCTAACATGTATTAGATTATGTGATATGCGAGTACATACCATGGCATACATGATAGATCTAACTGCGGAAGCATAAGGAATCTCTTTCATGCGTTCAACATCTTTGGGCTCCGTGGGAGATTGAGATTTCTTCAAGATAATCCCACTTCCCATCGGAAGAAATCCTCTCTTAGAATTCCCCATGCTGAAACGTCGAAGAACCTTATCAATATAAGATTCTTGACTTAGTGCCAATATCATTTTGGATCTATCTCTATAGATCCGGATACCTAGTATGCGTTGTGCATTTCCTGAATCCTTCATTTGAAAATGACTTCCCAACCATCCTTTCACAGAGGATAGCATTGGAACATCATTTCCAATAAGTAGTATGTCATCCACATACAGTATTAGGAACACAACCTTGCTCCCACTGAATTTAGTATATAAGCATGGTTCCTCGACACTTCGAGCAAAACCATTTTCTTTTATAACTTCATTGAAACGATGATTCCAACTCCTGGATGCTTGCTTAAGACCATAAATGGATCTTTTAAGCTTGCATACCTTGTTAGGATTTTTAGGATCCACAAAACTTTCAGGTTGTATCATATATACATCCTCCTTTAAATACCCATTTAAGAAGGCGATTTTGACATCCATTTGCCACACTTCATAATCATGAAATGCGGCGATCGCTAACATAATCCTAATGGATCTAAGCATAGCAACTAGAGCAAAGGTTTCATCATAATGAAGACCTTGAACTTGGGTAAACCCTTTAGCCACTAGCCTAGCTTTGTAGACATCATCATGTCCTTCTATGTCATTCCACTTTGAAGATCCACTTGCACTGAAGAGGTCTCATACCTTCAGTCAAGTCAACCAAGTCCCATACTTGATTTTGAAACATAGAATCCATCTCAGATTTCATGGCCTCTTGCCATTTTGCGGAATCGGGACTAGAGATTGCAGCTTTATAAGTGGTAGGCTCGTCACTTTCCAAAAGTAAAACATCATGTAATAACCCGTATTTTCATATCTCATGATAATAGAATATCGATATAATTACCTTGTCTAGAGATAATTTTATGTGTGATAGTTTAGGTATATGTGGAGATTTTACACCTTGTATTATTATTATTATTATTATTATTATTATTATTATTATTATTATTATTGTCGCGAAACGAGATTATATGTTTATGATGACGAGAACGTTAGAAATAATAAGATAATAAGACGGTATTGGGAATGAGAAGTCAATGCCGAGTATTTTACGGAGTTTGACTACGAATTTTACGATGTTGATTATGGGTCACTACGAGACTCGGAAATTAACAAATAAAATGCAAGTCCTTCAACGTAACATTTGGAGACCAATCATAATTCAACATAATGACTTGTTATAATAAAAACCCTAAAGCAAGGACGCATAGACTCTCGAACGCCGCATCTCCTTCTATTCCGTATTCTACATTTTATTCTCTTCCTCCTCACTTCCTTCTTTCTGCTCGCTCTCCTCAAGTCCATTCGTTCATTTTAACCGTAGTTATAAGGTGATGATTTTGGTTGACGGATAAGTTGCATTTGATTGCTCGGATTGCTTTTGGACTTGCTAGCTGGAAGGTAGGATTTACCTACTCGATCTCGGTTTTATATGATTATCTTGGCTCGCATATTACATATAATGTGATGATTGGTTGGATTGATTAATGATTATTATTGACATTGGATTATTACGTTATGCATAATGGCATGAGAGTGTTGTTTATTATTATTGGCATGAATGTTGCATTATTTAATAACATGATTGCATAAGAGTGTTGTTGCATTCATGAGCATGGGATACGCATTGGTCACTGAGTTATGATATTGGGTCTTGTGATATGGAGCGGAGATAATGGGTCTTGTGATATGGAGCGGAGATAATGGGTCTTGTGATATGGTGTGGAGATAATGGGTCTTGTGTTATGGTGTGGAGATAATGGGTCTTGTGATATGGTGTGGAGATAATGGGTCTTGTGATATGGTGTGGGGTGATATTGGGTCTTGTGATATGGAGACGGAGTGGTGTTCTAATTTATTTTAATGTATGTGTTATTGATGTTCACCTACTCAACCTCGTGGTTGACCCTGTGTATTCGTGTGACACCTACGATGATCCGTAACGGGGAGTAGATTCTACAGGTCAGTGACAGATGGATTAGGAGCTTGGGCATGGAGAGAGACATGGCTTGGACCTACTTAGAGTTAGATCACATTTAGATATCTTCAGTTGTACTTTTATTATATCAAAGTTTAAATCTAGTCAGATATTTATATAAAGCACTTTGGTTTCATTTACTTTGTTATTCACTACCTCGGACATTCCGAGATGGTAACAGCTCGGTTTATTGAGGATGTCTTGCTAAAGGCTCCTTAAATAAATGGGGGTGTTACAAAGTGGTATCAGAGCGAACGATCCTCAGGCCTAAACCAAATGAATAATAATGAACGTAGGAAGAGTCAAATAAAATGAACCCCGAGATGGGACTGATAGGAGCCCCAAAAAGGAACGGGATGAGTTAGGGGCCCCCTCACACCAAACCATGGGCCCTTTCGGTTCTATCTCGGGAACCCAATGAGAGTAAATGAAGAGTGGGGTAGACTATATCGTGACCCAGTTATATTGTACAAACAATCTTAGAGGAGAAGAATGAGGTAAGTAATATGTGACCTATGGTTAATGATGTTATTGAAAGATTATGTTTGATATTGAAATGTGGATTGAGCCGGATGATTGAATTAAAAATTTCAAGGGTATGGATGTGTATGTGTTGAGCAATAGTTAAGAGTGATGTTAGTGTTTGAAATGTCCATGTGCTTACCTGGTTATTAAAGGATTATCGTAACTAGGTAATTTATTGTCAGTATTTGGATATGAATGATCAGACTTATATATATTAGTAATTCATGTCTCGTGATATGCGGAATGTGTTGCCCCAAGCCATGAATGACATATAGTTATGTGTTACATTTGTATATACATGTATAAATATTGAGTTATTTAGTTGATGCTACTTTCAGTTTCGAAATCCTTACCGTGTTCTAGATGAAAATTATAGTTGAATGATGCATACATGTAATGTGGTGGTGTCTGTGCTTCAAATGATATGTCAACGTGTTTCGGAAGAGAAATGGTTGAGTTTTGATGTAGTAATGTGAAATTGTAACGGAACCAAAATTTTAATAAATTTCCAGAATGTTACCTTGTTTGTACGGGCCGTCATTTTAAATATGTTCCATATTTGAGTATAAAAATTTTATATATGATAATCTTCTGAGTTGGCTTTCCAATGCTTTTGTTTCATGTTTATAGGAGTTATATTTTGAGAGAAAAAAATATTTTAGTCGACAATGGTCAAATTGTTCATGCACAGTTCTATTTTGACTCATGTTTCTGAAAGAGGAATAATTTAAAACATGTTTACTGTCTATGCATAATTCCAACTCCACTGTCTAGAATATTCATTCACGTTTCCAAAATGATAAGTCACGTAAAATCTTAACGGGTCGTTATTTAATAGTGATTTTTGCAAGTTGTCCAATTTTCTGTTGAATAGCTGTAAAGTTTTGTTCATACCAATTGGGTTGTAAAAAAAAAAAATTTATAAATAATTCCCTTGAGATACGCATTCGATTCTTTTCAACGATTAGCAAGTTCATTATATTTCATAAAATGCATAATAGCTCGCAAGTCAGCTAAGCGGTTATTTAATTATGATTCATGTTGTTTGGTGCATAATGTTCAATTGGTGAAGTCGTGAGTTATATAAGTTTCATACAAAAGTTTAATCAAATGTAAATTTTGTGTTGTGACCACGTGATATCCTGTTATGACATAAGTAACATGAATAGTAGGCATATGATATGAATATGAACCTTACTATATGATAACGTAACCTTGCTTAATTCGTCAAGTTTTATATAAAATAGTACCAATTATACGGACGCTCTTACTTTCTAGTGATACGACCTCAAAATAATGATGTGATGTTCGTATGTCTTGTTAAAATCATGTTTATCAGAGAAGGGTCTTGACAAGTGTTAGAATGAAAGTTGACTTGTAAACTTATTAGTATGATGTAACAATCTAATTGTTATACGTAATTGTGATTATTTTGAACAATGTGTATCTTTGTTGATGTTCTTTCGGATATTAATGGTATACCATTTTCTAGCTTCCTGCGATAATACTATTTATAACCTTTTCATGTATATTGTTGTGCCATAAAGTGAAGTGTATATTGCTATGATTAAAAGCTGAACGCGATGTATTGAATTATTAATTGGTTGACATATGATCTATGGAAGTACTAGCCTTGTGAATTTATTTAATTTTATCGTTAAAACTTTCGTAATCCATGAACTACAAGAACAATGTTTTAGTAAAGAGAGGTCAGAATGTCTCCGTGTAGTCTTGTTTCGATCTGTAGCTGGTAAAATTGTCTTTGGATTCGTGTTTAGAATTGCCACGAATTACCACTTCGATATTTCAAAATGTTTTCAAGGGATGATTATCCATGATAACGCTTGTAGTCTTGCTAATTTTAGTAATTGCTCTTTTCTTTTGATTGTTCATAATTTGAACGGTGGAATTATAAGGATACATACAAGCATGTCAATAAATTTGGTCCAGATATGTACATTGACATGTTAATTAGCTGATGGGATAGATTTTGAGGGGATTGAGTTGCTCGTGAGACTAGAAAAAAAGACCATGAATGATGTTGTATTGAGATTGAAATTGCAGTTCAGTGTTTTATCAAGTTGTCGCCTTCTTTGACCTTGACTTGTGGGTGAGTAGCTTAGAGTTTTACTCTCTAAGTGTTGAGCAGTTCCTTTAATGGAAATATTTGATAATATTGATATTGAAAACGAGATGAGAATTGGTCACTGGTACTGAGTTATGAGTTATTTGGCCGTTGTGCCATATTGTGTCTACGGTCCAGGGTGACCTTGGTTGTTGAGTTATTTTCGGAGCTTGGAATCGATATTGAGATGGAATTATTAATTACGGTTTTATCCCGCCAGTTCGCTCACCCCTTGTCTTTGGTCTTAGGTTCGACGATGAGAATACGATACTTGATTAATTGGAGTAAGGTTTTTATGAGATAGAGTAATGAGTGAGACAGAGTAATGAGCTGGGATTTATATAATGGGGTTACGTGGACGTAACCATGTTTTAAGGAGGATAGGATTGTAAATTCTTGACGATTTACGATATGGCTAGTTGGTATGTTGTGATTGGTTTGGCTGAGATTGACTATACATGGAGTCTCCTGATTAATTTGTTATGTTTTGGTCAACATTGTGGTTCTTTCCGTGTCATTCATTTCTGTTGTATGTTAAACTTTGGGGACGAAGTTCTTAAGGGGGATAGAATGTGACATTTTGCGTTTTGGAACTTATATAAGTACTACTTGTGACTGCTTCATGCTGGTTGGGTGTTTCTTTATCGTTACGGGGTGGTGAACTTCGGGACGAAGTTCATTTTAAGGGAGAAAGAATGTAATAACCCGTATTTTCATATCTCATGGTAATAGAATATCGATATAATTACCTTGTCTAGAGATAATTTTATGTGTGATAGTTTAGGTATATGTGGAGATTTTACACCTTGTATTATTATTATTATTATTATTATTATTATTATTATTATTATTATTATTATTATTGTCGCGAAACGAGATTATATGTTTATGATGACGAGAACGTTAGAAATAATAAGATAATAAGACGGTATTGGGAATGAGAAGTCAATGCCGAGTATTTTACGGAGTTTGACTACGAATTTTACGATGTTGATTATGGGTCACTACGAGACTCGGAAATTAAAAAATAAAATGCAAGTCCTTCAACGTAACATTTGGAGACCAATCATAATTCAACATAATGACTTGTTATAATAAAAACCCTAAAGCAAGGACGCATAGACTCTCGAACGCCGCATCTCCTTCTATTCCGTATTCTACATTTTATTCTCTTCCTCCTCACTTCCTTCTTTCTGCTCGCTCTCCTCAAGTCCATTCGTTCATTTTAACCGTAGTTATAAGGTGATGATTTTGGTTGACGGATAAGTTGCATTTGATTGCTCGGATTGCTTTTGGACTTGCTAGCTGGAAGGTAGGATTTACCTACTCGATCTCGGTTTTATATGATTATCTTGGCTCGCATATTACATATAATGTGATGATTGGTTGGATTGATTAATGATTATTATTGACATTGGATTATTACGTTATGCATAATGGCATGAGAGTGTTGTTTATTATTATTGGCATGAATGTTGCATTATTTAATAACATGATTGCATAAGAGTGTTGTTGCATTCATGAGCATGGGATACGCATTGGTCACTGAGTTATGATATTGGGTCTTGTGATATGGAGCGGAGATAATGGGTCTTGTGATATGGAGCGGAGATAATGGGTCTTGTGATATGGTGTGGAGATAATGGGTCTTGTGTTATGGTGTGGAGATAATGGGTCTTGTGATATGGTGGGGAGATAATGGGTCTTGTGATATGGTGTGGAGATAATGGGTCTTGTGATATGGAGCGGAGATAATGGGTCTTGTGATATGGTGTGGAGATAATGGGTCTTGTGATATGGTGTGGAGATAATGGGTCTTGTGATATGGTGTGGGGTGATATTGGGTCTTGTGATATGGAGACGGAGTGGTGTTCTAATTTATTTTAATGTATGTGTTATTGATGTTCACCTACTCAACCTCGTGGTTGACCCTGTGTATTCGTGTGACACCTACGATGATCCGTAACGGGGAGTAGATTCTACAGGTCAGTGACAGATGGATTAGGAGTTTGGGCATGGAGAGAGACATGGCTTGGACCTACTTAGAGTTAGATCACATTTAGATATCTTCAGTTGTACTTTTATTATATCAAAGTTTAAATCTAGTCAGATATTTATATAAAGCACTTTGGTTTCATTTACTTTGTTATTCACTACCTCGGACATTCCGAGATGGTAACAGCTCGGTTTATTGAGGATGTCTTGCTAAAGGCTCCTTAAATAAATGGGGGTGTTACACATCAAGACTACCATCTCCCTCAATTAGTCCAACATACCTATCAGGTTGATGTGGAACTCTTCTCGACCTCCTAGGTTGAATAGGCACCGAAGTAGACGAAGAAGGAACATTTTCGTTTGTCTCTACTTCAGTTTGTGGCTCTTGGACTTCATTGGTTTCGTGAAGTTCCAAATTTCTCCCACACTGTCTTCTAGAAACAAACTCCTTTTCTAGAAAGACAACCTCTATAGACACAAACACTTTGTTATCTCGAGGTTTATAGAAGTAATATCCACGTGAGGTGGTTGGATAACCAATAAAAGTGCATTTTTTGGATCTCGTAGCTTATTTGTCATCGGTCTTTACCTTGACATAAGCCTCACATCCCCATATCTTCATATAGGATAATGAAGGAACCTTTCCTCTCCACATCTCATATGGAGTCTTTTCGGTCGCTTTTGTTGGACTAACGTTCAACGATTTGATGGCGGTGAGAATCGCAAATCCCCAAAATGAATCCGGTAAATCGGTTTGACTCATCATAGATCGAACCATGTCTAATAAAGTTCGATTTCTCCTTTCAGCCACACCATTAACTTGTGGTGTTCCAGGAGGTGAGAGTTGTAATAATACACCACTATCTTTTAAGTGTGAATCAAATTCACCACTAAGATATTCGCCACCACGATCCGATCGAAGTGCTTTAATTTTCTTGTCAAGTTGATTTTCTACCTCATTTTGAAATTCCTTGAATTTCATAAAAGCTTCACTTTTATACTTCATTAAGTAGATATACCCATATCTACTCAAATCATCCGTGAAGGTAATGAAGTGGTCATAGTTTCCCCTAGCGGTGATCGTTAATGGACCACATACATCGGTATGTATGAGTCCAAGTAAATCACTTGCTCTTGTTCCTTTACCACTAAAAGTATTTCGAGTCATTTTACCTAGGAGACAAGCCTCGCATACACCATATGATTCATAATCAAATGGCTTGATAATGTTAGTCTTTACTAATCTTTTAATGTGATTTTCGTTAATATGACCAAGTCGACAATGCCAATAAAATGATTCATTTGGTTCACTTGTTTTTGCTCTTTTAGCTTCTATGTTATAAACATCACGGGATGAGTTCGAAGTTTCTAAAACATAAATTCCATTAATAGAAGTAGCATGGCCTACAACCATGTCATTCTTAGAAATAATACAACAATTGTTCTTAATGGAAAAACAATAACCTTCAATGTCTAACATTGCAACGGAAATAATGTTCTTAGAAAGCGTCGGTACATAATAACAATTATTTAAATGTAGCTCAAATCCGCTTGGCAAGGCTAGATTGCAAGTCCCCTTTGAAGTGGCCGCTACCCGAGCTCCATTTCCAAGTTGGAGATCCATCTCTCCCTTGTCAATCTTCTCGGGTCCTCTTATACCCTGTACACGATTACAAAGGTGAGAACCACAACCGGTATCCAATACCCAAGTTGAGTTAGAATTATAATTAATGTCAATAACATAAATTTCGGATAAAGAATTACCTAACGGGATTACAAGACCCTCTTGATTATGCCGTAAATAAATCGGACAATTCCTCCTCCAATGGCCCACATCACAACAATAGTGACATCGACCCTTTTGTGATTTCTTTCCCTTCCTTTTCTTCTTTGCAAGACTTTTCTTGCTAGAGCTCCCACTAGCTTTATCATAAGCTCTTTCTTTCAAATACAAGGCATCCAACTCTTGATTTAGCTCATCAATATAAGCCGTATCAAGTAAAGGTCCCTTAGGATGTGGGAGGGAAGTAACAAAATTCACATTGCCATCCGGACCCGTTCCGAAATGAATTTCTCTAGTAGTATCAAGGTTATTGCCGGTGCAAATATCGTCAAATACATTGTGACAAGAGTCAATAGTCATAGGTGTGATAGGGTTCGAAGAATCCATTGCGGTTTCAATAACTACAAAACGGAAGATAAAAGAAAATATTAACGTTTATCATTTTAATTTATTCACTTGTTTAAAAAGCAAAACACTTACTTAATGATCTCTTACCCAATTGAGTAAATGATCCCGAGACCCAAATACATACTAACTTGGGCACGGTTTAGCCGATACATCCTTCATTAATATGACTCGGTAGATTAACTCCTTAATCGATTCTACCTTTAGAACTCCCGGTCGATAAAATTACATTAATTCTTATCTTAGCCCAAACTTATTACCACTACGGTGGCTCGAATACTTTCGTCGAGATCGACCAAATTTCTAGAATGTAATCATATTACCCCACTTCACCAACGTAATAAGGTTTGCACCCCGGTTTAGCCGAGCCTACTCCCTTATGAAGAAGATCTTTCGCGGGTTCTTTACTTTTTGGTAAGGCTATGTCTCAATTTTAAAATATCATAAGAGATCTTGTCAATTTATTATCTATCCCCTTTAAGTGAACTAAGTCGGTGAATTATGGATAAATTGATTGACACGGAGTGGGACTCGAAATTCGATATGCATGTTTAAGTTGATGGCGATTTGGCAATGCATGTAACATACAAAATAAATGCTAAACATAATAAAACTCCTAGTATGGCCTTTCTTAAAGTAGAAAATGATGTAAATTACAAATTCGGAAACCAACTCCTTGGTCCCTTGAACTTCACTCGCGGCACGCATCCCAAGGTCAACTCCGTCTTGGTCGGGACTCATTCCCGAAATGGCACCAACTCCAAGGAATTTCCGAAATTACAATTAATTACAAATTTTCTATCTATTTTATACATTATAAAATAAAAAAATAAAAAAAAATAAAGTGATACGAGATCACATTTAATTACAACCAAATCGATAACCCTTGCATTACGGGAAATATCGATTAAATAACTAAGGTCATACTAAGAAATTACATAATTCAAAATTATATAACAGAATTATGACATTCATACAAAAAAAACAATATAAAGCATCAAATATAAATATGTTCATTTTAATGCCAAATCGCCCTAATACATATTATTATTAGTCATAACTTATCCGGTTTTATTGAATTCGCAATTTAACTTCTAAAATGCCATAATTTACAACATAAATCGTATTTACATCAAAATCAACTTTCCTAACACATTTTAGGATTAGAATTAGTCCATACTAATCTCGACAATAATTAATTCAAAATTAATTAATTTGTTCATTTTGGCCTGATCAATTTCTTAATTATTATGAAAAATTCAAATTAAATTACAATAATTCAAAATTTGAATTTCGAAAACTTGAACATTCTGAAAAATTACTTTCATAATCATAATGTCAAATTTCATGGTTAAAATTTTCGAACTTATTTCGATAACATATTTAATTTTAACCGGAATGTCAATATTACTCTATTTATCGTATAAAATTCGTAATGCATGCAATACAACAACATTTTGTACGAAATTTTACATACTATTTGTAAAATATGCATGTGACATCATATATTAAAATTACGGCCAGAAACTTTTCCCATCTATTTTTAGTCTAATATTCCGATTTTAACAATTAAACCGATTAAAAGAACTAAAAATTATATAAATGAACAATTAAAAAATTCCATAAATTATCAATATAACCTAAAAACATTTTTAGGACTAGATTTATATACATGCAAAATATTTGGAGTGATTTATCATATAAGTCGAAATTTATAGTTTTATTTAAGTTACAATAACTCGGAAAAACAACACCGATTATGCATGCAAACAACCATTTCTCTGATACCAATTGTTGGGTTTCTTAAACTCATATTTGCTTTAGTCATACAAATAATATTATCTCATAATAATCTTAAGATCTTATTGCATGCATAACTAATAATGGCCAAAACAAAAAAGAAGAAATTCAATCCTTACATTGCTAATTTTCGGCTAAAATGGGCACAATCAAAGACACCTTCTTTGATTGTTCTTGAGCTCAATATCAAGGTATGATCCTCCTAAGTCCCCAAATTAGAAGACCTCCAATGAGTTAACACCAAGACACTCTCTAAAAATATTTGTGATTGATTTTACTAGAACCTCACACAAATAACCTAGTTTCTTTTATTATTATCTTATAATAATTATACTACAAAATCAACTCAATTGATTGTGATTGTGGAGCAAGCACACGGTCAAGAGAAGTAGAGAGAAAAGAATTCTCTTTCTCTTTCTAAAAACCACATGTAAAAGATGAATGAATGTCTTGTGTTGTGGAAGCCACTCCCTTGCCCTCTCTATGCATTTGGATGGTTAGGTTATGGTGCCCTATGCATGGGCACCAAACCACCACTTGTCATTTTTACATCAGGCCCGGCCCAAGGGGTGAGCAACCCGTGCGGGCGCACAGGGCCCCCAAAAATTTGGGGCCCAAATCCACTTCCAGTGTACAAATTATTTACAAAATGATGCATATAGGATCAATATAGTAGCAGTAGCACAGCGGTAGACCCAGTACTCTACAACCATGTTACTTGGTGTCACGCGTTCGATTCAAGTTTGCAGCATTTTTATTTCTTTTGTGTTGTAAATTAAGGGGCCCACTTTTTACTTTTTAACTTTGCCTTTTCTTGTCTCCTCAGCGCCTCACTTGGTTATTATTTGATCCGTCTTGAATACAACCGTCTTGAATACAACCGTCTTAAATGAGAATTTGTGTTTTATCTAATTTGTGCTATTTCATGTTAAGGTTTTTCTATTCAAACCTTGTTAGGTGTTAAAATTTTCAACCATTCTAGCATGCACAATTTTCATGTACAACGAAAGACGGAAGTATCGTCTTAAGTATAACACGTCGAATTGTGTATATATGTTATTTTCGAAACAATTCACATTTATTTTACTTAATATATTTGCAGTTTTAATCTTAGAACGGATATATTCATTTTAAAAGAGACTAGTCGGTTTCACATGTTAAATATTCTTTTAGGTACGAAAAATCATATATTTATTATTGATAGTAACAAAATGAGCGGGTTGTATATAAAATGACTCTCACTAGTATAATGAGATCTTCTCCCTCAATAATTACTATAACAATTTTTTGTAATACTTTTCTAGCACACAATTAAAATTTCTTATTTCAATGTTAATATTTTAGTTAAGCAATTAAATAATAATATCATCGTTTCCTTTATTATCTCTATTTCGTTAGACAATTAATATAAAAAATGATGCCTTTTAAATAGCGAAAAAATTCTATCATAGGGGCCTATTATAAAACCTCGCACAAGGCCGAAGTGTAATAGGCGGTAAAGTGATGAATGATAGGTTTAGAGGAGTGTTATGGTAGTTAGATGTATGGAACGGTTTTTACGTTTGATGCAAATGAAAGGTCGAAGTGTAATAAGGGTGGAGTATTAAACTCTCATTCAATGAATTGCTACATGAATGTGGACTAAATGGCATGTACTATAGACGTCAAAGTAGTACGTATGAATGCAGGAGAGTTGTATGAATAATGGATGTTTCATGTATGAATACATGAGTCTTGTTATTGATAAATGTTTAACGTATGAATGTGTACTAATGGCGTGTAATTTGTATATTATATTATTAGTGTAAATAATACGTATGTTCAACACGGTTCATATAAATGTTAATTATCGTAATCAAATAAATGTCGATTATCCTGCCTTTAACTATCGTTCCAAAAGTGCTACTAATTAATTATGACACATAATATCACATAATATCGCATTATCCGATTATTAAAAGACGGGTTATTATAATAATACAAGTCATAAGAGTCTTCCCCATCATAATTCGATCCCAAAGAAGACAAGTGAGTTTGATAAACACAAATCGATCTTGTAGGACGTCGAAAGCATGCTCAACATCTTTTCGACAACTCTCTTGTTGAGTTGCAAATAACTTATGCTTTTGAATTTGAGACGCATTAATTTATTTTGCAAATGTTGCCCAACCCGGATATATACCATCAACAAGATAATATCTCATGTTATACACCCTACCATTTACCGTGAAGGTGGGGCAGAATCTTCTAAAATTTCATTAAATAATGGAGAGCGTCGAAGAACACTAATATCATTGAGCGAACCTAGTGTACCGAAGAAGGCCTGCCATATCCTTAAATCGTATGATGCGACAGCTTCCAAAATGACTATTCGTTTTGAACTTATCCCGGAGTATTGTCCTGCCCATGCTGTTGGACAACTTGTCCCCTTCCAATGCATGCAGTCAATGCTACCCAACATAACAGGAAATCCACGAACCTCCCCCATATGAAGTATCCTTGCTAAATCTTCAGCGTTGGGTTTACGTAGATACTCATTCCCAAAGTTAGATATCACACCTTTGATGAACGATTTGAGAGTCTCTTATGGATGTTTCACACATACACCAAACTTGTCTACTGAATCAGTAGACATACCATATGCTAGAAGTCTTAAAGCAACAGTGCATCTCTCCAATGTAGAGAAACTAAGTCTCCCATTACAGTCGGCCCGTTGTTGAGAAAATCGGTCATTGGCGGATAGAGCATTAACTAAGCGCATAAATACATGCTTGTGCATGCGAAATATTCGGCGAAATAGCTCCTATATGGATAAACCGGATCCATAAAGTAGTCATTGTATAACTGTATGACTCTCTTCACGATTCCTCTCAATGTTTCTCCTAGGGCGTCCAGGAGGACGAAATGGTTGTTGTATATGTCTGTTGAAATCGAGCTTGTAGGACGTCGAAAGCATGCTCAACATCTTTTCGACAACTCTCTTGTTGAGTTGCAAATAACTTATGCTTTTGAATTTGAGACGCATTAATTTATTTTACAAATGTTGCCCAACCCGGATATATACCATCAACAAGATAATATCTCATGTTATACACCCTACCATTTACCGTGAAGGTGGGGCAGAATCTTCTAAAATTTCATTAAATAATGGAGAGCGTCGAAGAACACTAATATCATTGAGCGAACCTAGTGTACCGAAGAAGGCCTGCCATATCCTTAAATCGTATGATGCGACAGCTTCCAAAATGACTATTCGTTTTGAACTTATCCCGGAGTATTGTCCTGCCCATGCTGTTGGACAACTTGTCCCCTTCCAATGCATGCAGTCAATGCTACCCAACATAACAGGAAATCCACGAACCTCCCCCATATGAAGTATCCTTGCTAAATCTTCAGCGTTGGGTTTACGTAGATACTCATTCCCAAAGTTAAATATCACACCTTTGATGAACGATTTGAGAGTCTCTTATGGATGTTTCACACATACACCAAACTTGTCTACTGAATCAGTAGACATACCATATGCTAGAAGTCTTAAAGCAGCAGTGCATCTCTCCAATGTAGAGAAACTAAGTCTCCCATTACAGTCGGCCCGTTGTTGAGAAAATCGGTCATTAGCGGATAGAGCATTAACTATGCGCATAAATACATGCTTGAGCATGCGAAATATTCGGCGAAATAGCTCCTATGGATAGACCGGATCCATAAAGTAGTCATTGTATAACTGTATGACTCTCTTCACGATTCCTCTCAATGTTTCTCCTAGGGCGTCCAGGAGGACGAAATGGTTGTTGTATATGTCTGTTGAAATATACATTCAAACATTGGGGTACAAGGTTTTGTATAGACTCAGATTCTTCATCCATTTGATTTTCCCATTCGTAATCGGAAAGCCTATTTTGATAGACAATATCATCGTTTGAAGAATTTAACTAGAACTTGACTCAGACATTGTAATAGTGTTTTTTTAAAGATTAATGTATAATATTGAGAATTAATTGATAGAAAAAAATTGTGAGAATGATTTTGTTCAACAACTATAAGGGGTATATATAAGTTATTTATGTCTAACGGCTATATTGAATCCATGATCTTTATAAAAATTAATTACTCTCTTTTTTCTTTCTTTCTTATTCTATTGTAATTCTAACATTTTAATTATGAAGCTTTGTTTCTTAGTAGTCAATAAGTTTCACAATCCTTTAATATTTACATAAATTAGTTAATATAATATAAAAGTAAACATATGAATATAAATTAATTTGGGAAAATATGAAAAATCAAAACGTTACAAAGCCAAACATTTTACATAATTTGTCAAGTTTGATTGGCCCGAGAGTAAAATAAGAAATTCAGACAGTAAACAGGGAGATTGTGCTACAATTTATTTGACCCGAGAGTAATTATTATTAATATTACTATTGTTCGGCTAAGTTCTAAAAACAACATAATAATTTATATATTTTTTTCACATATTTAAAAGTAACCCGTACATTTTTACACGGGATTAAAATTAGTTATATTATAAATGAGAAATAAAATTTAAATGATAAATAAAGATACTATAAACGGAGCCGGACATGAGAACAACTTTTAAGAAAGAAATAAAAAAACCAATATGAAGCAAAAGTTTCGATCCATGATACATGCACATAATTGAAATCTCTTACAATCTCAAGATTCACATATTACAAACTATGGACAACCCAATTAACTTGTACTACTGGCTACTGCTACGACATCCCGAGATTAGCGTATGCGACATAATTCACGTCAATATTAGCTACGTTCATTTTTAATAAGTGGGAGAATTAGTGCGAGATGAATTATAAAAGGTTTGTAATTAAATTTTAGGTAGAAACTAACTACTAAAATTGAGATAATCCAGTAATGGAGTAATGGTTTGCGACCTTGCTGATTCATTTCATAAAATCACACGAGGGTTAGCAAGGGAATTTATCGATGAACCACACAATGATATTAACGGGAAGCTTCACCAACTCCATTGCCAAATCTGCAATGCCGGCACAACAACAGCAACATGGGCAACAGCTCAATACAAATCTGTCATTATTATAATCAATCTTTTAATACCCCTCCTTGATTAACAATCTTAAGCAAATCAGATTAAAAAGGCTCAAGAATATAATAACTTGAAAGAGACTACACCATATATTAAGGGCTACAATCCTCCAAATACATTTATTTTTATTTTTATTTTTGAATATTGCAGTTTGATTGGGTATATTCGTTTTAACCTGAAAACTGATCAAATTGTACTCCATTTAAATTGATTAGAAAAGCTTTTTTCCTATACCGGCTTTTGTCACTTCTCTATTTAAGTCGCTTAAAATTTAAGATAAATATATTAATCCTAATTTGCGATACTAACGAGTTGACCATTGGTAGACGTGAGGCTATGAAGAACTAGTATTATTGACTATTCCGTTAGGCAATGAAACAGTTTTTGGTGAACATTTTTGTCACTCTATTAATTCACCTTCCAAAACTTTTATTTTATATTTTAACTTGATTAATTTCAAGTATTGTAACAGCCACCCAAAAAAATTAACACCAAAGCCTTAATACAAATTGCATTGGATAAAAGGCTAATATGAAGTATCTTTGACACCATTAACTACCCGAATATAATAGGATTAATTGATAGAAATACTCCGAACTATGGGTGGACTGCTCAAAATATTCTAAACTTTATTTTAACTACCAATATAACCAATTAATGCCCTCGTTTGCTTTAGGTAGAATATGTAGTTTTGTTAACTTATTGTAGCATGTTTTAATGATGTGATTAGGTGAATAGATTAACATAGAAGAAAAAAGGGAAAGACGGGTTAAAGAAGGGTTACAAATTTATTTAGTTATTTAGCAGGTAACAGGTGATATATTATAATAAAAGCGAATTAGAGCATTAGTTTGTTATATTGTTAGTTAAAATAAAGTTTGGAGTATTTTGAGCAGGACACCCATAGTTCAGAGTATTCTTATAAATTAATCCAATATAATAAGTGAAAACAATGAAAAGAAACAAAACAAGGAAAAAGAAATGAAAAATACGATAAAAAGTGGTTTTTCACTAACTTAATGAAAAATTTGTCAAAAAATATAGATATTTTTTACAATACAAAAACGAGGGATACTTTTAATTTTTTTCCCAAGAGATTTAGATATTGTAAAAAGATCAATTTTGGAAAAACGTTGCGATATGATGGTAATTCATGTTTTACAATAATTACCAAGAGAATACGGGTATTTTACGCATTTGGTTTTATTAAATCGGTTTTTCTAACGGTTGTCTTAAGGATACCCAATGAATCTTTCCATATTTGATTTATTAGGGCACACATTAGAAAAACCGTTATTAAATTAGTAAACAAATCAACCATACCATTAATACATTCGGTCAAAATATAGAGAAAAGAGAGTTTATTACGGAGTATCAAAGATTGTTGTCTTATTAAAATTACGGTTTTTTGAGGACATACATTAATCGTTTAAAAAAAAGAAAGATTTTGAGAATATATAATGAATGATTGATACGCAAACTCACATTTGTTATAATTGGTGAAATATTCTCAACAATCTTTTTCTAATTAACTTACTATTAATATGTGGTTTTAAGACGCACGTTAAAAAAACCGAATTAATAATAGCAACAAGAAATCCAAGAATTTGTGATTACCAAAACCCTAATGGACAGGCATGGTTACATAGCCGTCAGCTGAAGGTGTTGTACTAAAGAGTCGAATATTGAAAAGATGATGACTTGAAAATGTGAATGAGAATCATATATGTATATAGTGATGAAAAGAAGAGTAGAAGAAAGAAGATACCCAATAATCCAAACAACGGCACCAATAAGAGATAATACCAAGGAAAGAAGAGCGAACGGAAGACCTATCAAGAACCCAAGTGGTCTACATCTGCATTCTCCCATTTTTTTATCTATTCTTTCTATTTCTATTTTCTTCTAATATTTTCTGCCAACTTTCTTCAAATGATCTCTCTTAATTTTAATTTTGGAAGATTATTTGTGAAGCAACCACAGGTTTAACAAATACCCTTCAAATCGCAATTCCTCACTAATTAACTCATTTCTTTTCATATTTAGAACAAATTAGGTTTTAAAACTACGGCTTATATATATATATATAGGTATACAAACTGACTAAGTTCAGTTGTTTATATGATCGAGTGCCGTTCAACCTACTTCATTCCACAAACACCCCAACTCCCATCATAACTTATGCTCGACGTGGTAGCCACAACTCGAGTAACATATTTAATTCAAGTCAAAACTCAACTATATAAAAGAATAAATAATGTTCTGCATCAATGTTGTTAGGATCGAGATTCTACATTAGATCGATGAGTTTCTTAGGATTGAATCAGTAGAATCATATCGTAGAATCGTAAGATCCTATAAATTAACTAAAATACATAATTGTGCTATCAAAATATGTTAAAATCTTGTGCTTAAATCTCAAAACACTTCTATCTTGCCATGTGCCTACTAATTATTTACATTTATATTATATTTTTATATTAAAAGTTATATATAAAATTTTAGTAACTAAAAAAAATTAAATTGTAATAATGTAGGATCGGGTTGCATAATCATAGGATCGTACGATCAGGTTAAGATTCTACTTTGAAAAAATTTGACTCAACTTGAATCGTAAGATCCTACAAATTTAAGATCCTACCTAGGATCAGGTTCGGTCACCGATTTTTGAATCGTAGAATCGTAAGATCCTACAATCCGGATCGGGAGTTTAACAACACCTATTATACTCGAATCAAGGGGTCAACAAGAGAAACGGATAGGATTATTTCTCGGTTCAAGTTCGGATCGGTTATAACCGCGTGGAATTGGACCATTAGATGACTAGAACGCTAAAACTACTCTTTCATAAAGTCTCTAATCCTTATATGTCAAGAGAATCAAAACAATTCGGCTTCAACGCATGTAAAATTGCATGAAAATATTTTTAGTAACATTAATATAATGGTTAACATTTTGAAAATATTAATGTAATGTATATAAATATTTCATACTTCATTTCTTGGGTAATGATTAATGTTTAGAGCACATACAAAAAAAATTACACAGGTTTGAAACTTATCCATGTTTGAAATTCGTGTAATTTTGTACGGATGTTACAATAACATAAAAGGTTAGTTTGTTCTTGGTATTGTCAATGTTAATGAATCTTGAGATCGTCGATGATCGAATAAGACCCATGGGCGGATCTAGCCCTGGGGCTAGGTGGGCTTAAGCCCAACCAACTTTTAAGATTAAAATGAATATATATCTTAAAATATTTAGTGTTATAATGAGTCTCAGTTGGTAAGAGTAATAGTAAAGGGGTTTGTTACTACTTAATGGTAGAGGTTCGAACCTCGTTAGTGTATTCGAGAATACAAAAATATTGTATTCAAAAAGATATTGTATTCAAAAAGAAAAGTTGTTTAGCGCCATAAATTCTAATAATATTAATGTTGTTAGAATAAGAATCTTTACTTTTAACAAAGTTGAGATACCTGTCTATTCGAGAATACAAAAATATTGTATTAAAAAAGAAGGAGATTATAAGACGTTTACGGTTTTTTTAGTGATGATTGTTGAATTTATTTGTATATAGCGAAACTTGTATCCTTGAATAATATTCAATCATACTGTATACTTTCAATAAAATATCATTTATAAATAATGCCCAAATGACTCTGTGAGAAAGGGAGCAACCCCTAAATGACTAACATCTTTCACATATGTGCAACCTCAATTATACGTTTTGTTTGATGGTTTTATATGACTAATCATCGCGGACATAAGTCTAGCCCACCCCACTTCTCAATCCTGAATCCGTCCGTGACCATCCATAATGGCGAAGGACGTCAAACTTTGGTGAAGGAAATCATAGCTAAGAATGTTTTGGTAAATTTTTAATGTATTGACCAAGTGATAATATATTGTGAATTTGCTTGAATGGATATTAACAACATATTTCAACTAAGGAAAGTTTACTATAAGTATAATATTCTTCATATTTTTTATGACAGTCAACTAAAATCTATAGGGGGTTGCGAAAGGTCGTCGACGTTTTGCGAAAAATCGTCGACGTTTTTTAGAAAAAAGACAACTCTTGCCCTTTTCTCTCTCTCTCTCTCTCTCTAGCTTTTATTCTCTGAAACAAAAACAACAAAAACAACGTAAGTTCCTAAGAAACGGTTTCAACTTCGAACATCAACATCAAATAACGACAACGATTTAATGTCAAACGACGACAAGGATTCATCGATAACTAACTTAAATCTTAGATTTTTTTTTCGATTAATTTTTGTTGAATTACATGTTTAAGCCTTGAAATTAGGTTGAATTAATCGTACAAGGCATAGAATAGACAAATTGAACTCAATCGAAATTTTGAATTAGACTTGAAAACTAAACGTCCTAGCGTGGAATGGACTTGAAAACTGGCCGTCCATACATGGTATGGACGTGAATAGTGCACGTCCAAACCATGCATGGACGTGTTTTATTCACGTCCACTCCATGTATGGACGTGAATAGTACACGTCCATGCATGGTTTGAACGTGTACTATTCACGTCCATACCATGTATGGACGGCCAGTTTTCAAGTCTTTATATTTCCGTCATTTTAACCAATTTTGTTTAGGTTGTAATATTGAAATGTAACCGTTGTGATTTCAAATTTCAAAATGTTACCGTTACAATTTGAAAATGTTACCGTTATACTATGGCTTCTTATAAATACTGGTTTCATGTTGATTGTAATCGCAACAACCACAACATCATTCACTACTAAAATCATTTCTTTTAATATGGCTCTCACAAATGTTCAAAAAAACAGAGCCTATCAGCTAAGGATCGATCTTATAACTACGCAGTTCTTAGTACTAGTTTCTCGCCTTGAACTAGTCATTCCGAGTGACACTGTCTGGGACCTGGTAGAACATCCTCCAATTGTCAACCTTTTTGGCATCCTACACGGTAACCCCCTCTGCAGTCCGGTTGTTCCAGACGATGAAGTTACTGATGAGATTGTAACTGGGAAGATGTGGGAGTTCCGCAAGCTAAGAAGTGATTTCCTTAAATATATCGAGCTTATACTAAACTTGATAGACTACGCAACACTATCTGATTTGTGTGCCGGTAGAGTGTTCAATCTAGGTAATGTCCGTCTGCGCATTTTAATGTTTTATGATCATTACGTGGCTAGTCAACCTGAAATAATTGAAGCTGGAGATTACGAAGGAGATCTGGATTCTTCATCTTCGTCATCTGAAGATAATTAAGTATTGTAAACTTGTATTTGATGTTTGATGTGTTTTCGTTAATGTCTAATGTATTCTATGTTTTCATCAAATTTTAGTTACGATTTATGTTTTATGTGCTTTTGTTCATGCCCGATGTAAGCTATGAGTTCCAATATGTACTTCCTCCATTTTTCTATGTTCTTCCCATTTGCTTTATTGCGGTCTCCAAGACGCACCTTTGACCGTCTTTTCCGACACCTATACGATATTTTTTTCTATTGAATTTTTTTTCCCCACGAAGATTTGTTGATAATAATTGTAAATGTTCTAATTTTATAACTTAAAATTCATTATTGTCTAACTTACTTACGGTCAAAGTTCGAAAACTTTGACCTCCAAAAAGCAAATGGGAAGAACATAGAAAAATGGAGGAAGTATTAAAATATGCATAAAATAACTAATAAACTAACAAAGAAATCACGAGAAAAATAAAATAGTCCGTACAAAAGACAACAAATAAAGTCCAAGCATAAAAAAACTAACTAGTAAACTACATCATCATCATCATCATCATCGTCCTCCTCCTCATCATCATCATCAGCCTGATCATCCTCAACGTCATCCTTCGATATGTAGAACCGCTCCATATCATCGACCAAGCGTCGCACGTACGGCCATTTCTGGTCGGGGTCTTGAGTATAAATCTGCGAGAAATGACGGCTAAGAGCCCGGCCAACCTCCGGCTCCTCGGTGAAAGGGGGTGCTTCCATCTCAACACGGCGTGTAGGGGGTAGAAGTATGGGTGAGAAATCTTCTTGTACCAACTCATGTAACGTGGATCACACTGAAACGACATCAAAGCCCGGTCATGACGCTGTCTCAACGGACTCTCAGCCTCTCTCAAACCCCAATCCAAATCAGCAGCATCACCGTACGACAGCTTGTAACCCTGAGCCGGCTTCGCCGGACGACTCTCGGCAGCTGGGACCCGCATAGGGTTCGGGTAATCCTGAACATAGCCAAACTGATGGAGACACCTATCAGGCTGGTACGGCTCCACTATATCCATAAACCTGATCACCCCCGAGTAGAGCGTACTCCGACAACCCCTGTGTGGGCTAACACCGTAAGGGAGCCACCTCACCTGCTCCGCCCTCAGCCCGTCCAACCTCTGCCTGTGTTGCTCCAACAACTCCTCATCTCCCCTAAACCTAGGAACCCGTGACCAAGCCTCGACAAGTGGTCGTCCCTTAACATAATATCCCGAGTGAGGCCTGAACGTCGGAAAGTACTCGTATATCCAAGCCTGAAGCAACGGCAGACAACCGCTAACTCCAGCTGCCTCCCTACGCGAAGCCATCCCCAACTGTCGGTACAGGTACGCCAATGTCGCGGCCCCCCAAGAATAACCGCCTAAATCATCTAAATCATCAAACATCGGCAACATACGAGCGACAACCCGATCGCTGGACTTGTTGGTGAACAGAGTCTGTCCAACCAACAACATCATGTACGCCCGTAGGGAGTCCTGCTGGCTCCCCTTCTCCACAACATCCATCAACTTCCTCACCAAAATCCCCCCACCCATGTAAAGGGGTGCAGTCACGGCCGCCACGTCAATGCCAAACAAGGCCGCGAACTTCCCCTTCAAACCACTCTCCCCCCTCGTACCCTCGTCCATAACCCTAGCGCCATCCACCCGTATGCCGAGGATCCTGTGAACGTCGTGCAACAGTATCGTAATCTCACCAAACGGCATGTGGAAAGTGTTGGTGTCCGGCTGCCACCTCTCAACGAACGCACTAATAACGTTCTCATCCAACCCAGTGGTCAAACAGGTCCTAAGATGATCAAGCCCGCTCTCGGCAACTCTATCCATAACCGCAGAGCGGACCCTCAACTTACTCATCTTCTCCATAGCGCCCGGCCTCTCGTAACACGTGATCCACTTCTCACGCTCCCCTCATCCGTCCAACTACTGCGAGCTACGTGGCCACCGAAGCTACGTAAGACAGTAGGTAGAGACGGCCCCCTACAACCGGACCCTGTAGACGCCAGGAAAGATCCGGAGTCTTCTTCCTCCCGCCCGTGCTACTAGAGGCCCCACTCTCCACAAATGGCCCGGCCGCTACCATCACGTACGATCACCAAGCCCAACGTGGACTTCCCACGTCTCTCCCCCTCACCGACGTCCACGCCCCACGTCTCTCCCCATGACCGACGTGCGCTTCCCACGTCTCTCCCATGACCAACGTGCACTTCGCGTGTCCCTCCCCCACTAGGCCTCGCATTGTTCACGTCCTACCCACAACCCGTTTCTCTTCCCGAATACATGCAACTACCACTACAACAACAAACAATAACAACAACACTAATAACAACAACACTAATAACAACTATACTAATCAAGATTGAAAAATCAGAAATTGAAAACTAAAATGAAGAACAAATTGAAAAATCAACAAACTGAACAACATCAAAAACGAATTTACACAACAACAACAACAACAACTACTATTACTAGCCTAATTAACATCACATTATACAAATAAAACTAAATTAATTTTAAAAAAACACTTACCTTTCGAAAATGGCCGGCGGTTGTCGTGGTGAAGCAGCGGCGGCGGTGGTGGTGTGTTGCGGCGGTGTGCAGCCGGCGGGGGTGTACAGGCGGCGGTGGTGTGCTGCGGCGGTGGTGGTGTGTTGCGGCGGTGAGATTTAGGAGGGAGAAGAGATTTTGGGTTTTTTGAATTAATGTTTGAAGGAAGAAGAGAAGTAAGGGCAAGTTGGTAATTATTATGAATTACGTCGACGATTTTTCGCAAAACGTCGACGACCTTTCGCGATTCGGAATCTACACTTCGACTACCAAGAATAGCATATCTTTGTGTATCCGGGGAGGATCAAATTTCCTCGTCATAAAAAAAAGAGAATAATATCTTTTAATTTTATATTTTTAGTGTAAAAATGCACAACAATATCAATGGTTGTTTTTATATATTATAACTAGTGTGTAACCCGTGAATAAATGCACGGGTATTATATGAATCTATGTATAAAAAAATTATATAGTGGCGGTTTTAACTCAAAAATATAAATATTTCGTATAAATATGGAAATGTTTAAATAAGTGAATATATATGTATAAAATCAATAAATAATTGAAAAATAGATGTCCATTCTTACACCTTAAATATTGAGTGAAGACAAAACAAACGTAAAGATAATAAAAGTCCTTAGGGAAATCAAAGGAGAAAGACGACACGGGTAATCTCATCGTTAATGTGAAAAAGTACAATATTACGTTATACCTGAATGACTCCCATAAACCATGATGTAAGGCGTCAGAGATACTCAATTTTAAGTTGCATTAACAAAACATAGAGATTGTTTCCGAATGATAACCCGGAAATAAAAACAGAGATGATTCAAATCATTATTCCTTCATCGTAAGAAAAATCTCGTTTAAAATAGTCATTTTTCTATATTCCGTCCAAAATCAAAGAATTAATGAGACTGACTCCATCAAGTACAACAATATCAAACATATTAGTGCAATTCTAAATATAAATACCAACGGAATGTTGTAAAGGTTGTATGATACAAACCCACACCGAGTACTAAAATCAACGAATTAAAGAGCTCATTTTAATCACGTCATATCCAATCTCCTTGCATTTGTGCCTTCAAATTGAAATTGAACTTTGACACCCTTCGTTGTTTCCATGAAATGCAAACACCAAATGTTAATATAGTGTAACATTCATACTTTCTAATTGTGAGATAATTTGCATTTTCAGCAGTGTTTATGCAGTAGCATGTTCTGGAACGTTCTAGGTTTTATTAGATGTCAAATAATCTGTTAAGTCTCATTTAATGTGTCCTACGAAATCTGAGCATCTTAGGCGCACTCAAGGCTCACCTTTAAAAATTAAGACGGAGTATACAAAATTCGAGCCCTCCAATATGTTTTCCATACGTTGATAACTGACCCAATGACAATGTATTAACTAATTTGGCAAGGTGAAACAAATTAAAATATACGGAGTAATAAAATTTAGTACATATTATTCCGTCTAATTCCTTTGAATTGACCTATTTGTTCAAAATCCACATCAGAAATTTTGAAAAATGGAATGATTTAGAGTCGGAGGGTATATGCCTTAAAATAATAGTCTCACAATGATTAAATCAAATTAAAAATGAGTATTTCCTAATTTGGTAGTCGTATAATTGATAGTAACATAACCATAATTTTACAACCAATACTTATAGCTATATTGCGCAGACAACCACACACTGGACACTCAAACATAGGTATGACACTTGGATACTGAATTTTATATCAAAAACATGATATTTTTTCATATAATAGTAAAATCTGACACCTGGACACGTATTCGTGTAGGATACACAAATCACTTATTTCGTATTCATCTATAAGAACGGTCTAACCCCAGTTACCTACCTAAAATTTTCATTATCGTCCTCTTCAAGACTTCGTTAAGGCTTCATTCTGTTAAAACTGTTAGCGGCTACTACTATGCAAACTAAAAATTGTGAAAACTCTCAACTCTTTCCTCTAAAGCTTAGTAGTTTGGAGCTAACTTATTAGAAGATGTTAGTAGAGTTGTATGGTCTATTAGATGAGCTATTTATGCAAGGTGAAACTAACTGTAATAATGACGTTATAAGAGAGTCAAATGTTGATATAACTGAATATGAACAATTTAACACTACAAATTCAACAACTGAAAAACTAAATGTCAAAGGAGATAAAAAAAATGTTAAGAAATCAAAAAGAGATGGTATTGCACTAATCGAACTTGTGCATAGAATCTTTAAACTCCTCTGCAACCATTAATCTCGGATCACTCCGACTATAATTTTTAGATTAAAAATCAAACAAAGACCCCTAATTTTCGATATTCAGTCATTTCATAATCAACTAAGTTAAACATCTTTAGATTTCACCTTAAATCATAAGCAAACACAACCGAAATAAGAAACAATACCAAATAATGCTGCCATCTTGATTTTGTTTGGAGATAGACCTGCCACCATTAATCGAGTTTATTTCTTAATTAGTTAATTTGAAGAATTACATAGTCTAATAATTGATTGAGTCTTTTTTATGTCTTAGTTCAGTGGTGAAGACGGAGCTATCCTGGACAATAGGTCTAGGTTCGATTCCCCCTCCCCTCTATTGTAATGTGACCAAGTACGTGCTTCGTTGAACCAACAAAAAAATAATTGAGCCTTTTTCACGCTAAACACCCAAATCATTTTCGGAAATTAAGTCGCTTACCATTAATCAAATCTGCCATCGTCAAACTAAGTAAGTTAAGTTAATCCCCAAATTAGATCACATCTACAAAAACAACGTATAACCTAAAACGACTCCGACAAAGAAAAATGACAGAGAAAAAAGGAATTACCGGGTAACTAAAAGACTATAGTAGAAATAATATGAAAACTATCACAAATTATTCGATATTTCGCAGAGATGGCTAAATATAACAATAATTCATTATTTTCAAAAATCCTCTTTTAATAAATGATGTTCAAAAGTAATTAAATTGTTTGTAAATAATACAAAATTGTGATGGGCCACATATAATTTGTGTTTAAAATACTTATAATGTTTTGCCAATAGCCAACAACATTACAAATATAGAAAAATGTCTTTATAAACTACATTTGTTAATATATTACATTTACGTACTTGCTAAATCCCGCACACTTATTTACTTAATCTAACACTTTTTTATCCTAAATTACCATAATTACCCTTAGTAAAAACAAAAAGAACTAAAAAAAAACTTTTAAAGAATTTAAAAGATTTCTCTCTCTTTAAAACTAATCAACCTCTTATTCGTTCAACCATTATGAATTATAATTCGCACGTATCAAACGTAAGTTCGTCGTTTCATCATAAATTTTTTTATTAAGTTCCGTCTTTTTTCAATTTAATTGATTTTTTTTCTAAATAGAGGGTTTTATTCTGCAGTCTGCACAAGTATTCTTTGCAGCCTTCTTTATTTCACAGGACATTCTTTGGTAAATGTTCCTGCAAATTGATTATAATAGAAGAATCTGTAATGGTTTGCTACTATGGAAATAAATTTATACAAATATTACATTGGCATCACTATTCCAAAAATCAGCAGCATCTAGTCGAAACCAATTTTTGCAATTTACATTCATATACATAAAGGGATTATTGAACATACTCCACACTAATCAATCAAAATCATAATCAAAACGATCAAAATATAAACTTAATCAATCAAAATCATAATCAATTAACACACTCCACACTAATCAGTCAAAATCATAATCAAAACGATCAAAATATAAACTTAATTACGCCAAATCTCAACCCGGAAAATAGGCTTGACCTTGAGTCGGAGGACTGAAGGGTTCTCCAACGGACAAATGCCCAGACTTGAAAGAAGATGAGTTATTCTCTCTTTTTTGACTACCTACCTCGCGTATGTATATTAGAAAGATTGATTTTTAGGGTTTTACCGCAGAAATTGGATAGAGAGTGTTTCTCTCTCTTTATTTTTTGTGGGGTGAAAAAATGAGAAGGGTATATTCGGAAAAAGTGTGAAAAATGTGTGGGATCGAGTAAAATGATGTGCGGGATTTAGCACGTCCCTACATTTATTAGTTTGTATTTCTCCAATATAAAATTTTCAAACCTTATTACGGGTAACGTACAAAATACGGAGTAGTAATATAAAGTCGGTCATGTTTCAATAGTAGCATAAAGTCGACAACACCTAATAATGTTGACTCTTATATGACAATTGAGAGTTGAGACGGAGTCATCTTTGTTCTGGGAGGAAATATTTTGTCTCAATTTATCTCTTGCGACGGATGTTTAGGGCCAACGTTACTTTTGCAACAAAACCAAATGACGTTTTCGACGGACATTTCTGTCATGTTGACCTTTGTTTTGTGTACTATAGTGTTAAAGCAATTTATAATATCTCACATATGCTAAAAAACATTACAAATATTGAATATTTTCTTCCACTACATTAATAGTTATATTACATTCATCAAATTGTTTTCTTTCACCTTAAATTTCCGGATACTTCTTACACGTGACCCAAAAAATAGTTTCATAAAATCGATCATGTCTAAAAACATGCCGTGATTAATAATAGTTAAGAAAACTATTATATGATAATTATTAAAAAATATGGTTGGATATTAAATGCTTTGCAAAAATCTGGTATTTATGTGGAAATTAAAAGTATAAGTTGATAAAAAAGTATAGAGTATTACTTTTACAGTTTAGCAAAAATTCAAAAAATTAAAATGGCGAGAAGTTCGAGATAAATGGAAAATAGTGTGGACGGAGTAACTTTTACAAATTAGAGAGGGAGATACCGAAGATAGTCTAGTGGTTAAGACGGAGGTATTATTGACAATAGGTCCCATGATCGAATCCCTCACCCTTATTGTGTGCGACTAAGTGCGGAGTAGAGTAAGGGGTAGTGGATGAGTGGGTAGTTTTTGTTTTACGTATTTATTGTGTACATAATCTGTATTTTATACGGTCGATCGATATGAGTGCGACACGTCACCATTTTACTCTAAAATAGCGGTTACCGGCTGTTGCTTTAATATATTAAATCATTGCCGTATTTAAATTGTGATATTTGATTAACGTTGCAAGGATTCAGAGAAATTGAATGGAAAATAATTTAATACTTAAACATTATTAGGCCCTGTTCTTTTGGACTTATTTTTGTTTAACTTAACTTATCTTAACTTATTTTTTCTGAATTTTTCTGAACTTAACTTATATTTGCTAAACTTGACTTATTTTTTCTGAACTTTTCTGAACTTATTTTTGCTAAACTTAGCTTAATTTATTTTTCTGAACTTAACTTATTTTTATTGAACTTTTCTGAACTTATTTTTGATGAACTTAATTTAACTTACATTTGTTGAAGTTAACTTATATTTGCTTAACTTTTATGAACTTAACTTTTCTGAACTTAACTTATACTCCCTCCTACCCGTTTATAATGTCCCATTGTGACGAAAGGACAAAATTTATGAGATATTAGTTGTTTAATATTTTGGTTGAATAGGGGGGTATGTAGATTAGAGAGAGGGTGTTATGATTTGTATAAAGTAAGTGGGGTAATGGGTGGGTGGGTGAGTAATAAATGAAAATTAATAAGGGTAGAATGGTAAAAACTTGATAAAAAAACTTACCAAAAATAGACAATGGGACAATATCCTGAATAGACGGAAATGTACAATGGGACATTTAAGTTGGGTAGGAGGGAGTATGAGTCTAACTTTTACGAACTAAATAAATATTAACTTAAATAATAATAATAATAATAATAATAATAATAATAATAATAATAATAATAATAATAACAACAATAACAATAATAATAACAATAATAATAATAATAATAATAATAGTTCCTTTTATATATATAAATGTAGTATGTTCATTATCTTACTTCAATACATAATTAAAAACTAAATCACATATCACAGTTTTTTTTAATACTCTATTTCTATATTATCCGCATCCTCTTCACTTCCTTCGTCTTCATTTATGCTTACACCGTCAAATCCATCGCCTCGCCAAATATCTTTGACTATGTTTAGCTTAAATAACGTCTTATTTTTTGCTTCGATTCAAGAATTATTGTATGTAATTGTTAACCCGTGTATTTTTTGCAAAATCCGACAATTCTTTTGCTAATAACGACACTTTTGGGTAATTAAAATAAATGGTGGACATGAGACGTTTGTACGACAGAATTGTGAAAATCTTAAATTTTACTATAAACGGGTATAAGTATTTGTTTAACTTCTGAACTTATTTTTGCTTAAGTTTTCTGAACTTATTTTTGTTGTACATAACTTAACTTAGTTTTGCTGAACTTAACTTATTTTTGTTGAACTTAACTTATTTTTGCTTAACTTTTCTGAACTTATTTTTGTTGAACTTAACTTAATTACCTTATTTTTGCTGAACTTATCTTATTTTTGCTGAATTTATCTTATTTTTGCTGAACTGTTCTAAACTTAACTAATATTTGCTGAACTAAACTTAAATTAAGCAAAAATAAGTCCAAAAGAACAGGGCCTTAGTATCACCATTTTATTAAATATACTCGGTATCTGGCTCTCCCCGAGCTACCTTTATTTATCATTACATTTTATTTTCAATTATACGAAATATAAAACTACTTTGAAGTTTTTTTTTTCGTGTAAATGTGAGTAGTATATATATCATCATTTAAAAAAATACAGGGGGAGCATAGAAACCGACTAGTCAGAGACTAGTGCTGCATTACAAACACATAGTACTATCAAATTTCTAGTGCTGTGCTACGAATGGCCTTTTGGCTGGCATTAGCTTTCATCCTAACCATATCCTTGATCTTCTGCACTACTCTTTCAGGTCTTTTAAGTACCCCTTCAATACGAGCTTGATTTCTGATCTGCCAGATGGTGTAACAGTAGGTAGTATACACCATAGCATGAAAAGCCCTGTCCCTTTTGTCTTGCCCATTCCATTGCAAGTCAGGTAATTGAGGTAAGTCACTCCTAATCCATTCTTCCAACTGAGTAGCAATCTTGGAACTATACACACATCCCTGCACCAGGTCATGAAAAACTACTTTGAAGTTGCATAACCCATAAATTTAATTATGATTAATATATTTTTCTATGGCATCTTAAAACTACGACAAAATAAATTATGATACAAATTGACTGCTACCGCTATTAATATTTTGCTTAAATCGATTGGTTAGCTAATTGTTCATATATACTTTCTTTTGTTGTTAGTATTGTTACTTTTATTACATTCGTTAGTACTATTGTTACTTAAACTACTCTGGTCGTAATTATTATTGCTTTCCCTACTCCGCATTAAAAATTTCACTACTCCGTTGTTACTTCTATTACTTTCACTACTCTCGCTCGTTGTCAATATTGTTACTTTGACTATTTAAATGAGTGATTACTATTATACTACTATGTCCAATGTTGCTACAATTTTGTTACACGAATAACATAATTATTCAATTTTGGCATGCAATTTTAAGAGGCTTATATATTTAAAACTATATACCAAAACTTTAAAATATTTACATTGAAGTTCATTGCACCGGTCTATCTCACTGTGTTATCGATTTAAAACTATATAGTATAATTAATTTGTTTAGATTTATTTAATTATATTGAAGTCCCTTGGTTTCAGTAAGGATCTGGTGAGAACCACTAACATAATGAGAACTGTGAGAACCGTCACTAAATCTCAACCAAAACTTGTTTCAAAAGTTTAAGTGAAACATTTAGCTTTAGTTTAGTTAATTCAAACACATTATTTGGTATTGTTAAACAAGATTTATTGATTATATCAAGAAAAGATGAAATTTATGTACAAAAATTCACATGTGCGCTAAAGTGGGCTTTAGATGCATGAAAAAAGGTACTATGCATGAAAAAAGTACGTGAAAATTCACTTGTGCGCTAAGATATCAATTGATTGAATTAAAGAATAAAACTTACTTGAACGACGAAAGACACACGAACTAGGATGATCGACGCAACCGATTCCCTTGCGAGATGTTTACGGTTTAGTCTAGAGAGAAAACTATTTATTTTAGTATTTGATGGAAATAAGAAATGATAAAGAATGATCATGAAATCTCTAATTAACATCTCGCAGAACCGGAAACAGACCGGGTACTCGGCCGAGTACCGAGGGTACTGGACCAAGTACTCCCTACTCGGTCGAGTACCTCACGTACTCGACCGAGTACGTTGTACTCGACCGAGTACCACTTGTACTCGATCGAGTACATCTAGATAGACTTCCACTCAAGACTCTAACTTTGTGTATTCGATCGAGTATTCGCTACTCGACCGAGAGCCCCAGTGCATGAAATGGAGGAGTATTACAAGACCTACCTACCCCATACCTAAAAAAATCGACACATTCAATGTACAATCAACCCCTATCCTATAAAAAAATGTCCCATCGTAAAAAATAAGTTGGAAATTTGGAGGAAAACAAAGGAATATTGACCTTAATAAACCATAATCTAATATTATGATTGAAAAATAATTTTGATTTTTGTATGGGTTACTCTATCCGCCTCAAAAGCGCATATCTTTTGTCATTACTTTTTTGTTTATAAAATACCTTCTAATACCCATTTACATTTCATCTTGTTGAGTAATTATTTCCAAAACTGATAATGTTATAATAATGACAAGATTATTAATTATGATTGTGTATCTCTTGCCTTTAATCGTATATCTAGTCTATATAGCAAACATGATTATTAAAGGAACAAGAGATCGTATGGTTACAAGGCTTCACTAAATGTCAAGATCAAATGCTTAAATATTGACTTATGAATCGGTCAAGAAAAGTTCAAGTGAAGTCAAGACAAAAAGTTATTCCGAAGATCTCTAGTAAGATCAAGATAGAATAGATTCTAAATGTTATATAGTGATATAAAAGCAACTTGACTTTTATACGGTCAAGTTCAGCTATAACCTCACGTATAACAGAGGTTAGGGTTATAGCTCATGTAACAATCCGACCCACCACGGTCATAACACATCCCCAATAAGATGGGAGGTATGCCTTTGGGCCCACTATTTGTCCTCACTTAAGCCCAAAAGCACAAGGCCTTGTTACTAAGTGATGGGTAGAAGTTATTATAAACATATCACAAGCCTCATATTCTACCGATGTGGGACAACTTTCCTCTCATACTCTTGGGGTGTTTCAAACTCCCCCACTTAAAGAACACAACGTCCTCGTTGTGCCTCAAACTTGACCGCAGCCAAGCCTAGAATCCTCCCCCGCTAGGTTGGTAACCCGGGTACTCCTGACCACAGGCCCACCACACGGTCGCAGGGTCGCTCTAATACCATTTGTAACAATCCGACCCACCACGGTCATAACACATCCCCAATAAGATGGGAGGTATGCCTTTGGGCCCACTATTTGTCCTCACTTAAGCCCAAAAGCACAAGGTCTTGTTACTAAGTGATGGGTAGAAGTTATTATAAACATATCACAAGCCTCATATTCTACCGATGTGGGACAACTTTCCTCTCATACTCTTGGGGTGTTTCAGCTCAGGACTATAACCTTGGTTACATGAGAAAAAACATGCGACAAAATCCTAATTTTGTTTTTCAAATCTTCCAAAATATATTTTAAAGATTTAGAGTTCTAAAATTTCTGAACACCCCAAGTTAGAGAAGCTGAGTTGTGAATCAACTCGGCCGAGTAGGTGACACTCGGCCGAGTAGATCACACTCGGCCGAGTATATGATACTCGGTCGAGCCCTTCTATGTCAGTAGCTGAGTTGCGAGTCAACTCGGCCGAGTAGGTGGTACTCGGCAGAGTAAGCCGCACTCGGCCGAGTAAGTCACACTCGGTCGAGTCTTTCTTTTCTAGACATCAGACCGTGGTTATTATAAATTTAATCTGAGGTTAAGTAAATCATTTTTAACCCTAATCAGAATTAAGCAGAACCCTAATCCTCTCATCTCATTTCCCCATTTCCTAATCCTTCAAGTTTGTTAGCAAGTCTAGTCGCGGCGATCATCTACCTAGTCTGTATATCACCAAGTAAGTGTATGTCTACCGTTTTTATATCATAGTTATGGTTATTTAGTAAGTAATTGAGATTTGTGTAATCGCTAGGAGGAGGATTTGTAGATGAGCGTTGGTAGGAAGTTTCGATTGTGCTTGTTGTTCCATTTGAGGTAGGGTGTCCTTACTCAGTACTGTATGATAAAGTTGTGATGATATTGTAGTATGATTGTATTACTATTTATAGCATGATGTATGAGATTCCAATGGTAACGTATGGACCATTGCGGGGAACGGAACTCCTATGATCGCTCCCCGTGGGACCCGCCACGGGGAAGATGTGCACATTTATGGTCTAGGTACCCCTTGCTGCGGTAAGTGGGGAGATTGGTGTGGGACTAAAGGTCACCACGGCAGATTAGTTGGTGGCAATGGTATTACAGCGAATGTTAGGAATTATGTATATTGATGCGTATCCGTCTTATTGCTTGTAATGTTGCTGACACATGATGTTGTTTACTGTGATGATCCATGTAATGGTGAATAGAGTCTCAGGTACACAGATGAGTCTTGCTTGTTGGCTTGGGAGGAGGGATCACCAGTTTGTAGGGTCTCGTGTCATAGCTTCAACATAAACTATAATACTTTTGTTACAGTTTTGGCAAACAGTTGTTTTTACTTTGTTTCACAGTACCTTCAGTATTTATAATACGTGTTGGATTTGTTTATCTCATACTGTACCTCAGGAAACTGAGAGGGTGACGTCTTCATGATCCAATGGTCCTATTTTAAACGCCTTGGACTATGAGGGTGTTACAATATCTCTTTATAGATGAAATCTTTTTGGATGTACAAAATTGGTATAATTAGAGGGTGTAATTAACTTATGAGTTGTTGCATCTTTAAATTATTATTTTACGTACAAGTCAGACCCTAGTTGCCCTCATCCACCCTAAAATATGATTAAGGTTTCCACAAAATTGAACAGGGCAATAGTGCATGGATTTGCGTGCCGCCATACTCACGGCCCAACCAATTGATTGGTTAGCATCCAAACTCCATTATATGATAGATAATTTATCTTATGAGATAAATATTTATAAATCATATAAGAGCACAAATTAGTTAAGATATATTGAATAAAATCTTTTTGTTCTACTATTATCTTATCTAAAGGGTTTAGGAATTATAATAGTAGCTCCAAAGATATTTCATATCTTTTTAGATATTACTAGTTCCTAAATATAAGATTTAATATAGATTATCATACAAGAATAATATCTTTATTATTCTAGAAGATCTAGGGTTGATTGAGACCTATATAATCTATTCATCCCTATAAAAGAAGAATTGAAATGAAACTACATCTCACGTCTTTCATGCATAACTAGAAGCTTTTCGCAAAAATAATTTTACAGTTTTATACTTCGTAGTTTTGCAAAGTTCTTTAACCTTTTGAAGGTCGTGTGCTTTAATCATGTTGGTTATTTTTATATCGTTATAAGACTATAATGCATAATTAGTTTCCTAATTCGTTTAAATTGTGAACACGAAAGAACAATTAAAACACTTTCTTATTAACGTAAGATAGATTGAGTATATAGCGATACTCGTAGTTAGTCAAATATTTAACGGTATTTGATTGGTTGAGTATTTAACGATACTCGTTGACACAAGTATTTAACGGTACTTGTTTGAGTTACAACTATCCTTAAGTTGTACGACTGGGTTGATAATTTTCTAATCCAAAGTAGGTGCTAAAATTATTAATCGAGAATAGTGGGCGTAGGTTTCGACTTGTGAAACTGAACCACTTTAAAATTCTGTGTGTCTTTACTTTTTGCTCTTCTCGTTATTTTCGTTCATAATCATTCATCTCAATTAATTAAAGTTTAATCTAATAGACTTTAAATAATTGATCATTCAAGCAAATCTTTGATAAATCGAAAAAGCTTAAAAAGTTTTTAATACTCAATTCACCCCTTTCTTGAGTGTTTCAGATTAATAGGTTGTTCACATCTCATCAACACAATAATTTCGTTTGACTCACCTACATCATTGTGTTCTTTATTATTTATAGGATTAATTGGTAGAAATAGTCCGAACTATAGGTGAACTGCTCAAAATACTCTAAACTTTATTTTAACTATCAATATAACCAACTAATGCCCTCATTTGCTTTGATTAGAATTTGTTGTTTTGTTAACTTATTGTAGCATGTTTTAATGGTGTGATTAGGTGAATAGATTAACAGAGAAGTAAAAGCAGAAAGACGGGTTAAAGAATTATTAGAAATTTCTTCACTTACTTAGCAGGTAGCAGGTCATATATTATAATAAAAGCGAATGAGAGCATTAGTTGGTTATATTGGTGGTTAAAATAGTAGAGTTTGGAGTATTTTGAGCAGGACACCTATAGATCAGAGTATTCTTATCAATTAATCCTTATTTATATTTATACTTCTGAAATCATAATTTAACAACCCAACTAACCAACTTAATCATGAGAATCATAAACTCTATCCCTGACCAACCTAACCAATTTGCTTGTACTACTCAAATCACACTCTTAAACGTCGGAGAGTAACCTTACCTCTTAAGACACTTACCTCATCTGTTGAGTAATATATTAATAAATATATATTAGTATATGTTTGTGTTTTAATGATGACGAGTCTAGGCAATATATTATATACTCGTACGTGTAATCGTGTGTTAAGTGTGCAGAAAATATAGAAAGGGAAGATCTCGTCAATCAACATGAAGCTGAAAGAATCTTACATCTAAGAAGATTCAAGATAAGTTGTTCAAGCGTGGACTAATCGATGATTGATGGAAGATCAAGATCCTTGTAGTCTTTATAAAGATTAGTTAGGATAGATATCGAGTAAAGGAATAATTGAGTTAAGGACGCTATTAGCTAAAGTTATAGCTCTCAGCTATAACTTTGGTATATAACCTATCAAAGTTATAGCTCGTAGCTATAATCTTGCGAAGCATCGATAAATGCACGGATTAGTACATAGTAATTTTATTTTCTAAAATTGATATATTATTGTCATCTTATTTTAAGGTATTGAATTATTAAATCTTAGGTGGTTGCTATAGCATAAATATCCATCTAAAATAATTATCTTATGAGTTAGTTATTTATCCTAATATACTAAGGATTTTACTCTAACCACAATTGTCGACACCCTAATCTAGGGAAGCGTGTTGAACGGCCATGATGTCATGGCTGAGGAGGACCTCCCGGGTTACAGTTTTGAGTAGAGAAGCCATGTTGACTTAAGAACTCTTCAATAGTCTTAAGTCTTTGAGATTGCTCAACTTCACGTTGCTTTAGCTGAGCATTCTCTTCAAGGACTCTACCGACGATACCTGGGGTGTATGAAGTGTTCCCAGCACTTGAATGACGGCGACGTTCCCAAAGAACTGGTGCTGCATCCCATACCAAATACCAGCCTTTCTTGTTGTAGCCTCCATGTTCTTCAAAGTAGATCTATTATCGTCGATCTGCTCCGTCGGTACCCCTTCACTTATCATACGACTTTTCCTTGAAAAAACCTTGCCCTACAAAACAAAAACAGAGTTTGATTAGTGTCAATTACGTTAATTAATTACTAAATCAATTTACTAAAGAATAAAGAAAAGGTTGTGGTAACTTACAAAGAATTGTTCCGATTTCCTTGACACTCATCCCTTTTTGGCATGTTTCTTGGTCTTCTCGAGCAAAACCAAGGCGGATGATACATCACTCTCATCTTGTCCAGCCTACAATTTAATTCATAAACACTTGTTAAAAAAAGTACTCAAATCAAATGACAGACAGTTGTTAAAAAGTTACTCAAATCGAGAAAAAGTTAAGTAAAAACTATTAAATTACCATTTCATCCATAACTTGGAGGGTGTTTCTACGACCCATTATATGAGTACCTAAGACCTTCCCTTTTTCGGTACTTCCGGACATCCTATTAGCTTTGTTCTTTTCGGATGAGTCCTTAAACTTCGGATCTGTGATGGGATCCAAAATCTGTCGATGTATATCAGCTGGTACTCAAGATGGCCTATACTCCGCATCTTTCTGAGAAGGCCGGTGGACCATTTTGCGTAGCGTGTTTTCATTATGGAAGTCCAAGCCGCCTTCACCATTTCTTTGTCACGGGGATGAAAAAGGTAACATGTTTCTGTTTCAAAAAATAATATACTAATAAAATAAATAAATAAATGAAACGAAAATAGGTAATAAATAATGAAACGGAAATAAATAGGTAATAGTTAATAAATACCTCAAACCAATCCCACATTCCTTCTTCAATCTATCAGACGTCATCTTCCAGTTCGGCGCGTATTCCTTGTAGTTAGACATAATGTTCTCCGTTATAAGATCCGAGACTTCTTTGTGACTGAACCTGAAAAAGAGTTGAAATTGAAAATGTAATAATCAAGAAGTTTCAAAGTGTAGTCAATGTATATATATGATCAATAAGTAAACAAAGGACACACTTACCACATGCCGCCATCATAGTCAATAGGATCGAGGTGAAGTCTACGTATAGGTTGAGGAGCAGGAGGAGCATTTATTGGCATGTGCTCGTTATTAGCTCCCGATCGTCCCTCAACCTGATGACTACCACTACCTCGTCGTCTTCCCCGCATATTATCAAATTAATATAGCAACAAAGAAAGAAATAAAATACACAATTAACTTGAATAATCTCTTCATAGTAAATCTACATATTTTTACAAACAATAATTATTAATAAAAAAAATTGACTACTAACAGCAACAACAACAACAACAACTAACAATAATAATAACAACAATTATCACAACTACTAATACTAGCAACACCAACACCAACACCAACACACCAACCTGCAAAAAAAAACACTTTGGATATATTGGTCTAGGGTCCTTATCTCTCCAACCTAAACTCATCTTTGAATCTTTCATACCATTAGTAACACTCGTATATTTTCTTGATTGTAATGAGACAAAAATTGGACAGCATTTCCCTATTGTTCTCCAAATACATTATATAGAATGAATTGTCATTCTATATAAGTTCCAGAGAACATTAAAGGAAATGTTAAAACAATTTTTTGCCTCATAACAATCAAGAAAAAATACAAGTATTTACCACCTAAATGGCATGAAAGATTCTAAGTCAGTCCCAAAACGGGGACTATTCAAGAATTACACCTATTGTGTAATTATTGAACGGGTACTATTCAAAAATATACTAAACAAATAAACAACACTAACAATCAACATCACGAGATATTTTATGTCAGAAATTATTCCTCATAGACATGTTAGCAACAATATGCGACGGTTTTGCGACGGAATTACCTCCTAACCTAATAAGACTAATTACCTAACAATACTAACTAAACTAAACAAATCAACATTAACTAATTAAACTAAACTAACAATTGTTAATAACAATAAACAACAATAATTAAGCATTTGCGACGGAATTAAACATAGCTAATTTGTGACGGTGTATAATTAAGGAAGGTTAATATACATACATAAGGAGAAATGAGAGGAAGGGGAAGGATGAAGGAGAGACCGGGCGGCAGGGGCGACTGGCGGCGGGGGGGTTACCGGCGGCAGAATGAGAGAAAGAAGGAAGAAGGAAGGAGAAGCAGAGGAAGGAGAAGGAAGAAGGAAGAAGGAAGGGGAAGGATCCGGCGGCGGGGGCCGACTGGCGGCGGTGAGGTGGCGTGGTGGGGTGGTTGGTGGTGGCAATAGAGGATTCGCAAATCGCCGGTTGGGGAAAAATTGATTTAGGGTAAAATTGATTTGGGGAAAATGAAACCCGCGCGTTTGTCTTAAAAAGACCTGCGACGGACTTTTGCGACGAAAAATCTGTCGCACGACTTGACCAAAGTCAAAGTCAGTCTGGCTTTGCAACGGAAATTCCGTCGCAAATATTGACCCTTGCGACGAAATTTACGTCGCAAAATTTGACCAACTTTGACCCTTGACCAAAAACAGGTCAAGGGTGGTCAAGGTTTTGCAACGGAATTTCCGTCGCAAGAGTCAATATTTGTGACGGAATTTCCGTCGCAAACCTTTCCGCCATTTGACTTTCTGTTCGCGAGTAGGGAAATTTTGAATCCGTCGCAGTTTCCGTTGCAAACTCCGTCGCAAGCCAGTATTTGCAACGGGATTTCAGTCTGTCGCAAAAAAAAACCCATCGCAAATCAACTGTTTTCTTGCAGTGCATCCTCTGGACAATGTCATAGGAAGCCTAACAGAAGGAGTTCAAACTCGAAGAAGTTTAAACAACTTTCTGCTCATTCTACTCCATTCTCTCTACAATTGAACCTTCAAATATAAAGGAATCACTTGCAGAACCAGACTGGATAGTCGTCATGCAAGAAGAACTCCAACAATTTGAAAGAAATAAAGTTTGGCACCTCGTTCCCAGGCTAAGGACCGATCCGTCATTGGAAAAAGATGGGTGTTCAGAAACAAACTAGATGACACCGGAGTTATAGTGCGAAACAAGGCCAGGCTAGTTGTTCAACGATACAACCAACAAGAAGGGATCGATTATGACGAAACCTTCGCTCCTATTGCTCGTCTTGAGGCAATATGGCTACTCATTACCTTTGTCGCTCATAAAGGAATGAAGCTATTTCAGATGGACGTTAAGACTGCCTTCCTTAACGGCTATCTCCAAGAGGAAGTATTTGTTGAACAACCTCCAGGATTTCCTGACATCAAACTAAAGGACCATGTATTCAAATTGGACAAAGCTCTCTATGGCCTGAAACAAGCACCCAGAGCATGGTACGACAGATTATCAAAATTTCTGTTGGATAGTGGATTCAAGAGAGGATCCGTGGACAAAATCCTATTTCTGAAAAGCGAGAACTCAGATTTATTGGTCGTTCAGATCTATGTTGACGATATTATTTTTGGCTCAACTAATAAAAAGTTGTGCAAGTACTTCTCTGTGTTGATGACTTCTGAATTCGATATGAGTATGATGGGAGAACTAAAGTTCTTCATTGGTCTTCAAATTCAACAAGCGGAAGAAGGAATCAAAGTTCATCAACAAAAATATGTCAAAGAACTGTTAAAGAAATTCGGCATGGAAACCTCTCACCCAATACCTACATCAATGGCCACAGATAAGAAGTTAACCAAAGATGAAGACGGTAAGTCTGTAGATGAAACAACTTACAGAAGTATGATTGACTCACTTCTTTATCTTACTGCAAGTCGTCCAGATATAATGTTCAGTGTCTACATGTGCGCGAGATTTCAATCTGCACCAAAAGAATCGCATATGACTGCGGTAAAAAGAATTCTAAGATACCTAATCGGAACATCAAAATTATATTTATGGTATCCTATGGACTGCAACTTTAACCTAGTAGGATATTCAGATGCGGATTATGCAGGATGTTTTTCAGACAGAAAAGGCACTTCTGATCTTGCTACTTTTGTTAAACCATACATAATATCATGGGGATCCAAGAAGCAAAATTATGTCGCTCTCTCAACTGCCGAAGCAGAATACATTGCAGCCGCACTAGTATATTCTCAACTCTTATGGTTAAAACAATAGTTGCTTGATTATGGTGTCGATGTAGGTTGTGTTCCTATTTTATGTGATAACACGAGTGCGATAATTATATCTAAGAACCCAGCTCAGCACTCACGAACTAAACATATTGAAATTAGACATCACTTCCTACGAGACAAAGTTGAAAAGAAAAACATAAAGTTGAAATTTTGTAGTACGGAAAAACAATGGGCAAATATCTTTACTAAACCATTGGCTAGAGAACGATTTGAGACTTTGCGATTGGAAATTAGTTTAATCGGTGGCACCTAATCAATCTTAATAGCTGAAATAACCCAATGACTGACTATGTTTAGACAAGATTGTATGACTGTGTCCGTATATTCCGCTGCATGTTTACACTTCTATACCATAAGTACACATTCAAAATTATGACTATGTAATGCATGTACGTTTACAATTTTTTACAACCAGAGTTTTAACTAAATGATAAACCAAATAATACAAATGCTAAAACCAAATCAAACTTACCTCACTAAATGAAACCGTAAATTTTTATTAAAAATTTACTACCCACTTCTACACTCTTCCCACACCACATGTCAACCCCACTCTTTACTCACATTTACCCACCTTCTCAACCTATTCACTACATCACCATCAACCGGCATCACACTTTCAAAACAAAAACCAAGAAACCTCCTTAGTTCGAGAAACCTCTCACCATTGTTCATCCTTCCTTCACAAATCATCTCAAAAATGCCTCCATCAAAAGCTACTCGATTTTATCGCAAGAAACATAGCTCTTCACCTTCACCACCATCAAACCCATCACCCTTTGTTTCACCACCTCCAAAATCGGAAATGTCGAATGCGGAAGGAAAAAGAAGAAAGCTCAATAAGGGAAAGTCGACTGTTGAAGAAAACTCTCCTATTTTCGCTACACCAGAAACAACCGCGCGTCTCTTACTTCGAGAAACGTCTCTTGAAGCTACAAAAGAGGGGTTGGACAGAGTTCGCATGACAAAAATGGAAGGTACGTTAGTTGATCGTATTTTACCCTATTTCATTCATGCGGGTCATTTTTATCCGACTTCTTCGGTAGATGGGTCGGTTCCTTAAAGTTTTTCAAAGAATTCTTGCTTTATCAAGGGTGGTCCTACATTAGCAACTTCTCGGGTTGTGTGTTCCCAATTGAAATAGTTCAATTCTTTGCTTCTGTTAAAATAAGTGATGATGGATTGACGGTTGTGGTTAATGGGTTAGATGTGTTTGTGTCGTTGGATGATATATGTGAGGTGTTTAAATTGGACAATGATGGGGTCGAACTCGACCCTGTCAAAGAATAGGCTAATGTCTCTGCTGATTTGAAAATGGTGATTAAGACGTACTTTGATCTCACTGCTACTGAATCTAGTATAATCTTTACTGTGTTGTTTGTGCCCAAGGTCAAGTTCTTTTTTACTGTGGAATACTGTAATACCGCGTCAGGGAGGACGGGACAAGTTGTCGTGCTGTGAGGCTATCATTCTCTATTATTGGCTAGAGAGTCGGAAAATAAATCTTGCTTCTCTTGTGTGTTCCAAAATTCTTCAAGTTTCTTCTATTTTGGTGAAAGAGAAACAATGCTCTACTGTAGACATCCTATACGGGATGTGGGTTTCTGAATTATTGTTGAAAAAGGGAGTAGTTGATGCTGCTAGCTATGATTGTTGTCCCTCGGGACATAATGAATGACAAGTTAATGAAGTTGATGGGTTTTTGTGGAGATGGCTCTGAGTTGGCGTTTGGTCGCAGTGTGTTAGGAGAGCCGATATCAAACCCCTCTGATTCTTATGAGGGTTTAGAAGGTAAGATTGACAAAGTTCTAGCATCTTTGTCTGATGCTAAAGAGGGAGGAAAGGCGGGTGGGATTTGAGAGCAGGATATGATGGGCTGGAATTAAGGGTGAGAAAATTTAGGTCCGGACCGAATTATTTTGGTCCAGTCCTCGGTCCTCATTTTTCCAAGTTTTGGTCTTCGGTCCGGTCCGGTCCAAGACCAGTTAATTTTGGCCCGGACCGAATTGACCAAATTTCTTGTTTTTTAAGACTAATCATTAAAATATTTTGAATAAAATTAACATTTTATCTTCAAAAGACATTATAAATTAGTATTATCAATGATTTTCATAAAAAAATGTCGTCTAACTATTTAAATGCATATTATTTAGCAGAATTAAAATGTAATTATCTTATACGAAATAGTAAAAAAATGGTTTAGGTCCATTTCGGTCCAAGACCGGACCGGACCAAATATTTCGGGTTTCGTCCGGTCCAAGACCGAAAGTTTTAGGCCCGGTCTTTGGTCCACCAAATTTTTAAGTTTGGTCTTCGGTCCGGTTCGGTCCGATCTTGGACCGATTCTCACCCCTAGCTGGAATGAAGAGGGTTGATGACAGGCTGTCTGCAATGGAGAAGGGAGTGCGCATATCTTGTGATGAAATCCTTATGATAAATGATCGCTTGCACTTTCTCACAACCTAAGGAGGGTCCCTTGTGCGGAGTGGGATGCAGATGAAGGTGTGGGAAAATATTCGTATATATTCTCAATACTTTATATGCAAGATTATAACAAATTTATAATGTACGATTTATGATCATAAACGAAGAACAAGAAGCAAAGATATGAATCAAGAATTAACCTTTTGTCCTTGCAATGGCCTAAGATCATATATCAAAACAGATATCCTCCTAATCACCCAAGATGTCCTGAGAAATACCCTTTCCTGAGCTAGAAACTACAAAATTACCTTTAATTTTGTGTCAGATGAAAAGCTAGAGAGAGATGAGGGATTTTTTGCGTGGGAACTCGTGTAGTATAGGGGGCGTGCCATGTGCTATTTATAGGGGTGGGGGTTTGATAGTCCGTATATCTCTTAACCACCTTACCTAGTTTAGATAGGATAATCAAATCCGTATTTGATTCTACCTAAACTACTACTTAAACAAATAACAAACTCTATCTTATGGCATCTCCAACTACTCCACCATCTGGCCGAAATTTTATCAGTTTCGGCCTTAGTAACCGTTTATAAATTTACTTAAATTCGGTTATTAAGCTCTCTTTTGCGTAATGTTTTATCTTATAAATATCGTATATTTATAATCTAAACAATTAAATATAACCTTTTATATTTAACTGAATCATTTAATCCTTATTAAATGATTTCATTACACACTAATTAAATATAACATTTTACATTTAATCACGAATTAACATTTTAATTCGTCTTAGCTAAAATTATTTAATCAGTATTAAATAATTATATCGTTATTACTTTGACTAACCGTTTAGTCGTATAGAATATCAATATGATTACATTTTCATCTAATCATATTTCCCGGATTCCATCCTTTAGGTGTGACTCTTAGGGACCAGTTGATTACCGCCATCTGTAAGACAATAACGTCAAACTTTCTAGCAAGACAACTGTTATTGATAAACGTGAATCAACTGACTAAAATACAAAGTATACCCTGTGTTCCTTTGAGAGATTTATACGTGTTGTCGCACTAACTGTGTTGAGGACACTAGCTCCAACAATCTCCCACTTGTCCGTACAAGTGTGTGTGCGATAACCGATTCTCATATCCAATTAAATTTCTCCCACTCAATGTAAAACAATTTGCAAATCTGTATTCACAAGCTCGTATTTTACAAGTGATCTATATCAAGAGTGGTTTCCCCGACTAAAGAGTAACTCAACTGATAACGAATCTTATTCGAGCTTGGCCCAGTTACTACTCCTTGAGTGGCCCTGAGAAATATTAAAACCTGATAAAGGGTGGATATTTCCTTGAACTCGAATCTTGCAGATGTAAGCACGGTATGAAATGACCAAAAAAAAATCTGCTTAGCCCCAGTTACGGTCAGCTAGTGAGAGAGAAATCAAAGTCACCCAAAACTGCCCTTTATCTCAAGAAATAGTCGACAGTCAAGAGAATCGACTCAAGGAACACGATGGACATCCTATCCACGACCTGGCACCGAATGTTCAGTAACATTTAGGACTCCATTGCGTCGTCACAAAAATGTCCACGAGTTATCGTTATAATCTCGTATATGTGATCGATTAGTCAACAGTTTGACTTATGGTTTATTGAACCCACCATCGTTCGACGTCACAAAATAATTGTCAGAGTTATCAGCTCGTGTAGGCGATTACGGACAAAATAAATATAATGTAATTCAGTTCACTTTGTGGTGTTCAATGTTGTCAGTACAATCCACATGAAAAAACAATATATAAAACAAAATCGATGGAGATATAGCGTCATTCTGTATTAGTTGCTTTACACATTTCTCATTTATGTGTCCCATATGACAGTGCCATATAGCCGTCTCGTTCGGTGATTGACATAGGTCCACATACATCTGTATGTACGAGGCCTAATAGGTCAGCAGCTCGCATTCCAACACCTTTGAAGGAAATACGAGTCATTTTGCCTATGAGACATGATTCACATGTGCCAAATGATTCATAATCAAATGGAGATATAGCGTCATTCTGTATTAGTTGCTTTACACATTTCTCATTTATGTGTCCCATATGACAGTGCCATAGATATGTTTAATCTTTGTCACCAACCTTTAGTTTCTTATTATTCATGTGTAATATTTTAGTCGATTGATCTAAGACATATATACCATTCATGGAAACTGCTTTACCATAAACCATTCCATTTAAAGAGAAAATACAGCTATTATACTTTATTCAGAATGAAAATCCGTCTTTATCGAGTACGGAAACTGAAATAATGTTCTTAGATATTGGGCCGGGTTTGGGCCAACCCAAAATAAGCCCGATATAAATATTGGGCCAGGTTTGGGCCAACCTAAAGGCCTGATTTTTGGCCCGGCCCGACCCGAATTTTTTTTTTGGAAAAAAAAATTCAAAATTTGGAATCGTATATCATATCACACTAATAATCTAGTATCACTAATGCATTGAATTATCAACTTTGCGAATATTTTTATATTTTTGTCGTACACCTAATTTTATATTAGTTAGTTATTGTACTACTAAATTTTTGTCAACTCATAAGTTATTGTATCGTACTATTGGATTGTTCTCCTACCAAAAGAGTCGAAGTCAAACACCTAAAACTCGAAAAATTTTATTTCGTTGCTAATTGTTTGTTCACATATCCATTTTGTTGATTATTTTGTATTGTATTATTTTGGCCCATTTTTGCCCGACGCCCATTACAGCCCGAACAATTATGGGCTTGGGCCAAAGAAATTGGCCCACCTTTTTGGCCCGATCCGACGTGACCCGTGTATTTGGGCCGTTTATTTAGCACGAGCCCGGCCCAAACCCGGCCCAACCCGGCCCATGATCAGGTCTACATTCGATCAATAATTACATTCTCACTGATCTTGCAGTCCAGGGACTCCAATTTCTCGACATTCTGAATCATATTGAAAATGTGTGGGCTAACTGGTTGGCCCTTTTGGAGTTTCGCATCGAAGAAGCGACATGTGTGCTCATATGAAACGATTCTCGGTGCTTTTGAGAATTCGTTTGTGAGCGTGGTGAAAATCTTATTCGCACCATGGGAAATGAAGCGTCTTTGCAAATTAGGTTCCATTGCAAAAATAAGTACATTATTTATCGCACCCGCTTCCATAACAAAATTACTATAGGCTTGCGATACGTTAGCTCGAGCAGTGGGGCCTGGGTTAGGTGGTAACAGCTCAGTCAAATACTTGAGCTTACCGTCAGCTACAGCTGCATTCCATAATGCAGCCTCCCAGTCCGCAAAGTTGGACCCATCATTTTTCAGTCGCGTGGACTGATTCATGTGGTCCATAAAAGCCTTAAGCTAGGATTCTTTTCTTAGTGTGGCACTAGGCATAGGGGCATCATTATGACCAGCCATAGTATTTGCAGTATTATTGTTTTGTTTAGGTGAATTCTACACTGTAAAGAAGAAATTAAAACATAATAAGCATACCATCGTTTTGTAAATAGTCTAGCAAAAACAGTTTAATGCGATGACTTTAGCATCTATATAATTGATCTTCCACAAGAACTATATAAATGATCCCAAGACTCAATTTCAGTAAATTGATAAGTCAACCTCTTGACTAATTCTACATTTAGAATTCTTGGTCGATAAATTTATGTAAATTCTATCTTTAGTCCACCATAACCACACGATCGTACGAGGGTCATGATGTTGAGGTAAAATAAGTCAACAGCTACTACTTACCCAACGTAGAAGGGGTCATATGGAGAGTAAGGTCCTATATGCCTGGCGACGAAGAAGAGATTCATAGTATTTGACTTATAAAAGACTAATCTCAACTTTAGGTTATAGAGAAAGATCTCATCATCTTAATTTTAATTCATTTAAGTGAATAAATATCTAGCATGCGAGAATGAATAGACTAAGGTGATGGTTTTAAGGGTAAAATGTGTGACATCTTTATGTCGACACAGACTAGCATACATACTATATGAGTCAATTTTCATGCAATTCAGGTGGTTTGGTTTAGGCGGAAAAATGATGCAAAACAAACATGTGAATGAAAAGCAAAACGAAAATAAAACAAGTTCTAGTGTGGCCTATCCTACCAAAAAGAACAAAAATACAACTTGGAATCCATTCAGCAATGGACCCTAGAAGCTTGTCTTGTCATTATGTTTCTTCTTGGTGATGTAGTGGGAGTGAGCAATCCGATCTCCGTCTTGGTCTTCTTAATAACATTTGAAGAATTTACATAATAAAATCCTATTATTACATTCTAATTCCCAAAAAGGTAAAAAAATATTACACAAGGGAGATTCGAGATCTCATAAATACATCACAAATTATGTTTCCTACATTACGAAAACATAATTTACTAAGGCCACACTAAGTATTACAAAATAAAACTGATTGCAAAAGCGTAAATAAATTCATTCATTCATTCAACAATATAATATATAAAATGCATCATACTAATAAAATTAATCTTTCAAGACATAATTTCGTAATTATGTGGAGTAATTTACCCAAACCACCTTTTAATGACTTAAATTATGTGATAATTCCGTAATTAATCACATAATATTAATCAAACAAACATATTCATATTATCGTATAATATGAATTAATCAAACATTATTTTAAACCCTATGTCAAAAAAAAACATTATTTTAAACCGTTTTAAAATAATTAGGTATCGAAACTAGTGAACTTTTTCACTCAAAAAAAAAAGATACACATTATCTTTATAATGTATAAAATAAAAAAATTTAAAAGAAAACAGCCCATGAAATATAATGAATTAGCCGAGACAAAATGAGAAAGAAAAAAACTTAAAGCGCTGCAAACAAACAGCCGCAAAATAAGAAAAAAGGCTGGAAACTGTTTTCCGACGCTTCTAAAGCGCGGAAAACCGAGCAAAACAGAGGAAAACCACGGCTGAAAGACTTCCAGCGCTTTTAAAAACCGCCGCAAATACAAAAAAACGCCACAAAATTTCCAGAAAAGCGCGGCATAATAAAACGACTTTTTAAAAAAAATGTTGTAAGGTAAATATATGCAGAATAGCGTCGGAATATCAAGAAAAGCGCTGGGACAAAAGCGTCGAAGACAGAAAAACGTTGTAAGAAAAGCGCCAAAAACAGCCTGTTTTCAATTTTTTTTTCTTTTAAAAAACTCATGAACTTCAATAACTAATGTCGGGTTGCTAAATACGAGATCGGTAACCTTCAAAATTCTAATCTTTATTAGATATAGTTGTAATCTTAATCATTCAAATTAACCTTTTAAGACGAATATCAAGATTATAATGGGATCGATTTATTTAGCAATTATATCATTCAAGAACATGTGAGACGATTTCCTTTCACATTTTAATTCAATCCTTATTAAATTAAAACATCTACAAATTTATTATTTTGTTATTTTAACTGTTTAAGACAACAACAATAAATCAAAAAGGAAGCTGACGAACAAAAATTGTCTCAGCCTGGTAGATTGATGAAGGAAGATTGTAATTTGCTATTGGATAAGATTAGTGGCAGAATCAGGGGTCTTCGAGAAAACTAAGCTATGCAGGAAGATTGGTCCTTATAAACTCCGTGTTGAATACATTACACAACTATTGGGCCAATATTTTCATTATTCCTAAGGGAGTTGTGAAAAGAATAGAGGCCTTATGTCGGAATTTTTTTTGGAGTGGACATTCTGAGTACCAAAGAGTACCTCATATAGCATGGGAAAAGATGACATGCAGGAAAACTGAAGGAGGTTTGGATATCAAAAATGTGAAGGTGTGGAATATGGCAACTGTAGGAAAGCTAGTGAGTTGGATTCATACTAAGGCGGATAGGTTGTAGGTTCTCTGGATAGACCATGTCTATTTAAAAGGCAGAGACTGGAATGTGTATCAGGCTCCTCTGGATTCCAACTGGAACTGGAGGAATATATGCAAGATAAAGGATAAGTTGAGTATGGGTTTTCAGAATGGTGTATGGGTAGCTAATGCAAAAGGCTACACTGTAAGATCTGGGTAATCGTGGCTGAATGGACAGTATGCATCTGTTCCTTGGTATAAGACTGTATGGGATAACTGGAACATCCCCAAACTTGCTATACACGGATGGATGGTTAAACAGAAAGGGCATAATACCAGAGATAGACTGAAAAGAATGGGTATCTGTCAGCATGATAGATGTGTTATTTGTGAGCAGGAGGAGGAAACTCATGAACATCTGTTCTGGGATTGTATATATAGCAAGAGAATTATGAAGGCAATGGAGAATTGGATTCAGGTGAAGTTGGGACAACAGAGTAGGGGACATTCAAAGATGCAAAGGAAAGCTGCCAATGTTACTATTACTGCTACTTGGTACCATATATGGCTGCAAAGAAATGAATGTAGAGTTAATCTGAGTTTCAGGAGGCCAAAAATGGTTGTGGAGGATTTGAAAAGAATGATCATGGAAAAGATTAGACAAAAACAGCAACACTTGACTAGGAGGGATAGGTTATGGCTTGAAAGTATTCGATGATCTTAGTTTGTAATACTTCTATTTGAATACTTGTAACCTTTTTGAAGTAATATAAAAACTCACATTTATACCAAAAAAAAAAAATTGTCTCGGCTAAAATTAAAATACACGGCCAAAAAATTATTTTTTTCTCTTCAATTTTCTCAAAACGTTTATGAAATTCATAAAAAAATTAAAATTTGTAAGCCTTAGGCTCTGATACCACTTGTGGAAAATATACGTATATATTCCCAATACTTAATATGCAAGATTATAACAAATTTATAATGTACGATTTATGGTCATAAACGAAGAACAAGATACAAAGATAGGGATCAAGAATTAACCTTCTGTCCTTGTCAAGGCCTAAGATCAGATATCAAAACAGATATCCTCCTAATCACCCAAGATGTCCTGAGAAATACCCTTTCCTGAGCTAGAAACTACAAAAATACCTTTAATTTTGTGTGAGATGAAAAGCTAGAGAGAGATGAGGGATTTTTTAGCGTGGGAACTCGTGTAGTATAGCTAGGGGCGTGCCATTTGCTATTTAGAGGGGTGGTGTTTGATAGTCCGTATATCTCTTAACCACCTTACCTAGTTTAGATAGGATAATCAAATCCGTATTTGATTCTACCTAAACTACTGCTTAAACAAATAACAAAATCTATCTTATGGCATCTCCAACTACTGACCGAATCCACCATCTGGCCTAAATTTTATCAGTTTCGGCCTTAGTAACCGTTTTTATATTTACTTAAATTCGGTTATTAAGCTCTCTTTTGCTTAATGTTTTATCTTATAAATATCGTATATTTCTATTCTAAACAATTAAATATAACCTTTTATATTTAACTGAATCATTTAATCCTTATTAAATGATTTCATTACACACTAATTAAATATAACATTTTACATTTAATCACGAATTAACATTTTAATTCGTCTTAGCTAAAATTATTTAATCAGTATTAAATAATTATATCATCATTACTTTGACTAACCGTTTAGTCGTATAGGGTATCAATATGATTATATTTTCATCTAATCATATCTCTCATATTTCATCCTTTAGGTGTGACTTTTAGGGACCAGTTGATTACCGCCATATGTATGACAATAACGTCAAACTTTCTAGCAAGCCAATCGTTATTGATAAACGTGAATCAACTGGCTAAAATACAAAGTATACCCTGTGTTCCTTTGAGAGATTTATACGTGTTGTCGTATGTTGAGGACACTAGCTCCTGTTAATTATTTAGACTATATTAATACTCATATTGTGATCTTAAAATTACAATATAATCTAAAATGGTCTAAATCTACATGCATGCATACAAAAGTATAAAAGATGGTATTAAACCATCTTAAGATAAAAATCCTTACATTGTATAAGCAAGATAATGGGCACAACACAAGAACTCCTTCCTTATTGTTGTTCTTGAGCTATGGAATAAGAAAGATCCTCCAAGACTACTAACCACCAAAAAGGTGGTCTCCTAAGGATACACCCAGGATTATCCCAAAAAACTACTAAGTTACTAACTAGGTAAATTTAGTAGTAAACCTTGTATTATGTGATAATATTATTACACTAATAATATTATAATATATATATTATTATGAGGATTTTTCTCTTAACAATTAAAAAGATTTATGTGTACAATGAGGAGTATATATAGGGGTTTGAAATGTAAACAATTCATGGGAACATGCCATGTGTTTACACCACCAAACTTTGACAAAAAATGTCTTATAAGACCTTGTATATTATGGTTCAAATGGACCCATTTCGGTCCATTTCGATTTCCGACATTTGTCCCAAAAATGCTTATAAGTCTTATATTTAATTATCTTATATAATTAATTATTAATTTGATCATTTAACAATTAAATAATACAAATCAACAATTAATAACCACTTAACAATTAAGTTCTTATTAGACTATTTTATCAGTATAAAATATAACTTATGAACCCTTATTAGCTAATTTTACAATCTCTTGTAAGTTTAAACAACTATTTATCTTCGCCTCAAACATATACACATGACGTAGAAATTTATATAATTAACTATTAATTATAAAATCTCATTTATATTTATTAATTAATTATCAAATAATTAAATAATAAATCCCCTTGGCCCAAGTTCGTAACTTGTCATCAAATATATATTCACATGACTTATTTAAAAGTCCTGTAATACAAGGATTAATTTAATTGTATCTAATACAAATAATTAGTTTTTCCATTTGGGCATCATCCTATGGGTGTGACCTAAAGGGATCAGCTGGTCACCGCCGTCGCACGACAGTAATGTCAAACTCTAGTCAGCCAATCATTACCGATTTACGTTGACCAGCTGACATATATGTAAAATAAATCTCTGACATATTCCTTGTACGAGATTTATTATGTAGACGCACTATTGTGGAGGACACTACTCCTACAGCTCCAACAGAAGGAGGACTGTGCCATGTCTCTAGAGGCGGTCAAAGCTCTTTCGATGAAAGCCCTCAACTTTGAACAGTGCTTGACTGCCCAAGCTACTCATGTCCGGCAATGCTTCGACAGGCTTTCTACTTTGGAATTCCGCACTCGTCCTGAATACAAGAACCCTCACACCATCAAGCACCCTCCCGGATCCCCTTCCCATCATTAACTCCCCTTCCTTTTAAAACAATACTATCTTTTTTCATGACTCGTTTTGGACTACCCCCTCTCAAACTATGCTATCTTTTTGACATTCGGGCCCATAGGCCGAAACAATATTTCCTTATTGTGGTGGTGTAACTTTTGACACTCGGACTTGCTTAATATTTGTCTCGTTTTGTGTATGATATCTTGTGGTTGCTTGCTTTATTGTGTAGTGTCGTATATTATTCTAGTCGTTTTATGTCTCTTCTTGTCTTTTCGATGATGTCAAGAGGGGCGTAAATGCGACCTAGATTAGAATTTGCCTAAACTTGCTCCTTGTCGTAATTCATTGTCTCTTAGGGTTCTTGAAGGATATGGTTTTGACTAGAGATTAGAAACCCTAATTTGATCTATATTATGATTGACCAATATTGTGTTGAGGGGGAACGTCATACTTAGACACGATTCTAGGAAAGACTTGCCATCATCAAAAAGGGGAATTTGTTGAGTAATATATTAATAAATATATATTAGTATATGTTTGTGTTTTAATGATGACAAGTCTAGGCAATATATTATATACTCGTACGTGCAATCGTGTGTTAAGTGTACAGAAAATATAGAAAGGGAAGATCTCGTCAATCAACATGAAGTTGAAAGAATCTTGCATCTAAGAAGATTCAAGATAAGTTATTCAAGCGTGGACTAATCGATGATTGATGGAAGATCTCAAGATCCTTGTGTGTAAAAATATCTGTATATATTCCAAATACTTTATATGCAGGATTATAACAAATTTATAATGTACAATTTATGGTAATAAATGAAGAACAAGATACAAAGATAGGGATCAAGAATTAACCTTCTGTCCTTGCAAAGGCCTAAGATCAGATATCAAAACAGATATCCTCCGAATCGTTGCACCCAAGATGTCCTAAGAAATACCCTTTCCTGAGCTAGAAACCACAAAATTACCTTTAATTTTGTGTGAGATGAAAAGCTAGAGAGAGATGAGGGATTTTGCGTGGGAACTCGTGTCGTATAGGGTGGCGTGTCATGTGCTATTTATAGGGGTGGTGTTTGATAGTCCGTATATCTCTTAACCACCTTACCTAGTTTAGATAGGATAATCAAATCCGTATTTGATTCTACCTACTGCTTAAACAAATAACAAACTCTATCTTATGGCATCTCCAACTACTGACCGAAAATCCACCATATGACCGAAATTTTTATCAGTTTCGGCCTTAGTAACCATTTTTATATTTACTTAAATTCGGTTATTAAGCTCTATTTTGCGTAATGTTTTATCTTATAAATATCGTATATTTATAATCTAAACAATTAAATATAACCTTTTATATTTAACTGAATCATTTAATCCTTATTAAATGATTTCATGACACACTAATTAAAAATAACATTTTACATTTAATCACGAATTAACATTTTAATTCGTCTTAGCTAAAATTATTTAATCAGTATTAAATAATTATATCATCATTACTTTGACTAACCGTTTAGTCGTATAGGGTATCAATATGATTACATTTTCATCTAATCATATCTCTCAGATTCCATCCTTTAGGTGTGACTCAGGGACCAGTTGATTACCGCCATCTGTATGACAATAACGTCAAACTTTCTAGCAAGCCAACCGTTATTGATAAACGCGAATCAACTGGCTAAAATACAAAGTATACCCTGTGTTCCTTTAAGGGATTTATACATGCTGTCGCACTAACTGTTGAGGACACCAACTACAACACCTTGTAATCTTTATGAAGATTAGTTAGGATAGATATCGAGTAACGGAATAATTGAGTTAAGGACGTTATTAGCTAAAGGTATAGCTCTCAGTTATAACTTTGGTATATAACCTGTCAAAGTTATAGCTCGTAGCTATAACCTTGCGAAGCATCGATAAATGCACGGATTAGTACATAGTAATTTTATTTTCTAAAATTGATATATTATTGTCATCTTATTTTAAGGTATTGAATTATTAAATCTTAAGTGGTTGTTATAGCATAAATATCCATCGGTTAAAAAGGGTTAAAATAATTATCTTATGAGTTAATTATTTATCCTAATATACTAAGGATTTTATGATGTCGTATAATGCTACACGACTTCCTTATATATTGTGAGATTAAATTAAGTAATTATGTTTACTTAATATCTTAACAAACTAGTTTATGGTAATAGATATAGTTTACTATATCTTGACAAGATTTAGGATATTAATTTTATTTAAGATATTCTATATCTTATAGTTATAAAATCTTTCCTAAATTAATATAGATTTAGGATATTGATTTTATATAAGATATTCCATATCTTATAAGATCTTTCCTAAATTGATTAAGATATATTTTTAGAGTATTACCTAAAGCAATAATTCTAGTTAAGGTAATATTCCTAATCATCTAGGGTTTGGAAAGCCTAGATTTAATTCAGTATAAATAGGATGTACATAATACCTCTAAAGTCACGTCTCATACACAAGCAAAAATACAAACGCAAAATCCGTCAAAAGAGATCGTGTGCTTTCGTGCTTAAACTTCGATATTCCGTTACAAGATTTAAGTGCTAGAATTGTTCTTACACGTTTAGTTGTGAACACGAAGAACTTAGAAGACTTATCTTATTTACGTAAGATAGTTGAGTATTTTACGGTACTCGTTGTGATTCAAGTATTTCATGGTACTTGAAGTTTGTTAGGTATTTAACGGTACTTTGTTGAGTTACAACTATCGTCTAGTTGTACGAGTAGGGTTGATAAAATTGTAATCCGGAGAAAGTTACTAATTTTATTAATCGAGAATAGTAGACGTAGGTTTCGATTTGTGAAACTGAACCACTTCAAAAATATTGTGTGTCCTTCTCTTGTTTATTGTTTTTGTTGTCTACCCGTTCATATCTCATACATATTACATCCATCGAAAAGAGTTGAAAAAGTTGGCATACTCAATTCAACCCCCCCTTCTTGAGTATATTAAGATCAATAGACTTTTCATCATCCCTCAAAACCCATCTATCGTAGGAAAAAATATTTTGTTGTTTATGAAATATGACACGGCTGTCGTAACCCTATCAAAATAAACCAACTGGTCCATCCCGAAACTAATATAATTGAGGCAGTCGGGCATCGACTCCACAGGGAGAAGGGACTCTTAGAATCTCAAAAAAGTTTGCTAAAGTAACCAACGGGGGAGTGTATTTGTGGTTTTGTAATCTAAATACTGAAGGCAAAAACAAGGATAAGAAAAATAGATAAACAGCTAATGGAAGGAGAGACTAGGATTGTCGGTTCACCATGGCCTAAGGTGGAATGAAGAAATTAAGAATGTATTAAACTCGGGAAAGGGGTAGTGAAAAGGTCATTTCGGTCCGCTATTCGCCCTAGGATTAAAACTAACAAACTTTCACTTTAGCTAATTCATCCCAAAGTTCATTGCTGATCTACCTATTCCAATCTTTCGATCTAGGTCGTCAAGGGAATCCGTACAGTTAATTGAATGCGTCGACCCAAACAATCAAAAGCTATTATATGCAATGATTAAATGTAATCCCTAATCTAATACATTCACTACGACGACTATTCCTAAGCCATGGTTCCCCTAAATCCTAGTACAAGATCTAGCCAATCATGCTTAAGTAATTAACAGTGAGAATAACGAAAAGGGAATCCAACATCATAAAAGGACAAGAATTGGAAAACATGAATTAATTAATAAAGCAGAAAAGAGAGTACCACGATTACAAGGTTAAAGAAGGATGAACGAGAAACTGATTCCGATCCAAAAGAATTGATCTAACTAAGTAGGGTTTAGAAGAGAAAACGAGAAAATGAGATCTAAATTTTACTCTACTATCTAATGTCTACTGTGTTGTGTGTCGAGGTCCCCTCTTACTGTTGCTTACCTCTCTTTTATGCTAATTTTGAAACCCTTCAAGGATAAAAAAAGTTATTGAGATCTCGTGACCTTGCTCGATCAAGTAAGTGAGTTACTCGATCGAGCAAACGTTTGCTCTTCCTCGCTCGATCGAGTGAAGACCGGTACTTGATAGAGTGAACTGCAGAAAGCAGTCGATGACCTTAAGTAGACTAGTAGAGTGCTCGATCGATTAAATCTCCTCCTGCAACCACTCGATCAAGTGAACATCAGTACTCGATCGAGTGATTACTGCGCTTGGGCGAGAATCACTTCCCTTTGGGGATTCTGCACTTCTCATCATGACACGATTCTTTTCCGACATCTTGGAAAGTGCTTGATTATCGAGTTTTGAGCGGTTTTTTTCCTTCTCGGCTTTTATCTACAATGAACACAAAACGGAACAGAGTGGACAATTCGGGGGATAAAAGTAACCAAAAGCTAAGAAATAGAGGACAAATACGTGCAAAATGGGCCAAAAGGTCTAAATGAAATGCATGTATCAAAATACCTTTCAATATTCATTTAAAATACAAGTCATCCACACAATTATTTCACTTAACCTATCTACATCATTATTGTGGTCTTTAATATTTATAATTATACTCATTAAATCGAAATTTGACATTTTTTGAATTTTTCTAAAGTATAATATATCTGGCATTTGACTACTTATTTCTTTTTTACTTAATTAAAAAAATTATCTCATTGCGTACGCATTGTTAAGTTCAAAAGTGTATAATATTGCCTTGAATAATAGTGCTACTTTGGTATTAAAAAAATTGTAACACCCCGTATTTTATAATAATATTTTATTATAAAAGTATTTTATTTAATTAATTATTTCGAAGTTTATTAATGGATTTCGGAAATATCTATATTTATAACCTCCGTCCTATATTTTATTAATTTTCGTTTTGAACTACCTTTGGACTGATTAAAATGTATGTGCAATACTTAATTATTTTAATTATTTAATAATTACTTTTCTATTTCAAGTTCTCTTTACGTTTTAATATGACTCAATCCAATTTGTAATCAGATAATCCATTGTATGAGCTAATTTACCAAGTCCATTAGTTAATTTCCTTATAAATAGAATTTAACCTAGCGCAAGCAACTAGGTTAACTCTTTGTTTTGTGCGTGGAAACGTTGCCGCACGCCTCCTCTTCAATTCCTCTCTTTTGTTTTCTTTTCTCCCTTTAACTCATACATAAATTATATTTTCACAATCCTTACTCTTACCTCTACAATATAATCTATTCAAAATATTTTATTGGGAATTATTTGTATGAACCTTTATACGTATGTTTTGGGTCTCTTGTTTTGTGGGTAAAGAAGAAGATGTCTTTCCCTTTGGCGTTCTCGAAAGAGTTATTGTTTCGTACAATTTCTATCACAAGTATTTGGATTTCCGCTTTCGTTAAAGTTCATTTTTTGGGTTATTGACACGTGTTGGAGACAAGGCTTAGTTGGTCGTATTCTTTATGAAGGTTTTCATGAATTGCAAAAAAGGTAACTAGGTGTTTCTCTTTTAATTGTGTTTATGTCAATTGATGTGATTAATATGATTTAATGATTGTTTGTATGATTAGTACATGTTTGATTATTTATTGTCGTATATTAATTGTGTTTCATATATTTATGTATGTGTTATTATCGTAATTGTGGATTATAATGTGTTGATGAGTCGTTATGGGTGTCGTGTGCGCAACTAGGGTTCGTGAGGAAAACCATAGATGGCGGCAAGGCTAACGGCCAAGAGTGTTGCTCAAGGTTATAGTTGAAGTATGTGTAACCTTGAAAATATGATTCAAAGTTATAGCTGAAACTAGTACAACCTTGAGTATTACTCAAAGTTATGGCTGAAGAGGTATAACCTTGAGTGCGACTCAAAGTTATAGCTGGACGAGGTATAACCTTGAAAGTATAATTCAAGGTTGTAGTTGAAGTTAATATAACTTTGAGTTACGAGTTAAAGTTATAGATGAACGAGGTATAACTTTGAAAGTATAAATCAAGGTTATAGCTGAAATTGATATAACTTTGAATTACGAGTTAAAGTTATAGCTGAGACTAACGTAAACCTGGGGTATGACTCAGGGTTATGGTTGGTACTAGTATAACTTTAGGTTCGTGTCAAGGTTTGGCTAAGGTTACTACAACCACAAGCCATATGTGGAAGTTATAGTTGAGGTTAGTATAACCTCGCATCCATTACTTATGTTATAGTTAAAGTTACTATAACTTTGGTTGTTTATACTTGATTCACATGTTGAGTTGTGTTCAGTGATTGTATAATATTGTGTTTGCATATGTCGTTAGATACTTATATGCATTTGAGTTAGACAGTCAGTTAAACTGATCTACTGTGTTGAGTCGTGATGTTATTCACGTATGAGTTAGACAGTCAGTTAAACTGTTCTATTGTGTGCAGTCAGTTAAACTGTGCATTTGTAGAATAAATGACGGTAGTATCAGTTAAATACTATCATAATGAATTAGTGCTGCCCTTCGGGGGTTTATTTGGTCTATTTTCGGGGGTGGCCAGATTCGTCAGTTAAACGTTCTAGGTACCGAGTGTCGTTCGATGTACAGTTAATGCATCGAGAGGTCTGACTAGGTCTTAGGCATATAGGCAGTGGTGATACGTTATACATATTACCGTGGAGTATCAGTTAAATACTTCACATCGACGGATGCATCAATTAAACGCTCTGTCAGCTAGAGTCATCAGTTAAATGCTCTAGCGGCGTTCGCTCTAGTTGTTATGCTTTGATGCTAGCTTTGTGCCTTGTGTTGCTTTAGATCGTGTGGTATTTTGGGTTATAAGTGTTCATGGTCTAGTGGTCGCATATGATATAGGTTCTTTTGGTTTCATTCGTCTGGTGTCGAAAATATCATGGTATGGTAAGTTTGCTTTCATGAATTCATGTCATGTTGTGTTGTGTCCTCACATGATTGTCGTAATATGTCTTCAAATGATGGTAAGTTTGATTGGACTTTCATGAGTATAAATGATCTCGCATGTTTACTGGTTTTGCATTTCAATTGTTATTGATTGTTGGTTACATTCACTTGTTGTAAACATGACTGGGAGAACATCTAGTTACTCCCGACTGATTGTCGACCCCCTTCTCAGGCTGTTCAGGTGGTCGCTGTTTGGTTAATGCTTGCTTGAGGAATGTGCAAAGCGAACTTAATAAATTATTTAGGACCTTTGCTTTAAGTTTTTAAGACCCTTTGAATAATGTATTAGTTTGGTTTTGGTTTAGTATTGATCCGGATTTGGGTAAGGTGTTTCCTCCACCTTAACCCTTTTATCATTGAGTTACACTCTGATATTCATTTATATTATGTTTTTCTTTTATTTTAAAATCCGGGTTGTTACAAAAATAGTAGTGTTGCTCTTAAGTTGGTTGATTGTGTAATTGATCACAAACATTCCTTTTAGGTAGGAATTTCTATAGAATTAAATACTTAACTACTTTTATTTATTAGTTCCACAAATTCCTAATTAAGATGGAGTGTGTATTCATTTTAAGTTTAAAAATGGTCAAGTAATATGAAAAAGATTAAAACATAAATCATAAGAAAAGTAAGAAATTTGTCTTATATCCTTAGGTGAGATGATTTTCTAACACATTTTAATGTTAAGACGAGAATAAACCGAGTTAGCTCTTTCTTTCGCTTTTTCATTTTCAGTTTTAATATAAACGTTGATTAAAGTTAACAACCTTAAATAGTTAGTATAAAAATATTAAATAACATTCGAAGTCTAATAAAAAAATTGTAAATAATTAACTATTTTCTAATTTTATAATTCTAATAAAATAATTATAGGTAATTTATTATTTTCTTATTTTCTTATTTTTTAATTTTAATTGAAAAATTACAATTAAATGATTATTTATAAATATTCTTATATTCTAATTTAAATAGGAAAATTATAAATTATAAATAATTATTATGGTAAAAGTTGAATTACCAAAAAGAAAAAATGCGTAGCTTGAGAAAAAAGAAATCGGTGTCCACTTTTTCCAATTCCATTCCAAACAAAATTCATGAAAATCATCTATTTATCATCTATATTAGCAAAATCGCAACACACACACACACACTTTGTTTAGTCGAATAATATAAACCCGTTTCTTCAAACTCTTCAAGTCTACCACCACTCTCCACAGACGAAACAACCAACAAATCTCCGCAAAATCAATCTTCCCCTTTTTCTCAAACCCTAATTACCCTTCTCTCTCCTAGGGTTTCGCCATGGATCCTGAACCAAGCAACACCGACGCTTCTAATCGCAAGGAAGCTACCACCAAAGTCCCTTCTAAAGACCCTAAGAAGAAGGATGATAACAAGGATGAAGATCTCGTAATTTTTCTCAAACCCTAACTCTTTTACTCTGTTTTCAATTTGATTTGGAGGTTTTATCATTCTTAGGGTTTATGTTTATATTGGAAATGATTTGAGTTTTTCGGTGTTGAAATTTAGTCTGAAGAGGATTTGGCGTTGAAGCAGCAGTTGGAACTGTATGTTGAAAGAGCTCAGGATTCAGATCCTGGATTGCAGCGTACTGCTCTTGAGAGTATGAGGTAATTTTTCAGAAATTGAAGTTCTAATTTTTTAAGAATTTGGGATTTTTTTAGTTTAGGGTTTTATGATCTCCAAAACACGTGTGCTTTTTTTTACCCTTGAGTATTTTTTGCATCGTGATATATGGTATGATTTTCCGGTTATATTTTTTTTTTAACTTATGGGAATTTTGGCTTTGTTGATTTAGATTAGAGGGTTTAATTTTGCTCATAGAAAATCGAGCTAATGAAACTGTTTATATAGTGTTACTTAGCGATAGAGTTATTTGGAGAGTTGTTCAAAGGTCTTTGATGAAAATTAATGTCTTTTTGTGTCAAGCCGACTTGTTTGTCTCACCCTCTTTATCTAGCCAAAGGAGGAGGGAAGAAGCCCTGTATTGTCAACCAAAGCTGCACAATTTGAAGTGAATGCGCCACATCTGATATGTGATATGTTCTATTAGAGTGCCTATTAGATATGAATAAGCTACATGACAGAGTGCGCTCGAATCAATTTGCTATTTGCAGGGATTGAGTAAATCCCCAGTAAGCCTGTTGATACTCTAATGTCTAAGCCAGTGTAAAAGGGAATTGCAAGATGTTTCGTAAGACTCCATGTAAGCTCAGTTCTAGGATGAAACTCCGTTAGAAGTAGTTGTGTTAGTCTAGTCAGGCATCAAAACAATGTATTTATGTGCCTCTTGCGAAGACCAGGGATTCTATGTGCGCAATTGAGGGTAGATACTGCACTTTCCTAGTTAATCGATATCCGGTTTATCATCAGGATGTTGTTGGTAGCTGTAGTTGTACCGCCTCCACTTTTTATATATTTGGATGTGATAGCTCATTTTTATTGCTTTAATTGACACTAACATTAGAACTTGTGTTCGTTCTATGTAACCAATGGCTCTGCTTTGTTTTAGCGGTTGCTTTCTCTTTCCCGTCTTATTTTACTTGTTAGCTTAGTTTTTCATGATTGTGATATATTTCAAACATCTAAATGTCTTCTAATCTACTTTAGGCAAGAGATACGAAGTTCAACAAGCTCTATGACTTCTGTTCCAAAGCCCTTGAAATTTCTTCGTTCACATTATGGAACACTTAAAGCATATTATGAGACTATGCAAGACGTAGAGTTGAAGGTATTTAGCCTCTTATTATTTTTAATGTTTCTCATTTCTAGTAACATGACTGCTTAATGTGCTTATTTTCCAATGAATGCAGAAATTACTGGCAGACATACTTTCTGTTTTAGCATTGACTATGGCAGCAGAGGATGAACGGGTGAGTTGGTTTGCCATGTTGAGTGTACAAATCCATTGATAGTTGGATTCTTGAATTTGATTATTCGCAGATGAAATCAGTGTGATTATGGTATCAACGTTTAAACTACAATAATTATTGTTTTGTGCTTCTTAACTTTTTCAGGAGAGCTTAAAATATAGATTATTGGGATCTGAAGGTGATATTGGTTCATGGGGTCATGAATATGTCAGGTATCAATTAAGATTCTTTGATTCATAGAATTCATATCATGGTTTAAAATCACCGTATTGGGCACATATGCGATGATGGTGTTGTGGAAGCATCCTTGATTCGAACATTGCACATTATCCTGCATTTTTTTTTGGAGTGAGGGTGCAGCACATTATCTTCCTTTTGTTTTCTTCCCCGGGTGGTTTGGGCTACTAGAGTTCTATTAGGACCATAGTGATTTTGCCAATCAGGGGGTCATTTGGTCTACGGTTAGAACTGTTTGATTGCTTGACAAAAGACAAATTCAGTGCGAGCGGAATGGCATCATAGTTCTGATTTACATAAATCGCAAAAATATTCTCTTACAGCATGTAAAGGCTCACACTTTTCTTGTGAACACTTTGAGCCCAGGGACAGTTAATAATAATTGAAATGGTGCCATGCTTAATGGCCTTAATCATCTGAAACCCCAAAGGTTATTGCTGTTAGCAGTTTGTTGCGACTTGCGACATCACTGTTCCAATTTATAATTCTGTGAGGCACTACTTTTTATGCTGAATACTAGTAGATATTTTTTCTTTCTAGTTTCCTTCACATAATATATTTTGATTGCAGGAACTTGGCAGGGGAGATAGGACATGAGTATGCGAAACGTCAGGTAGCTACCTCTTTATTATTATGTTTTGGGTCTGCCTAATGTGCAAAAAGTCTAGTGATGATTTGTAAAATCTCATTTTTAATGTGACTTTTGTGTGTAGCAATTTTTGTTATTTAGCTTCGCACTGTTTTATTAGTTGCCTTTTATGGGTTTATCTTCCGCTAAACTGATGCGTCTCATGCCTACTTTTTGGACTGAATTCATGTATCTACTAAGTTGGTATTCTTGTAAATATAAATCATGTTCTCACTTATGAGCTGTTCTTGTCTCTTTAAAAATTACAGAATGAGGAAGATACTATAGAGGACTTGATGGGACTTGTGCATGAAATTGTTGCCTTCCACATGAAGGTAAAGCTGACCTCTTCTCTAAAGAAATACATAATTTTGTGTAATATTTGTTAAATAATTTTCCTTAATCTCGCCGCAATTCTGATTAATTGGTTTTATGGCCTTCAGCATAATGCCGAGCCTGAAGCAGTTGATCTTCTCATGGAGGTACTTTTTAGTGTACTTGAATCTGTGCTTGTGTGTAAATATACATGTACCTTTATTCTTGGCAGATTTATGATTTTCAGTGCTATATCAGGTTGAGGACCTTGATCTGTTGACGCCGTATGTGAATGAATCTAATTACAAAAGGACAAATCTCTATTTGACTGCGTCAGCAAAGTAATTGATCCCTTCCCCTCTGACCTTGTAGCTTTTGTTTTATGTATTTCTTTCTTCTCTGAAATCTCAAGTCTTGTGAATTTCCAAATCTCTATAGATCTGCGAAGTTAGTGTATGGACAACTTATCTTTAGTGTGTTTGAATTTGATGGTTGTAATCTATTACTTTGTTCTGCAGATATCTTGCCAGTCCGGATGATTTGTTAGTTCTGGACATTGCGTTTAGTATCTATGTCAAGCAAAAGGAGTTTGCCCGTGCGCTTCAAATTGCCTTGTCTATGGACAATTTGAGGGTTCGTCTCCTGTATTCTTCCCTCTCGCATTCTGTCTCCAATTGCATAGTTATAATGTTGATTTTATATGAATCTTTTCTTTTTAAATTGGTACCTTTTAAGTTCTATTTTAAATTGGTACCAAGCCTAGATAATATCTCCATCTCTACCACCAGTTCATACAAATACTTAATATGAATGCACACTTTTCTTTTAGAGTATGTGATACCTCTAAGCTTTTATTGCTTCTATCATTCTTCTTTTCTTAGCACCACATGGAACTGTTGCTATTTTTCTTCTGGGAATAGCCACTAGGCAGCGGGAATTCGGGTGATTCTTAGGGAGCTTGAGTGAATCTTGTAACAACTCTTAGTATTGGAGCTTTTATTTAGATATATTCGTTCTATCGACTACATGTTTTTTTCCCGTATCTACGATTTAAGGGGCGTCCTCTATGTAAACTTGATGTTGTAGATTGCTCGACATAATTTTTGATAGACTACCATAGCTCCTGTGGTCTAATTTGCATTTTTCATCTTTAGTATGTTAGGCAGATTTTTGAAGGATGCGATGACCTCCTGCAGAAACAGCAATTTTGCTTCATCCTTGCTCGTCATGTAAGTTGTGATTTCTTCATTGATTTGTTATTTTTTATGTAAGGGATATTCTGTCTTCATTTCATTACAATTAACTGGCTTCTAGCATTATATCACTTTGTAATATGCAATTGTTTTTGGTATAGGGTGTAGCTTTTGAACTTGATGACAATATGGTTTTGGATGATGATGAAAGAGAGCAATTGCAGGATATTATTAACAACACTAAATTGAGCGAAGGGTTTTTGACCCTTGCTCGTGATATTGAGGTCATGGAAGCAAAATCGCCTGAGGATATTTACAAGGTGATCTTATATTTATGCACTTTCTACCAGCAATGGGTTATTACCTCTTTTTTTGCAGTGTTGGAATTGGTTTACTAACAGTTGCTGTGAAGTAGAGGAATTGGAAGGGTTTATTTTCTGGGGATAGGATAGGTGGGAGATTATTTCCATTTTTCCATTATATGGATACGTAGTTGGAGGATGGAAGGAAAAAGAAGGTAAATGGAGGAATCCATTTTATTTCCCCTTGACCCATTCTTTCCCTGGTTGGTGATTTGCATGTAAAATGCTCTGCATCTTCTCTTCCTTTTCTTTTTTTTTTTGGTTTCTACGTTTCCCCTTTGCTGTTCATATTAGCCTACCCCGATTTCTCTTTCAAGATCGAGTTTACCCCTCCCCAGTTTCATCTAAGCCAATGTCTTAGTTTACTTGTACTTTTGGCTAAGTGAACAAAGAGTTTTTGCAGTAAAATAGGTCAGTTTGGTAGTCTTTGTTACTTGTTTAGTCTTCCATATATATTGTCTAATGTTTGTAGTTTAATATTTTAGGCTCATTTGCTTGATGGCCGAGCTAGTGCTGGCGCAACTGTTGATTCTGCCAGGCAAAATTTGGCTGCTACTTTTGTCAATGCTTTTGTAAATGCCGGTTTTGGACAGGTATGTATTGTGTAGGATCTTGAGAATTGAACGCTTTAGGAACTACTCATTGGAGGCGAGGCCATGGTCTGACATTGTTTGGTTCGCTTTACAGGATAAGTTAATGACTGTCCCAGCTGAAGCGTCAAGTGGTGGCTCTTCAGGGAACTGGCTTTTCAAGAATAAAGAACATGGGAAAACTAGTGCTGCTGCAAGTTTGGTATGCTCTTTATCTTCTTAATCTCTCCCCCCCCCCCCCCCCCCCTTTAATTGTGATAGTACATCATTGAACTGATCCTTGCTATATTTCATTGTGCTAGGGTATGATATTACTGTGGGATGTTGATGCTGGACTTGCGCAAATTGATAAGTACTTCCATAGTAATGACAGCCATGTTATTGCTGGTGCTCTACTGGGTGTTGGAATTGTAAACTGTGGAATACGTAATGATTGTGACCCGGTAAGTCTTAACCAGAAAGGTTTAGGTTTAATGTTTGGCATTTGGAAGATAGCTGATCTTTATAAGTTTACTATTTTCCTTACAGGCTCTGGCCCTTTTGGGTGACTATGTTGATAAAGAAGATCTAGCCATTAGGATTGGTGCCATCATGGGTCTGGGTATAGCTTATGCTAATACGCAGAATGAGCAGGTACTTTCTGTATTCTATGCTCAATTTTTTTATTAGAAAGTTGAAGATAAAAAGAAGCTCTCAAATTCTCAATATGATCTGATGTTGAATTTAGTTAAATCATGTTATGAGACATCATGTTGCTGAATCTTTAGAATTGATTTCTACTTTGGCTTGTGCTACCTCCATTTACTAGATTCACTATATTCTTCAAAATATGTGAGGGGGATTTAGAAAATAGAGATAGTTGTTTGCTTGAAGTAGGTCATTTGAAAGTGGTAGGGAGGAGATGTTGCAATTTATGCTGTTTGGATAGAGGTCAGAGGGAAATCCCTCTTTAGTTAAACTGGATCCTTTAGAGATTAGAGAGATTTCTAGGGAAAATGGAATCCAAAAATGTACTCCCCATCCTCACTCCTCTAAAATGATACCTGATAAATTGTAGGCTCTTTTAGTATTGGTCATATGTCTCAAAATAGTCAATTGTTTGGCTTTTGTAACTTCAAGAGGAAAAACTTAATTTATTTTAAGCATGATACATAACTGATTCTTTTTCCGACCATTTGGGAAACTATTTTATTTTGTGTCTGTTTTTGAATGTTCTGTTTACAACTCTCAAATTGCTTGTTTATTTGTCCATTTGAGGGGTGTCAAACAAGGGCTTGTTTAAAATATATTGGTAACTGGGTAAGCAGGGACGATCGTATAGAGTTACACATTGATCTATCCTTAGTTCTGTCATTTTATTGTTAACTTATAAAGTGATACTTATACTTATTCTTATTCTTAATTGATGCATACATTGCTGGCATTCCTTATTTGTCCGTTTGAGGGGTGTCGAACAAAGGGCTTATTTAAAATACATGGGTAATTTGTGTAAGCAGGGATGATTGTATAGAGTTATACATTGATCTATCCTTAGTTCTGTCATTCAACTGTCAAAATTTGAAGTGATTCTTATTGTCATTTGATGCATACAGTGCTCGTATTACCAATTTACCATGGCGACTAAAACTTTTCAAGTTGTTAAGTAACTGAAATTGTTCTCTTGTTCATTTAATGTTCCTGCGCTGATTATTTTAACTATTCACAGATCAATCAGAAATTGACTAATATCCTTAACGACACAAATGCTCCGCTCGATGTGATTGCGTTCACTTCAGTCGCCCTTGGTATGGTATTTGTTGGTTCCTGTAACGAAGATGTTGCCCAGGCAATCATTTATGCACTAATGGATCGTGATGAGTCTGATCTGGGGGAGCCGCTTGCCAGGCTTTTACCCCTTGGCCTTGGCCTTTTATATCTTGGGAAACAGGTAGTGATACAGTGCTATTTTTACATTGGTTTTACTTATCTCTCTGAAGACATGGTCACTCCTAGCATTGTACTATTTTCTTTTGGGTAGCAGACAGTGTTTACTAGTGTAGACCTATATGCTTATGATTTATTTGGTACTCAAATTTATTATTATTGTTTCTAATGACTTTCCAAGCCAAACCTTATTTCTTTTCAGAGAATTAATGTTTCCAACATTTTTAGGACTTCTCTAGTTTAATTGTTATATATTGATATACTGATTATTAATGTTAATTATATTTTCCTTGCCCCTTTTTTTTCTATTTCTTTTCACTATTATACTTGACTTGGACGATTCAAATGATTCAAGTTATCAAGCTCTGAATAATTTTTGGGGTTTTTACTTGCTGTTTCTCTGATTCTATATCACTGGTTTTTGACAGGAAAGCGTTGAGGCAACTGCAGAAGTCTCAAAGACTTTCAATGAAAAGATCAGGAAACATTGTGATATGACTCTCCTTTCTTGTGCTTATGCTGGGACTGGAAATGTTCTTAAGGTTGGTTTTACACTTTCACTCTGTGTGTTCCTGGAACTTTCATTGTAACAACGGAGTGGTCTCAATCGCTCATTCCTGTTTGTAGGTACAAGCACTGCTTGGTCAATGTGCACAACATCTTGACAAGGGTGAAACACATCAAGGACCGGCTGTGTTAGGCATTGCAATGGTGGCTATGGCTGAAGAATTAGGTCTTGATATGGCAATTCGTTCCCTTGAGCACCTCTTGCAGTATGGAGAGCAGAACATTCGCCGTGCTGTTCCTTTGGGTCTTGGTCTCTTGTGTATTTCTAATCCAAAAGTGAGTTGCTCAATTGTTGGAACTTTATTGTTTGTTTGTATGCGGTTAATGAAGTCGTCTTGTCTGTCATTTTAGTTATTTTTTATGAGAAGATGTTATCTATTTGACTGGTCTAATTCTTCCACAAACTATTTCACAGGTCAATGTTATGGACACCCTGAGTAGATTGAGCCACGATTCGGACTCAGAAGTAGCAATGGTAGTGAAAGATTCAAGTGCATTTTACGACTTTCCAGTCTTCACGTCTTTGTGTCGTTTTCCTCGTCATTTTAACATTTAATTTGATTTTTTATTCTGCAGGCTGCCATTATTTCATTGGGTTTGATTGGTGCCGGGACCAATAATGCCCGTATTGCTGGCATGCTGAGAAATTTGTCAAGCTACTACTACAAGGATGCTAGTGCATTGTTTTGTGTATGGTTTCTTGTCACTATCACCTTTTGTTAGCAGTAGTTTGCTCATGCTTAAGAAAGACCTCCTAGGCATAAGGCTTAGTGAGGTTAGAGGTACTAATTAAAATGCCTTGGGCCTACTTAGGTTGATGAGGCAGGCGCCTTCGCCTCACTTTTCATAACTATACAAGTTGGCTGCATTTGTAGATATCATATGAGCTCTTTGGTTGACCTATGCAGGTACGGATTGCACAAGGTCTAGTGCATTTAGGAAAGGGTCTTTTAACTCTTAATCCTTACCATTCTGATCGATCCTTGATGTCACCGTAAGTACCTCTTTATTCATTATTAAGATGGAAATAGGTTTGAAATAAAATCAGCAGGCGTAGGTGCCATGTTGGCTGCCATTCTAGCAGTTGATAAAATGGTTTTTTTTTTGCTGTATAGGGTGGCGCTTGCTGGGCTTGTAACAATGCTTCATTGTTGTCTTGATATGAAAACGATCATTCTTGGGAAATATCATTACGTGCTCTACTACCTCGTCCTTGCCATGCAGGTTTGTGAGTTGTGACTATTGAATTTATTTACCGCATTCTATTCTACTTTACATAGATAGCAACTTTTTGATTAGGACCAACCTATTTTGTTCCTTTCGGATGAGTGAAGTAGAGTGACAACCATCTCAAAAGCTTTTGACACGAATTTGCTTTGAAGTCATTATTAGAGGTCCACGACTTCACGGGTGTCTAGCTTCACATGCCCAGTCGGCAGTCGCATTGAATAATATTATAAATTTCCCAACGAATCCAGTTAAGGCTGGAAATCTATCTTGATTCGTACCCACTTGAACTGGAAATCAAGCTTGATTCTTGACATCTTTACTTTATTTATTGATGGTTGTTCTTGTACTTTAATGTTTGCAGCCGAGAATGTTGTTAACTGTGGATGAGAATCTGAAGCCTCTGTCAGTTCCTGTTCGGGTGGGTCAAGCAGTTGATGTTGTTGGCCAAGCAGGCCGACCAAAAACCATTACTGGGTTTCAAACCCATTCAACCCCTGTTCTCCTTGCTGCTGGTGACAGGGCGGAACTTGCCACAGAAAAGTAAGACGAATACTCTAACCTGTATAATAATTGAAGACTCTTACTTACCTTTTGATTTAAAATTTTTCCATCTGCTGATACAACTTATCGTAAATTTTCAGGTATGTTCCGCTTTCACCGATTTTAGAAGGTTTTGTTATCTTGAAGGAGAACCCTGAGTATAGGGAGGACAAGTGATAGATTGGTTCATATTTTAACTGTCCCTCCAACTAGGGTGCATCCCTATATTCGGGTCGGAGGTCAAGGGATTTTCCGTTCTGTTAGGTGGTGGTTGTGCAGGGTGAGGGCGTCTTTGCAGTCGCAATGATGCATTTCAGCATTTTGTACTGAAGTTTGTCATAGTTTCTCTGCATGAAAAATAGATGATGTATCATTTAATTTAATTTATATGTAAGCCTTGATTTTTGAAATTATCTTATCCAAAGAGTTGTGTTTTTTTTTTCACATGCGAATTTGCTCTCAGATGCGATATTTACAATTGTACCCGTCTTTTTCTCTCTCACTCAACCTAATATCACTTCTATCAACCACCATCCCCACGACAGCGCTGCCCAACTCCACCCACCAGTCTCACCTCTCCACTTCCAGCCTTCCCCTATCCTGACCCTCTTTCCCCTTGTCTCCTTTTCTGGAGTTTCGATCTTGCGGTTTAGCCTAAAAAACGCAAGATATATAACAGTATAGCTTATAAGCAAATTAGCAAATTAGCGAAGAGGCTTCCCCTATCCTGACCCTCTTTCCCCTTGTCCCCTCTTCTTCAAAACAGACTTCTATAATATAAACTATCTTCTTCTAAATACAATAAGAATCTTAAAATATAGCTTCTCTGATAAGATCCCTTTTAAACATAACTAATCCACAATTTAATCTCAGACAAAACTACTTAATACCTTGCTTTTAATTATTTTAAAAACATGTCTTTGCATGTTTAAGTTTTCAAGGTCTGACATTTACTTTTTTCAACATTTTCTTCTTTAATGCGTGTAGTAGTGGCTTTGTACTTCACTGCTATAGACCCTTCGTTTTCTTAAATCTACAAGGTAGTTAAACTACAAAAAAGGCATTCATTTGTACTCTGACAATCAGTTTTTTTAATAAAGTTTTTAACCTTTTCTTTTTTCAACCGTGTGCTTCTTTACTCCTTACACGATGGAAAACAACCCCTTCTTTTACGTAGAAGATCCCATTTCCATAATGTAAATTTCAGAACTGAGATGACTCGAGAGCCAGGCTTAGTGAATGCATGGAGATTTCCACGTAGTGGAAGCGTGGTGTCTCCTCATCCAGGAAATTTGGAGGATTCCAACACTTACTGGAATAACTGCCTTTTAGGGTTTCTCGTGGACTATCGTTTACTAAGAGCATCCAGTGTTAATCATGTCATAGAAGATCACTGGGCTACAAGAGGTCAAGTGCATGTCAAAAGGATGGGTGATATCTATATTCTGCATTTTCAACACATGCATGATCTGCTTGATGTCCTGGAGAGGAGTGTTCTTGTCATTGATGGGGCTTTGATGGTTTTAAGAAGGCGGAGACCAGGAATGATTCCGCGCTGTGTAACTTTTCCTACAGCTAAATTATGGGTGAGGATTTGTGGATTGCCTTTTGAGTATCTGAATCAAAATATGGCAGGCATCATAGCTAGGTTATTTGGTTCAGATACAATTGTGGAAACCTTTCATAACATTCCAGATCAGGATTATCTGAGAATGAGAGTAACTGTAAGGCTTGGTGAGCCTTTGAACCCAGGATTTTTTCTTGCATGCACTAATTCTAAGCTACTATGGATTCAATGTAAGTATGAAGAGGTCTTCAAGTTCTGCACGAGATGTGGTCGCATTGGACATAAGAAAGGAATTTGTCCAGATAAAATGTCTGATATCATTTCAAGTCTCAACTCCACTTTTGAAAGGGCTATTGATAAAGGATTCGTAGTTTTTCAAACGAGATACCAGTATACAATGTTCAACCTAAATTTATGTGCAGTCCCATCAACATTAAGATACATTACATCTAAGTTAAGATTGGGGGAACATCGTGGAGAATATGTTCCTGCAGATTACCTGGAGGAATATGTTATTGATTTCGACTTAGCTAGGTTTGGTTGATGAGGGAAGAGTCCAGCCAGGTATGGAATTTGCAGTCACAGCTTTACCATTTGCAAGTCCAGTCATCTTTGAGGCAGAACAACACATACAAGAACATTTCAGAAACATGCAACAAAATCAACATAGGGAACAAGATCATCAAAACATGCAGGAGGAAAATGAGGGTATGAATATGCAACAAGAAGTTCAATTAAGGCATGATGGTAATGTGGGAATGGACATGCAGCAAGAAAATTCAGTCATGCATGCAGATAATATACCAATGAACTTTAATGGTCAGAATATTGATCTAAATGAAGCTCTTATTTTGGCAGAAGGGGGGCAAGGAGATGGGGTAGTACAACAGAGGATCACTCCTAACATGGGGAATGATTTGGGGAATCATCAAATGGTGGATCATACTGTGAATCCAAATGGTGATATGGAAATGGAAAATAATATTAATGGAGAACAGGATATCTTTATTAATATGAATGAAAATGGGGATATCACAGTAGCTCTGAATGGAGACATACATGCAAAACAATAATCACTCCAATGGAGTCATGCATCAAACTTTTGTGGCACCTGATGGTCCAGTTCACATGGTCAATGGGTTTTCACAACATGCAGGATATGCAGCCACTCATGGAGATCAGAATATTCCAATATTTCAAGATCAACAACAACAAGACAACCTAGGAGGTGATGCAGAGAATAATAATAATATAGAACAACCAAATAATCAAGAAAATGAAGTTATGCATCAACCACAACCAAATCATCAAGATCAAAACATGATGGAGGATCCATACATTGTTGAGCAACAGCACAATCGTGGATTAAGGGAATTTGAGTATCCGTTTAATGAATCCGAGTTTGTTTTGAACTCAATAAGCAATCGGGTTCAGATAGACCCATATCAGGTAAGTATGAATAATGATGCTAGAGGATATGGTCAGTTTGTGGATATGCCTGATTTTCTTCCTTTGGTATATCATGAACCAAGAGCAGATAATCATGACCCAGGAGAGGAATTCTATGGGGAAGAACAAAGAAACTATCAATCTGATAATTCATCACCTATGTCAACACCTGAGTGGCCACTGTTCTCGTCTTTAATCACTCCTATAATGAGTTCACACCACACATCATCTGATTCTGATTTTTTCCATGATGCTGTGGATCATATTGATCAGATATTTGGTGTTAACAGTTCAGATGGTTTAAATGAGATTGCAGATATACCTCTTTGGGTCAATTTGGATGTTATTTCACATCCCAATAACCAGGAAAATGTACGAAGCTCAGGCCAGTTCAGTACTAATATTGATGCTCATGGAAAAGGAAAGCAGATAGTTTGTTTGGAGGGAATGACATCAGAACTCAAGCAGGATGATGAAGGAATCAAAAAAAGAAAAGCTTCGTCAGACCCTGGAGTCAATTCCATATCAACTAATGAATTATATTGCTGGGGGGATTTTCAGGCTGTCACAAGTTCTCCAAAAAGAATGCTCAAGGGATCATCATCAAAGTGTCAGGGACATTTTCATATTGCAATTGGAGAAGATGAGTTAATTATCCTATCAAGCTCATCTGATAGCTCAGTACCAATGGACTCAGGAAACATAGGAATTGCGAAGGTTGATCCTAAACAACCTTCTCCAACAAAATGAAATGTCTGTCATGAAATTGTCGGGGTCTTAATGATCCGCTTGCCCCGTCAATTACTAAAATAAAAGCGATGATTACTAGTAGTAGTTTAGATGTTATTTTCCTTTCAGATCGAAACTAAATGTCCTGTAGCAGTGGTTGATGGTCTTTTTGGAAATTATGGCTATGGGGCATCGGCAGGCAATAATGCTAATGGTACGAAAGGGGGTTTATGGGTGGGATGGAAAACTACACAAGTGTGTGAGTATGTATCAGCAACTCCTCATCTCATCATTTTGAAAGTTAATGAAACAACCTCCTACTTTTGGTATTTGTGTGCGGTGTATGGTGAATCAAAAAAGGAATTTAGACAACAAGTGTGGCATGATATAGGACACAGTTTAAATTTACTAGATAGTCAGTTCATCATTATTGGCGACCTAAATCAAGTTGAATACATGGAAGACAAATTGGGAGGCAAAACTGGAAACATCTTTGGTGCAAATGAATTCACTAATTGGAAATCCACAAACAATTTAATTGATGTTCCATTCAGTGGTCCTCGGTTTACATGGTGTAATAACAGGAAAGGGAATAAAAGAATTTATGAACGCCTGGACAGAGCATTGGTTTCGTCAAGATGGTATGATTTCTATCCTGACACACACATTACTCATTTACCTATTCAATGTTCGGACCATGCACCAGTTATTCTAAATACAGTCCCAAACAAAAGGAAAATTGTTCGTCCATATAAACTAGAAAATTGGACCTTTCAGTATGATGAATTAGTACCTATTCTGCAACGTGAATGGGGAAAACGAGATAAAGGTTCATCTACATACAAGTTGCTTTGTAAATTACATAGGGTGAGGAACAGTTTCAAAAATTGGGCTCTTAATAAGAAGAAAGAGTGGAATAAAACATGGACTGAATTTGATGATGAACTGACTGCAAACTTAGAAAAAGTTTTTGTTGGCTTAAATGAAGAAGGATATGAGCAATGTCATTCTAAGTATATTGAATTTAACAAGGCTGCATCTATTTTCTGGAAACAAAGATCTAAACTTAGGTGGTTACATGAGGGAGATGCGTGCACAAAATACTTTTTCAACTCTTTTAATCAGAGAAGACGACATAATAAGATTCTAGGAATTAAACTTGACAATGGGGAATGGGTGTCTAATGAAGTGGATATTGCAGAGACATTCTCATCTTTCTTTGGTAACATCTTCGAAACAACAAAGACACATGAACCTTTGTCGTGTTTTATGGCAAATACAGAACATGTTTTCTCTAATATTCAAAGGAAGCTAACTGCTGTTCAATGTGATGCCATACAAAAACCTTTTACAAAAAATGAGGTTCGTAAGGCTATTTTTCAAATGGGAAATGATAAGTCACCAGGACCTGATGGCATTACAAGTACCTTTTATCAAAAATTTTGGAAACATATCAAGGATGATGTTACAAATGCAGTTTTGCGTATGCTAAATGAAGGACATGTCTTAAGAAAGTTTAATAAGACATCTATTACATTAATACCAAAGGTTCATGCGCCTGAGAAGGTTGAACATTTTAGGCCTATAAGTTTATGCAATGTTCTCATGCGTATTGTATCTAAGTGCTTGACTAATAGAATGAAAGGAGTAATGAATATGTTGGTGGGTGAGTTTCAAAATGGGTTTATTCCAGGCAGATCTATTACTGATAATATACTGATAAGCCATGAGATTTTCAATCATATTAATAAGAAGACTAAAGGAAAACGGGGATTATTTAGAATGAAAGTTGATATGAGCAAAGCATATGATAGGATTCGATGGAATTTCGTTCAGGCTACAATGATACATATGGGTTTTCCTGATGGTTTCATTAAGGTGATTATAGAATGCATCTCTACTGTTACATATGTGATCTGTGTTAATGGAACTATGTCTAAAGTCATTATACCTCAATGTGGATTGCGGCAGGGTGACCCCATGTCACCATTTCTCTTTGCATTATGCACAGAAGTCTTGTCCCAGATGTTCCTTAATGCACAATCTGCAACTACAATTAAGGGAATTAAGATTGCGAGGGAGGCAACTACAGTTTCACATCTATTATTTGCAGATGATCTAATCATCTTTTCACATGCAACTAAGGCTAATTGTCAAGGGCTTCATCAGATTTTACAACTATATTGTGGCTTGGCTGGACAAAAACTAAATCATGAAAAAACATCCATATCTTTTAGTCCCAATTGCACTCTGAGGAATACAACTGAATGTCTCAATACACTAAACATTCAACAACCAAAGCAAATGGGAAAATATTTAGGCTTGCCTGTGGAGTTAGGAAGGAATAAAAAAGAGCTGAATGCTGGAATAATTGAAAAAATAAGTCAGCGACTTTTCTCCTGGAATAATAAGTTCTTATCTATGGCGGGTAAATTAACTCTTATCATATTTTTGTTATCTTCACTTTCCATTTACTCTCTATCGGCATTACGTATGTCGGTAAGTGTGACTTCAAAAGTTGACTCTTTGATTTCACAATTCTGGTGGGGTGACAACAATGGTGGGAGAAAAATTCACTGGTACAGTAGACTTTTTCTGAACTTACAAAAATGGGAGGGTGGTCTGGGGATCAGACATACTGAATGCATAAATCAAAGTCTCTTTGCTAAGGTAGGATGGAAATTTTTGATGAATCAGAATGCTCTGATTACTCGAGTAATTGGTGCCAAATACAAATTTCAAGGTCTTTTTCCTGCGTTAATATCTGTTGAAGGAAAACAATTCTCATGGGGTGGCAAAAGTATTCTCTGGGGTCTACAGTTACTAAGAGATAATGTATCTTGGCAAGTTGGGTTCTGTTCAAATTTGGATCTATGGCGAGATAATTGGGTGAATAACACAAGCATTAGCCATTTACTTAATCTGCATAACTTTGTATTACCTGAAATGAAAGTTGCTGACATACAGACACGGGATGGGAATTGGGATGAAGAAAAAATAATACATCTGGGGTTATCTGAGATTAAACAACTAATTCTTGCTATACCGGTACCCTTTTATGATGATATTGATACATTGAAATGGAATTTGACTGCCACGGGAATCTACAATGCTAAGAGTGGATATAAGTTGGCTTCTCAAAAACTATGGAGAATGAAGGCTACTAACAGGGATATTCAACGACACATTGAGACTTCACAGTGGATGGATCCGAAACAATGGTGGAATTTGGATATTCCTACTAAGTGGAAATTTTTTTGTGGAAGATCATGTCTAAGACCTTACCATGTGCAACTGCATTACAAAGCCGTTCTATTTCTGATGGATTTTGCTCATCTTGTTTACCAAAGCAGAGTCAGGAAACGGTTGAACATCTTTTCAGAGATTGCCCAGTTGCTTCACGTTTCTGGCTTGCTTCCAATCTTGGAATTCGAACAACTGCAACACAATTTCTACCAATTCAACTTTGGATTTCTAATTGGATTCGCTTTCTTCTAAAAAAGGAGGATAAAATCGTTCTCGTCTCTACCTTCGTCTCTACTCTCTGGAATATTTGGTGTGTTAGAAATGCTAGAGTTTTTGATAAACATGATTTTAATATCAATGAAGCTTTGGTGAAGATCAATAGAGATGTTGCGGATAACATATCTCGTATTGCCGGTCAGATCAAACAACAAGTGACTAAATCACCGGTGGTATTGATGGAGGATATGTCTACTGCTGATCTCCTTCGGAATCATTTCCCTATAACGATTTTGGGTGATAAAATATGTACGGAGCACATTCGTTTAAAATGTGATGCAGCTTGGAAAGAAGATTTCAAGGCCTCTGGAGGATGGGTCTTCAGAAACCACCTTGGGGATACAGTACATTGGGGTTCAGCAAGATTTTGGGCTATTTCACCAATACATGCGGAGTCGGTGGCAGTTCTGTTAGCATGTGAAGATGCTATTAAAAAGGGGTACTTTCATTTGGAAGTAACATCTGATTGTCTAAACCTTGTCCTACAGGCAAATGGATGCAGCCCGCTGGATAAAGACATCAAATCAATAATAGCGTATCTTTTACACTTAGTATCTACATGTCATTGTTTTTCTTTGAGTCACTGCCCTAGGCATTTGAATAGATCAGCTCATAATATCGCTAAGGCAATAATATGATATGATCATAAACACCTGACAAAAAAAATAAAAATAAATAAATAGCGAAGAGGCAAAACAATGAAACAAGTCAACTACTCCCTCCATTCTTTTTATATCACCCAACTTTTGTTTTGACACTATTCAAAATCGAGTATTCAACGTCGGTTTTCTCTCAATCCGTTCACGGAAATATATTCATGTGAGATCTTTTTTGGATTGTCTTGATAAGAGGATTAAGAATATCAAACTTTTATAATTTTTAGTAGTATGTCGCTAAAGATATAATCAAAACAAAATGAACATCGGTAAACGTGAATAATGAAATGGGGTGATATAAAAAGAATGGAGGGAGTACAACATATTCGCTGCATCATGCTTAATGCTTATTGTACTTGAATTGCATTCTCAATTGGCATTTGCTAATGTAATTTATTTGTTCATCAAAGCTAATAGAGAATAGATTAAATCGATAAGTAATTAATTATTGTAACAAATAATATTATATTTTAATAAATAAATAAATAAATTTATTATTGATTAGTGAATTAAGTTTAACATTCATAGTTGAATTTCTTAGGTTAGAAAGGCATCAGATGTGGAAAACAGCAAGTCTTCCTGTCACGGATATATCCGTTATGAGCTTGCAACGGGTTAATTACTATCCGTTTTGGTAGTCATGTCCCCACAAAATGAGAATTTGTGGAAAAGTAATGATGTACGTGAAAGATTAAAATTCGTTGTAAAAAATTAATTGTAATCCAAAATATCATTTGGGGTGATGGATTCAATGTGTTTGCAGATGCAAGGATGCATAATCCTTGATTAAAGTTAGAAGATTTGAATTTTGGCATTTGTATTTTTCATCAACGACGTGTTTGAATACCCAATGTAATAGTGTATGAGAGGAGAGAAATGGAGCGAAAGAATGGGGAAGTAGAAATGGTTGAATGAAATCATAAATTCATAATAACACAAATGTAAAATTTACTCTTGTACGATATTTTGAGAATTTTTACCTCGTTATTACATCTTTCATTTCAATCAATTTTATACATTTCACTTTTTTGCCATTATTCATAAGTCGAGTAAATTTTTGACACAACTAATATATAAATAAAAGATATTAATGTGAGATCTTATTTAATTTGTTTTGCCGAGTATATTGTAAATATCAAAGTTTTATAATTTTTATCGATACGTAACTAAAGATATTAATAAAAAAATGGGTATTGTCAAACATGAATAAAGTAAATGTATAAAATTGATTGGAATGATTGGAATGAAGTAAGTACGTAGTTTTTAATTCTAAAAGATGTCAACCCTACAAATACATAAAAAATAAGGGATATACTTGATTTACTCCCCTAATACTAATACTTACCCACAAACCACTTAGCAAACCCCATCCCATATTCCCATGACAACCAATTCACCTCCACCATAGAATATGCAGAGACCACAACCCCTTTACCTAAAAATCACCATACCTTAGACCACTCCCAAGCAAGGTCATGGAGGAGGTCATGATCTTGCTTAATCATGTTAATTAAAAATTAAGTGGATGATTAAGGTGACCCAAGGTGAGAAAAGGTCACTTGGTGACCTTCTACATTTTTTGTGTGATCCAACACGTGGCAGTTTTGTATTTGTTGTACACACTTATAGAGGATGAAAGGACTTGTTTGTCAGCCACTTTCAACCACCAAAATGAATATTTGTTGAGTTGTGTATGTGCTACTGTACTTTCACATTTCACCCACCAATTCAATGACTACGTATATAATATCCCAAACATACTTCTATTAAATGAACTATACTCGTTTCACGCCAAACACCATTCACCTTCTCATTTAATTTTGACACCGCCATTTTCTTATTCAATTAAGTAAAGAACTTTAATAGAAATATAATTAAAAAATAATTTGTGTATAAAAAATTATGGTCTATAAGAAGAAGCTCAAATTTACCTTTACCTTTATCTATTATCTTCACATTACTACCATTTACTTTCTCACTCAAATTTTTTTTAATCTATTATCTTCACACTACTAAATTCACAAAATGGATTTAAATAATTTCAATTTTTCATGTTACAATATTAATGAAAATCCATCACAAGAAAATCCAAATTTGGATTTAAATCAAACTAATCAAAATAATTATACTCCTAGTTTTACAGAATTAATATCGGGTACCCAATATTCTAATAAAGTTGATATTTTTGGAAATCAAATGTCGTTATCTCAACTCTCGACTCAGGAATTTGTTGAGCAAACCCCATTTTATTGTGCAACAAAAACAAATAAACCAGCATCTTCAAAACCAAATGAATGCAACACAAAACAAAAACGACCCAAAAAGATGGAACGAAAAGGAAGATGAGGCTCTTATGTCTGCTTGGTGTATATCTAGCACCGATTCAATAGTTGGAAAAAACCAAAACACTACAACAAGATGGAATAATGTATACAATTTGTATGAACAAGCTCGAGTAGAAAATAAAAATCACAACCAACTAGGTATTAGGAGTGTTGAAGCTATGAAGGCTCGTTATAAACGACTTAATTTCCTTGTCAATAAATGGGTTGGTTGTTACAACCAAGTCCTTAATCGACCACCCGCAAGCGGGACTAACATAGGCGGCGACATTGAGGCGGCTCAAAAATTGTTTCGCAAAATCAACGATAATAATGAATTTGTTGATTTCAATGTTTTTAATAATGTCGGGAGTAAGCACAAAAAAATGGTGTTTACAAAATAGTAACTTCGGTGTAATCGGAGAAGTAAACGGTTCAAATTCTAAAAGGTCAAGGTCGGATATGAATTCTAGTCCATATAGTGTTAACGTTCCCACCCCTTCTAGTACTAATGTCGACACCCCAACTAGTGCATATAATGCTGAAGATATTAATTAACAATCGTCCCGAGGGTCGGGAAGCCGCTAAGAAACGCAAGAATAAAACAACAACGACTACATCACAAAGTGTGTTCAACGAAGAAGATAAATCACGTCTTTATGGAATTAGCTTGGATACAAAAACACAAGTTCAGCTACGACAAAGGCGGATAGAGGCAGATTTACAAATTCTAGAAATGACGAGGGAAAACATAAAGATGAAGTCGGATATGAAGATTTTGAACACATTGCTAGCAAAACAACATTTAACTCCAGAAGATGAAGAAATGAAGAAGAAACTCGTTAGAAAATACATGTCTGATCTTTAATATATCATTTGTTGTTCAATTACCGTATTATAGTATTACTAGTTCATTACTCGAATTATGTTCAATTCCTGAAGGTGGTTGTTTTATTTTTTTAGCAGGAATTATGTCTTCCGAAAACTTCATTGCTCGAATCGATATGTATTGTGTATTAATAGTTCGGTCTCATCGAATTCTTTACGTTTGTGTTAAATCTAGATCTAAGTAATTTACACGTTATTAAGTCTAGTTAAATTCAGTTAATTTGTTTAAACTGTGATTAGCATGAACTAACAAATCATTAAATCGCAATAAACATGTGTTTAGAGGAAGGAGCAAAGACTAGATCAAACAACAATGACGATTTCTTACAATTTTTTGAGAAAATGGTCTACACCAATTAACTGAATTAATAATGACTTAATTATTATGTGACTAGCATGAACTTGAAGATTTCTTACAATTTTTTAATTTAATAATGACTTAATTATTATGTCAAATACGTAAACTAGGATCGTCAAGTTGATTAACTAAAACACGTAAGAAGTGATCTCGTATTATGCAAATATAGTCGGTGTAATTATATCAGTTGAATTGAAATATAGCCGTTGAAATATAACCGTTGAAATGATTATATTCATTGGATTGAAATATAGCCGTTGAAATGATTATATCCGTTGGATTGAAATATAGCCGTTGGACAAAAACTTATATATACCCCATGTAGTTGTTGAATAAAATTACTCTCTTATTTTCTTTCTATCAATTAATTTTAAATATTATACAATAAACTCGAAAAAAATTACAATGTCTCAGTCAAGTTCCAGTTCAAATTCTTCAAACGACAATATTGTCGATCAAAATAGGCTTTCCGATTATGAATGGGAAGCCAAAATGGATGAACAATTAGAGGGTGTACAAAGCCTTATAGCTCAACGCATTCAGGAACATGTCAGTAGAAATATACAACAATCAGTTCATCCTCCTAGACGTCGTAGAAGAAACATTGAGAGGAATCGTGAAGAGAGTCATAACCAGTTATACAATGACTATTTTATGGATCCGGTCTATCCCGAGGAGCTATTCCGTCGAAGGTTTCGCATGCACAAACATGTATTCATGCACATAGTTAATACTTTATCCGCCAACGATCAATTTTTTCAACAACGACCAGACGGTAATAAGAGACTTAGTTTCTCACCATTGCAGAGATGTACGGCTGCTTTAAGAATTTTAGCATAGGGTACGTCTACTGATTCAGTCGATGAAATATTTGCGTATGAGTGATACATCCATAAGAGACTCTCTTAAGTCGTTCGTCGAAGTTGTGATATTCAATTTTGGGAATGAGTATCTACGCAAACCCAACCCTCAAGATTTAGCAAGGTTACTTCATATGGGAGAGGTTCGTGGATTTCCCGGCATGATAGGCAGCATTGATTGCATGCATTGGGAGTGGAAAAACTGTCCAACAACATGGGCGGGACAATATTCGGGCAGAAGTTCAAAGCCAACATTCATTTTGGAAGCTGTTGCTTCGTATGATTTATGGATATGGCATGCCTTCTTCGGCACACCAGCTTCGCTGAATGATATTAATGTTCTTCAACATTCTCCTCTATTTAATGGAAATTTGGAAGAATCTGCCGCAATGGTTAATTTCACAGTAAATGGTAGAGAGTATAATATGAGATATTATCTTGCTGATGGTATATATCCGGGGTGGACAACATTTGTCAAATCAATTAATGCGCCTCAAATTCAAAAGCATAAGTTATTTGCAGCTCGACAAGCACTACTACAATTGAGCACTTGGGCCACGGCTAAATTCGTGGCGCAAGTACTAATTTCCCGTGGCTAAAACTCTTTGCCACGGAAATACCTTCCGTGGCCCAAGTGGCCGTGGCTAACAGATAGCCACGGGAAAAACAAGAACGTGGCTAAAATTATATTTTTAGCCACAGATTCTCACGTGGCTAATAATTCCCGTGGCCAAAAATTAATTCTCGTGGCCAAAATTATTCCCGTGGCAAACAAAAAAATAAAAAATAAATAAACAAATGTAAAATATTATTTTTACTTATAATGAAAATATTTTCACATATGGAATCTTTTTTTTCTAAATAAACCGGGGGTGTCCACCGTCGACAACGGTGTATCATCCCCTCGCCGCGGGTGCTCTCACGAAGAGGTAAATGGCTGGCCAAAGAGTTGCTCCATTCCCATGGGTAGGGATCGAACCCCTGACCTCATGGTTAAGGGATGAGGTGAGCAACCACCACACTACCAAACACATTTGGTTACATATGGAATCTTGTCAAGCTTTAATCCTTGTTTGGCTAGTTATCTCAACTCGTTACTTACAATCATAAGTCATTCACTTTTGCGAATCATATATCCTTCGCAGGAGGTCACCCAACCCAAGACTACTCTCACCTGAGCACGCTTAACTGTGGTGTTATTATGATGAGCTACCGAAATTGAAACTTAAGCTTGTTGATATAGTTAACACTTTGAAACCTTTTTAAATTATATTTTTTTCTTTCTAAATTACCTTCACTATTATTTTTGCGAAAAAAATTAAATGATTTACATATTTTTGCAAAAAAAATATAATTTTTCTCAAATTACTCGAGTTTTCAATGTTGACCTCCCGACTAATGATGCTCGGGTTATTTTTTGCCCGAGTCAACAAAACCATTTTCTCCAAACTATTTAATCAAATTTTCCTTATATTTTTTTCCCTAATATATTTTTTTTATTTTTTTTTCATTTGTCGGCATTTTTATTTTATTCTCTTTTATCCATTTTTTCATATATTTTTCAACACAAATACTATTTGTAAGATCGTATTATTTGTAACGAAAAAAAAGTTTAATCACTTCTTACTAAGTAATGATCACTTTTGAATAATGATTACATATGGGTATCAATGACCGAGTTTTAAAAAAATGACCAAGACATTATTAACTCGAAAATAATCAGTTTTTGCCAAAAAATACAGAAAAGATCGTACAAATTTTTGTTTTCTCTAAATTGATTTCTTTTCATTATTGTAACGGCAGATTTCGTATCGCAATAACTGAAATACAAAACAATGAAACAAATAAATTTTATTAATTAAATATCAAAAGTACGTGTACAATCTCTAATGTATCCTCTGATTCTAGTATGCCGTGATAGGTTACGTGTACAGGGTACACGTGAGGGGTGCACTGTAGACAACTTTGATTATTCTACGCGTGCTGTGAATTTGATTTCTTGGGAGGGTCGCGATGACTTGAATCTCCCTTGAAGGTTTGAATTTGTGTTTGAATCTTCAACGCAGGCGGCACGATTTGGTGTGCTTGTCGACTGCTTGCAATGACTTTAATAGAGAGAACTTGGATGGATTTGCACCTTGTCTTCTCTGGCTTCTTTGCAATAATGAATTTTCAACCCTTCAAATGAATGAGGAGAGCTCCTTTTATAGAGTTTTGATTCTCCTTGTTGGACTTTGGTAGTCACAGACCCATTTATGGGCTTGCTTGTGAACTTGGCCCAAATTTGCTTCTTTTGGGTTTAGAGATCCGGATAGCTTCTTTTGTAATCCGAATCGACCCGTATTTCATTTAGTCGGGACAAAAATAATTAAATTAAGTTAAAATTTGGTATTAACTCAAAATAATTAATTTATTTTATTTATTCGGCACTTTAATAAATTTTCTGTGCCTACAAATTGCCCCCTCGAGACCTTGTCACGTGCACTTTTGGGTGTCTTGACGTGGCGGGGTCTCGATACATTTTTCTTTGACTTGGAAGTCGATAACGAATACCCTAACTTGTCGTAAGGCAGCTCCGTTAGGCTTGACTTGGGAGTCGATGGCACCTCAACTTGTCGTTTAGGTAACCTTTTTTTTTTAACGTCACCCTATCATTATCTGATTTGACGGGTGAATTTTTGTTTAACTTGGAACTCATGGACCGATACTTGTCGTAAAGTTGGCCCATCATTTCAACATCTTTGTTAGTGTTTAATTCAACGGTTGACACTTAGACGGATGGTTCTTAATAAAATATACATGTACATCCCACTTACCATATTGTTCAAGTTTCCAATAAACTTGCTGAACATAGGAAAGTCATAAACTTGCTAAACTAGCTAGGGTTTAAAGAAATCCGTATGGCCACAACTTATTTATACACTTGCTATTCTTGTTATTCTCGACATGCATCATCAGCGCCGTCCCCTCGATGGTAATTTTTTTTTGTTCACCTCTAATTCTTGTGTTGCTTTTGTTTTGTTTTCCAATATCCATATTCCTACGTAACACCTTATGCTTGATTTCTTTGCTCTTTTTCTCTTCTTTTTTTTGGTTATTATTTGTGCAAACATAGTTCATCGGTACCGAACATCGCCTCGTCTTGATTTTCAGTGTTTACCGAACAACATATCGTCACCGAATATAATCATCCCAAGTAAGTTACTATTATTCTTCGCGCGCTCGGTACATTTTCGTCGAATTTGAATTTGCTCTAGTAAATCAGTGCCTTTGAATACGATTCACAGGTGATATTTGAAATTTGACTCATTCTTGCTTAAATTACTGAATAAGCATCGTTGGAGGACAAGAGCCTTTATACCCAATAATTTTGGATTGGCTATTGGCAAGCAACAGGTTTTTCTTAAGTGGTCAAATAATAATATTCACTTATATAAATAAGACGAAAATAAACTTCTTAGAGAAAAGTTGGTCTTATTTATATAAATGAGCTATTATTTGACCCGTCTTAAATTTAAGACGGATAAAGAATTTGCGACTTGACAGGACACTCTTATTCCATGTACTCCGACTGGCTGTAAGCTCTTTATCAAGATTGTTATCATTCAAGCAATATAGTCTATTTTCTGCAATCTAATCTTTGACGATTTGGAAACAAATGAAAATCTATCAAGTTAATGGTGTACTCTTCATGCCTGCATACGCCCAACTTGAGGTTCTTTCCTTCCTATAATTATTATTTCTTTACACATGATGCCTTGTCTGGATGTGTTGCTCTCCTCTGTATTTCTTGTGTCTTGTTTGTTGCCAATATGCAGGGATTATACTTCTGGCCAAACAAAGAAATTTATTTATCAACCATTGAAGATTTTATTATTCAGACAAGTTATTCCAACTTTTAATTGAGTTATCTGGGTGAACCCATCCGGGTCATCGCGACAAGGAGAATATCATGTCAGGGTGAACCCATCTGGGTCATCGCGACAAGGAGAAGATTACGTCAGGGTGAACCCATCCGGGTCATCGCGACAAGGAGAATCCTTTTGAAGTATCATGTCAGGGTGAACCCACCCGGGTCATCGCGACAAGGAGAATATTATGTCAGGGTGAACCCATCCGGGTCATCGCGACAAGGAGAATCCTTTTGAAGTATCATGTCAGGGTGAACCCATCCGGGTCATCGCTACAAGGAGAATATTATGTCAGGGTGAACTCATCCGGGTCATCGCGACAAGGAGATTCCTTTTGAGTTATCACGAAATGAACCTGACTCTTTGACTGAGACAATGAACTACTTTAGGATCCTTTGAACACTCATCGACTGATTTGGAGTTTATTTAGCCGTGCACAGTTTTAGCTCTTGCGGGCCCGGAGCATTTTTTTTTTGTTTGTTTTTTTTTTTAATTAATTCTTTTTTTTTTTGATGTGGCTGCACTTGAACAAACTGTTTGCTCAAATTGCCTACGTACTCACAAAGCTGACAATGTGACAACTTGCAAGATCAAGCCAACGTAGTTCAGAGATGGATGGGGTTTGTTTGAAGGTGTGGCTGCACTTGAGCTACATGTTCACTCAAGCTGCCTACGTACTTATAAAGCACAAAGTACTTTACAAGATCAAGCCGACGTAGTTCATGAAAGATAGAAGGATATTTTTTTTTTGTGTTTTTTTTTTTTTTTTTTTTTTTTTTTTGGATGCAGTTTATCCTCTTGCTTAGGAGCCTTCATCGTTGGAGTCTAGGAATAGTAGCGTTTCAGAAACTTCCCATTGATTGGGCCTACGTGAACACCATCTTTATCCACGATTTTGTAGGCACCATTTGTGTAGACCACCTTCACAACATATGGACCATCCCACTTAGAGGTGAATTTACCTACTGGCTTGTGAGAGGTGATAATTGGTCTTCGTACTGCAAGTACCATGTCTCCTACTTGGAAAGAACGAGGGCGCACCTTTTTGTTGAATGCGCGTGACATCCTTGCTTGGTAGCACTGGAGCTTTTGTTGAGCCTCCAATCTTTTTTCATCGAGAGCTTCTAACTCTGCCAACCGCAACTTGTCATTTTCATCAGTTGTGAGTCCCTCCTGAATAGCAATGCGTAAGGAAGGGATTTGCAACTCCAATGGTAAACACGGCTTCCACTCCATACACCAACGCATACGGGGTTGCTTGAGTAGGTGTTTTGTAAGTAGTACGATACGCCCATAATGTTTCACCAATTCTTTCATGCCAGTCTCGTTTGGACTTCGCTACTACTTTCCTCAACAAGTTGCAAAGGGTCTTATTGAAAGCTTCAGCCAAACCATTTGCAGGAGCGTTGTACATTGATGACCTGTATTGTTTGAAATTGAATTTCTCACTCAAACTTCTCATGAGATGGTTGAAGAATTGTTTCCCGTTGTCAGTTGTGATACGCTGCGGTACACCATATCTGAAGATGATTTATGTTCGAATGAAGTCCACAACGTTTTCTTTTTTCACCTCCCGCAGTGTGATTGCTTCTGCCCATTTTGAGAAGTAGTCGGTGCCTGCGAGAATGTATTCGTGTCCATTTGAGGCCTTTGGAACAAGAGGCCCCACAACGTCAAGTCCCCAAGCTTCAAAAGGCCATGAAGAAACAGTAGGGTGTAATGGCTCTGGAGGTTGGTGTATGAAGTTTGCATAAAATTGACAAGGTTCACACTTTTTCGCGAAATCCAAGCAATCTTGTATCATGGTTGGCCAGTAATACCCCATTCTCTTTACACGGTCATGAAGTTTAGGCCTAGATTGATGAGCCCCACAAATGCCAGAATGAGCTTCGTGCATGGCTTCAGCAGCTTCGGTTTTGTTTAAACACCTCAACCATTGCCCTGAGAAAGAACGTCTATAGAGCGTCCCTTTATAATGAATAAACTTTGGAGCACGCCGACGTATTTCTACCTTACGTCTGGGATCGTCAGGTAATTTTTGGTGATCCAAGAAGTCAATGATGGGTTGACGCCAGTCATCTTCTTCAATTGTGTAGACGCATATCATGTTTGTTGCATCTACATTCTCTTCTCCTTCAAGCAATGATACTGCCCAACGATTGCAAACTGGAACTTGCATTGATTCTTCTGCCCCCAGTGCCAAAGTGGCTGCAAGATTAGCAAGCGCATCAGCCAACTTATTGGCACTCCGTGGTACATGACCAATTTTGATGGAGTCAAGTTGGTTGAGTAATTGCAATGCTCGTCGATGATAAGGAATCAAGTCTTCCTTCTTCACTTCGTATTCATCGAGTACTTGGCTTATCACCAGCTGCGAGTCACCATAGATATCCATATCTTTGACGCCTATTTCAATCGCCATTTGGAGACCAAGTATGAAAGCTTGGTATTCAACCATATTATTTGTGCACAATTGAGTGAGCGTAAAGGCATATGGCATGAGATGATTTTGTGGAGTTACGAATACAACTCCAGCTCCAGCTCCATCTTGTCTTGCAGCACCATCGAAGTACATTTGCCATTGAGGTAGAATATCCACGTAGAAGATTTCTTCTCCTGGGAGGTCATCTGAAATTTCCCACTCAGCTGGTACTGGATGATCAGCAAAGAAATCGGCGATAGCTTGACCCTTCACTGCCTTTTGGGGCACGAACACCAAGTCATATTGCTTAAGTAACATTGCCCATTTCGCGAGCCTCCCAGATAAGACTGGTCTTGAGAGTATATACTTGATTGGGTCACCTTTTGAGACTATGTGTATCGTATGTGCCTGCATGTAATGCCTTAACTTCTGGATGGCAAACACCAAGGCGAGACATATCTTCTCAATTGGAGAATAATTCAATTCAGCTCCAACTAGAGTGCGACTCAAGTAGTATAGTGCCCTTTCCTTGCGGTCTTCAATCTCTTGGGCACACATTGCCCCCAGGGAACGTTCTTGCGCTGCAATATAAAGTACAAGTGGCTTTCCTGGAATTGGTGCCCCCAGCACTGGCGCACTGGCTAGGTACTTCTTAATGCTATTGAAAGCATTTCTGCACTTTTCATCCCACTGAAATGGAGCATCCTTCTTCATAAGATGGCTGAATGGTTGACAACGTCCGGCTAAATTAGAGATAAACCTTCTAATGTATGCCAAGCGTCCTTGCAATCCTCTTAGCTCCTTCAATGTTTTTGGTTCTGGCATTTCGTTGATAGCCTTGATTTTTGTTTGGTCAATTTCAATACCTCTATGTCTGACTACGAAACCCAAGAACTTCCCAGATGTGACACCGAACGCACATTTGAGTGGATTCATCTTAAGTTGATATTTTCTAAGTCTTTCGAAGACAGTCTGAAGGTCTTTGATGTGGTCTTCTCTTTTCTTTGATTTAACCACCACGTCATCAACATAACACTCTATTGTTTTATGTAGCATGTCATCGAAGATCTTTTGCATCGCGCGTTGATAAGTAGCGCCAGCATTCTTTAATCCAAATGGCATGACCGTGTAGCAGAAGATCCCTTTTGGGGTTCGAAAACCTGTTGCTTCTTGGTCTTCCGGAGCCATATGTATTTGATTGTAACCAGCAGTACAATCCATGAAGGAGAGTGCTTCGTGACCAGTGGTCGCATCAATCATCAACTCTGTGACTGGTAAAGGGAAGTCATCCTTTGGGCATGCTTCATTAAGATCTCGAAAATCTACACATATGCGTAATTGTCCATTCTTCTTTCTGACCGGGACAATATTTGCGATCCAGGTAGGATATGTGACTTCACGAATGAAACCCGCCTCTATGAGTTTATTTACTTCATTTTCAATTTCAGGTACAAGCTCTGTCCTGAAACGACGGTGGGGTTGCTTCTTGGCACTGATGCTTTTCTTGATTGCTAGACGGTGAACTGCAATGTTTGGGCTGAGTCCAGGCATCTCTTTGTAACTCCAAGCAAAGACATCTTTGTATTCGATCAACAACTTGTAGTACTCTTCGTCTTCTTCCTTAGTTAGTAGAGCACTAACATAAATGGGGCGAGGATCTTCAACAGTTCCCAAGTTGAGTTCTTTGAGTTCATCCACGGTCGATTGCCCCCCGTCTTCAAGTGTTTCAGGAGCTTCGTCAGCTTCAACTTCTTTATCCACATCAGGCATCTCTTCTACTGTGATGTGATATGATGACGTGACATTTTCGAAGTCCTTTGGTTCATTTGGACTGGAGTGACTTGAAGATGAAGAAGCAAGCTCTTCTACGTCTTTTGACTGGCCTGTGAGAAATAGTACACGCCTCTTTACTTTGAGTGGTTCATGTTGTATGATATCCACTACTTGCATACGTTTCATGCGAGATGGTACCGCGCTTCTCAGGTCATCACTTGATCTTATTTCTTCTTCAACTTGTTTCGCAGAAGTTGAGAAAGAACGTTTGTCACCACAACTCTTCTTGGGATCTCCTAGTCGATTGAAGACTGTTTTTGATGGATTGCCCAAGCGATCATGTATTTTACTCCTCTTGTTCATGCACAGCGAAGGCACTTGTATTTTGACTTCACTTTAATCTTGATTGCCAAGCCTAGCAAAGACTGAAGTGCGTTTAGTTGATACACTTGGCCTTCCCAACCTTGTAAATACAGAAGAGTGTGACTTTTTTGCAGATGGACTTATGCGATCGAAGACTGAAGATGAATGCGCCTTTTCTCCTTCTTGTTCATCTTCTGCAACCTCTTCCACTGTGATGTGTTGAGAAGATGTACTAGCGCCTCTTCTGCGAGCACCAATCTTCACAGGTGCAGGAGACTCATATCCCAACCCAGGCTTAGATGCTATAAAACTCCCTTCTTGCTTGAAAAACTCTTGCTGCGCCTTATTAAGACCATATGGCTTAACTTTTATAACCTTCCCAAGGGGAGTCGGATTTGTGAAGTCATAACCAGCCTTTGCAAGTAGCCTGTATGCATTAGGATCAAACATCCCTTTGTTTTCCTCACTTGAAGGTTGACTGGATGAATGGACAAAACCCGTAGGAGGTGGTTTCACAACCTTTGTTTGGGATGAACTTGTCAGAGGTATAGTAACTTTTGCGACCCATTCTTGCTTGATCGTCTGACTTGACTTATTTTTGTCCTTAGGTTCTGTCTTTGACGTTGGACTGTAACACCCCCATCATCCTATTCATTAATAAATAGGGTTTTCCAGTGTAATTCGGATAATGGGTGTGTCACAATTAAACCAAATGTGGTAGTAGTACCTAACCATGAAATAAAATAGGTAATTGTCTAATGCAATTTAAAATCCAAATGATAAAATACGATACAACCAAATTTTAAAGTTTGCGGAAGCGAAATTAAAGTTCATTGATCCAAAAGTAGATAAAGTGTCAAAGCATTTGTCTTTGATTGAAACATTAAGCGCGCTCTCGAGTGCATCCCACGACTAATTCCCACGGGTACCTGTCACACGATCTGCTCACACATTTTGTGATCACCGCAGGTCCAAGCAAGGACAAAACAAATAAAAGGGGTCAACAATATTGTTGAGTAAGGTAAACGATTTGAAAGCAATATAAATGAATTAAGAAAGAATAGCTTGGAAGGTATTTTATAAAATAATAATACATATCAAAATACTTCGAATAATTGAAGAACATAATATAAAGCTTGCCAACATTAAATCAAAGGAAACAATAATTTAAACGGTAAGATTAACATAAGTATTCCAAAGTATTCAAACTCAAACCAATCCTTCAAGATAGTTCTATTTCAAGAAAACCTTTCTTTTCCAACCATTTCAACATCGGTATAACTTTGGATAGAGGCCGTATGAAGTGGATACACTCGCCCCAAACCGGATAAGACGAGAGTCACCAAATCATGTACTAAACTGTCCTAACATCCCGAGTGTGCACACCCCTCTAAGGGCCAACCCCAAAGAGGAAGATAAGAGGACGGGGTCTCGATCAACTAACCCCCATCAAAAGCTCTGTATAGGAAATTCCTTTCACTAGGGACAACCTACCCCTCTACCAAAACCGTTTCAACCAATATGAAATTCCATTTCCAAAACAAAACCATTTCCTCAATCATTTGATAAGTCCTTATAAACTTGTAGAAAGCAAAACGGTTTTGGATTTCCGAAAATCATAAATACTTATTTCTTATCAAATACAATATCCTTTCCAGAGATTAAAACAAATAAATCTTTATCCATAAACATTTGTAAGGTAAGTTCAAATAATATAGATACTTAATGTAACAAAGATATCAATATACAAGATAGACAATAATTCAAACGGGTTATCAACAAGGTACGAAAAAGGTGTTTTCCCTTACCTTGCAAGCGGTTAAAGGTTAGAGAGCCTCTTCTACGAATCCCGACTCTACATAATATTTAAAATAATAGTCACTTATATGAACGACCATTACTAAGCTACTTGTAGTAATTTACGCGATAACTATACTTTCTCGGTTTTTACAGATTCAAAACAGAAACTTTAAATCATCATATCTCCTTCGTTACTAAATATTTTGAGGCGAGACCAGTGGGGTTTGGTTCCTTAGTGAGTCTTCCATCTTTAATGTCTCTGTGGTCAGAGACTAAAAACGTGTTTAAGGGGTCCAAAGTTACAGTCTACCAAAGTTGGTCAAAAAGTGAGTCTTAAAACGTTACGGGGTGGTAAATACTCTTAACATGTCGAAACTCGTCGAAACGAAAGCCTACTATACTTTACATTCATTAAACTTTAACATGTGAAGAGATGGGTCACTGATTATTTTTATATGTATGACTAAATTACCCTTTTATGGAAATGCAAGCTTTTAACAAGTATGACTAAACAGAACATTTTTTCAGAACACAACCGAAACTTGTAAAAATCACATAAAATCCAACACATCATATTTTTGTGCATGGTCGGTTTTATTAGATTCCTTTATGTGTCTACTACATATTGTTAGCCATTCATGTTGTCTCAAAAATGGGTTTTTCAGATCTAAAAACACGTTTTAAAAACAGTGGTCAGAAAATGAGTCATGAAAAGTTTTACATCATAAATCCCTCTTAACAAATCGAAACGAGTTGATTCAAAAGCCTATTATCATCTAGACTCAATTTATTTTAACATATTAAGAGATGAGACACTGATTCTTTTTGTAAATATGGTTTGATGACTCTTTAAGTGAGATCTAGTGATTCGGTTAAGCAGAAAACAGGCTGTAGTGTATGATTTTTCATTTCTAAACGGTTCATGCAAACGTCCTAATTTTTGGTGAGTGATTTTATAACAACTTAAGGAAAGTCCCAAATTTTTGTTTTCTGAAAATACTCATTTTAACATGTGTTTTCAGATCTACTACATGCATGCTACGTTTTTGACAAAATAACGGTTTTTACTATGTTCAATCCTTTGCATGCATGGTTGTAGATTCTTAAGTTCATGTTTAGATGTTAGGTGATATGTGAATGCATGTTAAAAAGTTATAAAATCAGGTTTGAAGGGAAATGTAAGCTTACTTAGTGTAGAAATCAAGTGTTATGCAAGTTCCTCCCCTTGTTCTTTCTTCTTCTCCCTCACGTCTCCCTCTCCTCCTTCTTTCTTATTTTTTTTTTGTTGTGTTTGTGTGTGTTTAAAAATCTGAATATTTGCTTATAGGAGGATGGAGAAGGTGTCTTTTAGTTGGTGTTGAAAATTGGAAAAGAGAGGTTATGGGGAAGGGAGTGGCGACACAAATGGGGGACAAAGGGGAAGGGAATCTTGCTCATGCATTGGCCAAATCCTTTAGCATGCATTGGTCCATTTGTCTAGAGTGTACGATTATCGATTACGTGACGGAAAAGATGCATGCGACGGTTTTACGTGTCTCTATTAAGCGATACTCGTTTAATCAATAAATTTCTCATTTTATTTTATTGACGGATTTTACGGGTATTACAACCAATTCTGCGAAAGGACTCTCCCCATCTTTGCGGCGAGACTTTGGGATGTAGCGTAGTACTGGCGGCGCGGTCTTCTGCGTCATCTCTTCTTTCTTGGATGAGGCGATAGGAACGGTTACCTTGCTTGCTTCTACCTTGACATCGACTTCTTTAGCAGAATTTGGAGTTGCATTTTCCATGACGATGGTCTTTTCTCGCTTTCCCCCTTTTCCTGTTGAAGAGATGGTGGTTGGCATGAACTCACTGGACGTACCGTTTTCTTCAAAGAATTTTGCATCAGCGAAAAAGGCATCGACTTTAGAGAAAGGTTTTGCATCTCCATCTATCTTTCTCTCACCGCCGCGGTAATATTTCAAGCATTGATGAAGGGTTGAGGCGACGACTCCATTATCGTGCTTCCAAGGTCGTCCTAGCAAGAGTTTAAATGATGTCTTAGCGTCGATGACGTGGAACAATGTGTCGGAAGACAAGTCACCCATGCTAAGGTTTACTCGAATCATTCCAACTGCGCGCTCCCCATTTAAATTGAAGCCATGAATCATTGTTCGACTATTTGATAGTTCATCCATCGTGATCCCCAACTCTTGCATGGTCGCTTTTGGCATGAGGTTGACTCCTGAACCTCCATCGATCAAGATACGCTTGACTTTATGCCCCCTGATGTACCCTGACACATAAAGAGGCCTGTTGTGAAGTGTAGACCCAAGAAGCAAATCTTCATCTGAAAAACTCAAGGCTGCGTTGCAGGAGAAACATCCAGTTGATTGCTCGGTGGGCTCAACCTTTTCTTTCATCTTGCCCGCATACAACTCTGGTTTCTCGAGTCCTTGAAGTATCAATTGACGCTTCTCTTTGGCAAATGAAATATTTCTTTCCATCCCATGTTTGCAGGGAGGCCATCTAGAGCATTCATCACTTCATCATCCTTTTGAGGGTGAGGTTGCTGTGTTGGCACTGCATCATCCACCTCTCCTTCCTTTACCTTTTCTTCTTTGCTACCTTCAATTGCTGAGGTAGTGCACACAGATACTTTGTTCAAGAAATCTTGTGGGAAGAATTCTTCTAAGGTAATATGCCTTAGTGGTTCTTGCTCTAACACATCTGCAGGCAAGACATTTGGTCTGACCACGGTTCTAGGCTTTTTCTTGCCTCTTGGTTTGCGAGACTTTTTCTTCTTTGGCTTGCTTCGCCGACGCTGTATGTGTTGAACTGTTTGTTTCACTTGTTTTCTTGGCTTCTTGCGTGTCACCAAGGTCCAGCCTTCATCGTCGTCATCTTTATCTTTATTTTCCTCACCCTTATCTTGAGGAGTTGACTTTGTTTCTGGTGATATTGGAGGTAATCATGACGTTGACCTTTGGATCCGTAACGCCATAGGCTCAAAACTTCCAAATTGCAAAGTATGCCCAAACCATCCTTGATGCATAGTTGGCTCTTCAAGCTCCTCCAGAATCGCAGTAGTTTGATTTGTTGAAACTGTTCCTCCAAGTCAAGAATGATCTTCCCTTCCTTGGAGAGTTGCATTATCTTCTCCTTAAGTGTTATACACTTTTCAAGGGGATGACCTAACAACCTATGGTAGCGACAGTAGTTGGGATCTCCTGTCTTGTTTGCTTGCTCAGGGCGCTTGGACTCTGGCAATTGTATAACCCTTTTCTCAAGGAGGTCGTCTAACATTCCTGATAAATCAGAGTCTGGAAATGGGTACTTCTTTGCTTGTAACTCCTCCAAGGTAGGCTTCTCTCGTTGGTAGTTGTAAGAAAACTTCTCCTTCTTCTTCTCGTACTTGGGTTTGGACGAGATCTTCACAGGCGCACTACTGGTCTCAACGGCCATAGTTTCCTTTGTTGATGACCTAGAGCTCTTATCAGTTTTCTTTAACTCCTTCTTTTCACTCGCTGCCTTAGAGGACGTTGATCGAGACTTGTCACGTCCTTTGATTGTAATCTCCATATCATGAGCACGGGTCGCCAGTTCTTGAAAACTTCTTGGCCTGATCCCCTTCAAGATGTAGAGAATATCCCAGCTCATCCCATTGATGCACATCTCAACTGCTGAGGTTTCGCTTAAGCGATCCTTGCATTCCAGGCTCAACGCACGCCACCTGTTGATGTAGTCTACGACAGGTTCATCTTCCCATTGGGTTGTATTTGTCCACTCACTCATGCTGACGATACGTCTGGTACTGTAGAATCTGTTGAGGAACTCATCTTCCATGCGACCCCAGCTGTCAATTAACTCAGAATCCAGATCCGTATACCAGTCAAACGCAAGTCCTTTGAGAGAGCGCACAAACTGTTTTACCAGACAATCACCTTCAGTTCCGGAGTTGCTGCATGTCTCGACGAAGTGGGCAATGTGTTGCTTGGGGTTCCCTTTTCCGTCGAACTGTTGAAACTTTGGAGGTTGATAACCAGAAGGCATGCGTAAACTGTCAATCCTCTTAGTATAAGGCTTGATGTAACGTCCATTGCTTGATGAGCTGTTGTCTAGCTGACTCTTGATGGTCCTTGCTATTAGCTCTTGAAGCTTTTCCTCAGTGAAGGCGCCGACTTTATTATTTGGCTTTCCACCGTCTTCCTTGCCAAAATCTTTGTCGCTGTCATCCTCCTCCTCAGTGTCAGCATATTCGCTCTCACCCTTCTTGTCACGGAGCGCCCCCACCTCTTTTTGGAGCTCGTCAATCTTCTTGTTCTTCTCCTCGTTCTCCTTTAACACCCTTTCAAGGAGCGCGTTCATATTCTGGACTTGTTCCTCAAGGGTAGCACCATTGATCACCATAACTGAAGCAGCGTCAGGAGTTGAGACTTCTTTCTTCTTTGGCGACTTCTTTGGGTTGCCAGGAGATGCCTTCTTGACGCTAACACTCTTAGTCACTTCACGCGGAGGAGAGGAGGCAGTCAGGAGCGCTGTAGCAGCAGCAGCAGCTATGGAGGCGACAGAGATCTTGCGCGGCCTAGTTGGGACGTGAGCAGAGCGTAGACTGGCAGCAGCAGCATTGACAGCAGCCTTCTTCACCCTTCCTCTTGTAGAGATGCCAACTGACTGTTGAACTGGAGAGGTAGCAGCAACAGGAGTACTTTGCAGGATATCTGCGTAGGTCCTCTTGGATGCGCTGGAGGAGATGCTTTGCTTGGTAGACATCTTCTTGTTGTGGTAGACTTGAGTAAAACGGCAGTAGAGATGAGAGGTAGAGATATTTCACGTCGGGTTCACCAAAATTTGTAACGGCAGATTTCGTATCGCAGTAACTGAAATACAAAACAATGAAACAAATAAATTTTATTAATTAAATATCAAAAGTACGTGTACAATCTCTAATGTATCCTCTGATTCTAGTATGCCGTGATAGGTTACGTGTACAGGGTACACGTGAGGGGTGCACTGTAGACAACTTTGATTATTCTACGCGTGTTGTGAATTTGATTTCTTGGGAGGGTCGCGATGACTTGAATCTCCCTTGAAGGTTTGAATTTGTGTTTGAATCTTCAACGCAGGCGGCACGATTTGGTGTGCTTGTTGACTGCTTGCAATGACTTTAATAGAGAGAACTTGGATGGATTTGCACCTTGTCTTCTCTGGCTTCTTTGCAATAATGAATTTTCAACCCTTCAAATGAATGAGGAGAGCTCCTTTTATAGAGTTTTGATTCTCCTTGTTGGACTTTGGTAGTCACAGGCCCATTTATGGGCTTGCTTGTGAACTTGGCCCAAATTTGCTTCTTTTGGGTTTAGAGATCCGGATAGCTTCTTTTGTAATCCGAATCGACCCGTATTTCATTTAGTCGGGACAAAAATAATTAAATTAAGTTAAAATTTGGTATTAACTCAAAATAATTAATTTATTTTATTTATTCGGCACTTTAATAAATTTTCTGTGCCTACAATTATTCTTGATTTTTTTTTGTTAACAAAATTTCACATTATTTACACATGTAAATCTATTATTCTAATTTCCATTTTACTTTTCGGTGTGATACGCTCATACGCTCATTTTCAATAATTAAAATGTTTTTCTATATTGATTTTTTTATATCAGTTATTCTATCAATATGTTTTTTTCCATTTTATTCAATGATTTATTGGAAATCGTTTTAAATTTAATTCTTTAGACTACTTTTTTTTATTTAATCATATTATAAATCTAATTGTCTTTTCTTTTCTTTTTTCTCCTTAAAAACATTCCCAATTTTTTTCCAATTTAACATCTCGAATTCAAGTTCTTCTAGAAATATTTTACAAATAAAGTTGTAAATCAATTTTCTAATGAAAAACTTAACAGTATATTAGTTTCAGACTTTTCAATGATAGGTGTTAATAAGTTAATATTTAATTGGACATACTTTCTCTTTAAATGTGATGCGGTCTCTAAATAATGTTATTCAATATTATAAAATGTAACAAAAAAAGAATGAATTATTTATTAAATTATCGATGTTATGAAAAAATCAATAAATATTATTCTAGTCTGTAAAAAAAATAAAAAATTTAAGACGATGGTAATTTCCTTTACGTGTGTATCATTTTATAGAAGTTTTACATTTCTTATTAGACTAAAAAAAAAATACCAAATATTTATTAAATTAATCAAAATATTTTCAAAATTTTACATTTAAATTTTTCATATTATGTATATTTGATTAAGTTTCATTCAGCTTTTGTATTTTCTTTTTATTTCTTACAAAACCAAGTTTTTACGTTTACCTTAATATGACATATTTTGATAAAAGTCTGAAGAAAATCTTAGCCACTCGTGTTTGTTACTAGTTTCGTGGCTAAACAAATATGTTGCCACAGACAATATGTAAGCCGTGGCTAAAGAAATATTGGCCACGGAATGATCTGTGGCTAAATATATATTTGCCATGGGTGTGACATTGTTCGTGGCAAAAATGATTATTAGCCACGACTGTAACCTAAATCGTGGCGCAATTGACTATTTGCCACGGGAAAAATTTTCCTGTGGCATAAAATTTTTCTAAAATAGTGAATGAATTTTTTCCCGTGGCTAAACAAAATTTAGCCACAAATTATAAATTCCCGTGGCATAAATCGTGGCGCAAGTGTCAATTTGTTGTAGTGAAGAAAGTTGTCAAAAAGATGTTGAGCGTGCTTTCGGCGTCTTACAAGCTCGATTTGCGTTTATCAAACGCCCATGTCTTATTTGGGATCGAATTATGATGGGAAAATTCTTATGGCTTGTATTATTATGCATAATATGATAGTGGAAGATGAACGAGAAACTTATCTTAACTATTAAAACATAATAGCAAAGTTCATAGAAGATCATCTGACTTCAGCTAGTGACAATCTGTATGAATATCATCGTCTTAGAAGATCGAGTCAAGAAAGATTCGTAGAAATTCATGGCGAGATTCATGATCGTGCCACTCATATCGCTCTGAAAAATGATCTCATTGAGCATATTTGGCAAAACTTCCATAACTAAAATTAGTTTGGAATGTATTTTATTATTGCGTAGTATTTTAGCTCAATTCATTTTCATGTATCTGTATCTTATGTATACGGTGTTTTTATGTGCTAAATCATGTTTTCAATAAACTTTAATTATTGTCAATGAAATCGACTTTCACTTTTTAAATTTTTAACGATGTTATTTTAATTATTTTTTCCCTAATGTACGTAAAAAAATGAAAATAATTATCATATTGGAGTATTTATTGTTTTATTAAAATATTTACAAAATTACAAAATACACTTATTTATATTTTGTTAGTAAATAGTAATTAAAAAAGTAAAAAAAAAAATATTTTGGTGGGGTAGAGAATGTGGGGGAATGATTGAAAATGTTGGAAAGTGCAAAATAATTGGGTTGGTGACCTAGGTCGCGACTTTCTGTTTGAGAGTGTAAAAGTGGGTCAAGATAAATAAGGTGACATTAAGAGTAAAATATAGATCGTGACCTAATTAAGACGACCTTGGATGGGGGTGGTGTTAGCTCTCATATCACCCAACTTATTCCTATATTATTGCTTCAAACGGATATGCTTGGTTTGAAACAAAACTTTGTATATTTTGAAATCCTGCTACACTTGACACTCCTATCAACCCCACCCGGACGGCTGGACCACCCCCAAAATTGACGTAATCTTTTGCAAAAGTCACTTCACTTTCTCCATTTGTCCTAGCTGTGAAATGAAACAAAACCAGTAAAAACTGTAGCAACAACCTATTATCACCTCTAAGTTTAGAATTTATCAATTCAGATTTTATCTATGGCATTCAAACAATTTTGACTCTATCCACTCCATTTTATCAGAATTTTGATTGGAAAGTGACGTGGGTTGCAAATCAATGCTATACGTTCAAACACTAAGAAGAAGCACACTTTTCGAAAAAAACTAGGTCACCAAAATCAAAATCAAAATCATAAGACCATCCACAACCTTGGATAAAAACTCTCCATTTGTGGGACCCAAATCATCCACCTCAACTTTCCATTCCATTAATTCTCCATACGAAAATAAACTCAGAGCATCATTTACAATGAATAGCTTTCTGATCTCCATCTCATTATCTCCATCTATTTTTCTATACTCAATTATTTACAATTACAATTGATACTTTTTTCTCTCCATCAATCTCCATTATGGAACCCGCTTTTTCCCTACCCATTTTTTAATCTATTTAATTGCAAATATGTACTATACAATTGTTATATATTTATAGGGGGTTATAAAACGTCGTCGACGTTTTATAACAAATCGTCGACGTTTTTCATAAAAATTACATTCATTGCCAATTTTTCTTCATCTCTCTAACTTATCTCTCCCAAACTCTCCAAACAACACTTCAAAAAACTCGATTTCTCACGGTTTCAATGTCGAGCAACCAACAATCTTCGTTGTGCGACATCTGCATTTACGAGATTAGAACGTTACATGAATAAAATTAAACAATTTTTCATAAAAAAACTAATAAAATACAAAATAAATTCAAAATTACACAAAATTAACAACTTAAATAATATAAACTACCCATTTAAATACAAAATTAACAACTTTTTATAAAAAAATAACTTTTAACTATTAAAATTGAAAACATACGGTTAAAACGAAATAAAAAAGTCTGAACCATGGAGGGACTTTGAATTTCAAAGTCCGAACCATGGAGGGACTTTGAATTTCAAAGTCCAACCATGGGTACGACTTGCAGATTTCACGTCCAAAACCCCATTAGACGTGCCAAACACACGTCCATCCCCTTAGACGTGCCAAACACACGTCCATCACCCCCTTAGACGTGCCAAACACATGTCCATGAGGGACGTCCATTCCCCACGTCCTCCCCCATGGGGGACTTTGAATCCGTACGTCCCACCCCATGGGGGACTTTGAATCCCCACGTCCCTCACCATGAGGGACGTCCATTCTCCACGTCCTACCCCCCACCCATCAACCCGATTATCAATTTCTCATTCCTTCAACTATGCAAACCCGAAATAACAACACCAACAACAACACTAACAACAATACTAACAACAAACAACACTAACAACACTAACTAACAACATCAAATCCGAAAAATTGAAGACCAAATTGAATTGAAGAATAAGTTGAAAAAACTACAACAACAACAAAAGCGAATTGAAGCAACAACAACAACAACAAAATAACATACATTACTAGTCTAATTAACATCAAATTATACAACTAAAACTAAATTAATTTTAAAAAAAGGACTTACATTGCTCCGGTGGTCGCGGTGTGGTGGTGTGGCTCCGGTGGTCGCGGTGTGGTGGTGGTTTGGAGTGGCTCCGGTGGTCGTGCGGTGGGAGTAAAGAGTAAAGGGAGAGTAAAGAGTAAAGGGAGAGTTTGGGAGGATGTAAGGGTAGTGTGGTCTTTTCTTTTAAATCCGTCGACGATTTGTTATAAAACGTCGACGACGTTTCGCAACCGGGTATTTATATTATCCTATGCATTGTCGTTCCTCTACATTATTTAATTGCAAATATGGTACTAATTTTCTCCATGCTTTTCTCCACAAACATGGAGCTTCATGGAATTCTCCATGGAGATGGAGATGCTCTCTATTATAATTCAACCCATGGAGCAATTTTTGGTCTTCAAGTTCTTCCATGGATAGGTAATTCTTCATGGTAAAGGATGCTCTCTCAACCATGGATAAAAAGCTCTTCATTCACGGGACCCATAGATAATTACACTTCACTTTTTTACATCTTTTTTTCCATCTTTCCACTTGTCCTCTTCTAACCCCATTCTTCTCTTCATTTTTCTTTCAGGGTGTGTTTGGATAACAAAAAAAAAGAAATAGAGGGGAAGGAGAAGGAAGGAAAAGAAATGGAGGGAAAGGAAGGGGATGGAGAATGAAGAAGGTGATTTTCCTTCCAAATCTCTCTTTTATTGGAGAGAAAATAAATTGGCTTGGAGTAGGGAAATAGAGGGATCCATTTTCCCTTTCCTCAAAATCCTTCCACCTCTATTTTCCTAACCAAACAATGGATTTCACATCCTTCCAATTCCCTCCAAATCACTCAATCCAAACACACCATTAAGGAGATCTCCATTCAAATAGAGAAAAACCAACTCTAGCTCCATCTCCATCCTATTTTCTCTCCATGATTTTATAAGCTAGGGAGCTTATACATTTGATACAATATGTAAACAATCACTACAAGAATAAACAAAACAGGCGACGGACTAATGGCGACTGAAGGATGTAGTCGCCAATTTGGCGACTGAAGCTGAAAATTGGCGACTGAAAACAGTCGCCAATTTGGCGACTGTCACTTTTCCCAGACTTTTTCACCACCGACAAAAAATAGCGACTATAGGAATGGATTGGCGACTGTTGTCAGTCGCCAAAATTGGCGCCAAAAATTGGCTACTGACGAGACAGTCGCCAAATAAGGAAACTGCAGTCGCCAAATTGGCGCCAAAAATTGGCTACTGACGAGACAGTCGCCAAATAAGGAAACTGCAGTCGCCAAATTGGCGACTGAAGGGCTGCAGTCGCCAAATTTGTTCTTCAGTCGCCAATTTTATTCACAAGTTCACAGCAGCAGACCCTCTCCCTCATTACGGATTTACTTAAAAATAAAAAAAACGACGAAAACTCTCCTCTTCTCCTTCCGTGACCGCAGCTTCCACCACCCACCACCACCACCTCCGGCGACCCCATCTACCACCACGACCGGCCACCACCGCAGCCTCCACCACCACCTACGAAAACTTTTGTTTAATTGAAGGTTTGTGTTTTTCTTAGTTTAATTTTGATTTTTAGTTTGTTTTTTTTTTTTTTTGTAGATTTAGTATTGTAGTAGCCAATTAAGATCATCTTAGCTTATTAGGTTGTAGTTAATTAAGTTATAGAGCCAATTAGGATGATAATTTGTGAAATTGGGGGTTAGGGTTCATATGAAATTGAGGGTTAGGGTTGATATGATTAATGTTGGTTGCCTTATTAATGATTTTATGTTTGTAATTTACCTAATTATGTTAAATTATGGGTTAGGGTTTATAAAAATTGAAAATTGGGGATTTTTGATTAATGTTGTAGTATGTTGATTAATATTGTTAATTAATTGAGGTTTTTTTATTAATGTTGTAAATTAATTGGGGTTTTTTTGATTAATGTTGTAAATTAATTTGGGATTTTTTATTAATGTTGTAAATTAATTGGGGAATTTTAATTAATGTTGTATTATGTTGATTAAGACGATGTTGTTATAAGTTTGTTTTATTTATGTCGTTATGCTTGTAATTGTTATGATTTATAAAAAATGGGGATTTATGTTTAGATTAAAATATGTTATAAGTTGTTATTATTATCTTACAATTGAGCAAGGTTGTTGAAAGTTTTTTTGTTTATGGATTTATGTTTAGATTAAAATGAATAGATTGGAACGTTCATGGATGTATGATGAAAGGGTTGGTATTAAGAAAAAACGTCCTAATGCTAGGTTTATAGAGGGTGTTGCTGAGTTTATCGAATTTGCTAAGCAACAAGATGAATATAACTCGGTTGGTATTAAGAAAAAACGTACTAATACTTAATGTTATATTTCTGCAGCTGCATTTTTACTGGCCGCCTGAATTAGAGTCTACTGTCAATAAGAGGTGGCGCGATGTTGGAGCAACTAGATACAAAGACATTATCCATAAGATTGGTAAAAGGGGAAAGGCCTCACATCTTAAAGGTATATCTATACAATTACCTTTATTTGTCAATTGTATTGATTAAAGGATGAAAATTCCACTAATAATGACATAATTTATCATTGTTGTAGGTGAGGCGCTTGAGGGGCTTCTGAATCGGCGTGATACCCCAGAGTTTCGAGCCAGATCGGCACAGAAGGCCATGAACAAAAGGGGAGGCAAGAAGGAAGGAATGGCTGAGCCTACCCATCATGCTGGTTCACGGTCATTTCTGGACATACTTTTTGGTGTAAGTTTTTATATTAAAACTTATTTATTTAGCTCGTTTATTTGGATATTGGTAATAATAATGTCCCTAAGCAAACATTGAATTTTGTTCGTGTATGTAGCTGAACAAGAAGAAGAATAAAAAGAAGCAGTCAGCTGATCAGAGTGCTGATGATCAGTCAGCTGATCAACCAGATGATATGTTGGCTGATGATCCTCAGGCGACGGTCCCGGAACTGTTCCTTGCCACACATTCAAGGGTGAACGCTAAGAATGAGAGAATTTGGATTAAGCCAAAAGACAAAGCTTTATATGTAAGATTTTTTACTTAAGATACTTTTGAATTGTTACCTAATGAAATTAATGTTAACTAATGATGGTAATTTTTTGTCAACTAATGTAGGAAGCATTCGAGGCTGAAAAAGAAGAACATCCTGAAGTACCAGATAATGAGATTTGGTTTAATTTGGTCAAGGGATATAAGAAGGGAAATGTGTATGGCACCGGAAAGGCCCATGGTGTCTTCTTCAAAGAACCGGCCAGAAGATCCTCATATGAGCCTCGCCAAACATATGAGCCGGCTATTGTGAGTCAACTACAGACTCAACTCGCTCAAGAAAGAAGAGTGAATGCTGAAAGAGATGAACAGTTTCAGTTGATGAAGGAGCGCATGGAGGCCATGGAGAACTTCTTCACACAATGCAACCCCGGTCCACAATATCGGTATGACCCCAACGATCCGCATGGTAAGGGCGATGGTAGTGGAGCCGGCATGGGATTTGCAACTTAGGTTGTTGGATAAGTGAAGAGTCTATTGATATGATATACTCAAGAAGGGGGGGGGGGGGGGGGTTGAATTGAGTATGCCTTCTTTTTGGAATCTTCTTCGATGTGTGTAAGTTTGTATGATGATCGTTGAGTAGAGCAAGTAATAAAGAGAGACACAATATTTTTGAAGTGGTTCAGTCTCACACTTTGAGACCTACGTCCACTATTCTCGATTAATAAAATTAGTACCAACTCTGGATTACAATTTTATCAACCCTACTCGTGCGACTTTGATGTTAGTCACAACTCTATCTAGATACCGTTAAATATCTAGTTTCGACAAATACCGTTAAATATTTGTCTTACAATGAGTACCGCTAAATACTCGTTCTATCTTACGTTAATAAGATAAAGTCTTCAATGTTTTCTTGGTGTCACAATCTTGAATGAATAAGATCAATGCTTGAGCACTTGAATCTTGAATCGGATATGACAATGATAAGCTCGATCTTGAAGAATATATGAACGGCGGTTCTCTCGATTTTCGTGTAGATATGTGTGTGTGTTTTCGTGTGTTTTAATGTATCATGGTAGTCTATTTATATAGAATATGTATCTAGGTAATTCAAACCCTAGATGATTTAGGAATATTACTAAAACTAGAATACTAGTCTTTTAGTAATACTACCTTAAATCTAATCTTAATATATTTAGGAAAGATTTAATAATACACTTTATGTATTATATAAGGAATTAATTTCCTAATTCATATTTAGGAAAGATCTTTATATAATAAACAATTAGTATCCTTATTAAATCAACTTCCTAAACCAAGTTAAAGATAATAAAATATATTACCATAATATAATCTTAGTTAGTTTAGGACATTAAATAAATACATAATATTTATTTAAATAAACCCTTCACGATTTATAGAAACGTGACATGTTACACGTTTTCCAAAAATCGAAACAAACCATATCTTAGATTATATATTTTGACAATTAAAATCATATAAAAAATCCTTAGTTTATTTTAGTAATAAATAATTATCTCATAAGACAATTATTTATTCCTTATTTAACTTAAAGATATTTTATATAATCCTATTAAGATTAACAATTCTATTTATTAAAATAGAATACCAATTAAACACTAATTCTACACGACATAGATTTGGAAACAAACGTTTCAACTTAAACACATATATATTCCGATCATTTCTTCATGATATAGAGTTATAGCTACGGGCTATAACTAGGACCAATCTTGTATTAAAGCTATAGTTGATCAATATAACTTTAGCTCACTATGCGCGCTTGTGATCTTCTATCAATCTTCAACTTAGTCAATTCATTGACTAACATGCTTGAATCTTTTATACTTGATTGATTAGATCTTGTTACTAAAGTTCTGTACACTTAGCACACGATTATACATACGAGTATATAATATATAAACAGCTAGACTTGTCATTATCAAAACATAAACATATATACTATATATATATTTGAATATATGGTTCAACAAATTCCCCCTTTTTGATGATGGCAAGTCTTTCTTAGATTTCGTGTCTAAGTGTATGTTCCCCCTCAATATAATAATGGTCATTCATAGCAAAGATTAACTTAGGATTTTTATCTTCTATCTATCCCATATCCTTTAAGAACCCTAAGAGACAATGAATTACGACAAGGAGCAAGCTTAGGCAAATTCTAATCTAAGTCGCATATTTCCCCCTCTTGACATCATCGAAAAGATGAGAACAAAGACATGAAACGACTAGAATAATATACGTACGAAGCATAAGCAAGCATATAAACGAGTCTAAAAATATGAACATATAAAATATCATACAAACACATACGTAATGTCAAAATAGACACAACCAATATGAAATTACTATGCCAATGGGCCGAATGTGGGGCAATGTTTAAGAAAATGGGCCGGCTAAAGATAGGTTTATAATAGGCCAGGCAAAAGATAACAAGCAAATTGGGCCGCGTCAAAAGGAAATACGAACTGGGCCTGTTTAGGATTAAGAAATCCGAGGAAGGCAAAAGGGAATAGGGCCTCGGATTCCGAATGGGCCAGGTAAGGAAATTGGGCCACAATGCTAATATTGTTTATAAGTTCACCCCAGACTTTGAACAAAACAACAACAACACAACCATTACTTCTAATGAGACAGAAACGGATACGGATTATCAAGAGCGAGAGCTTGAGCCCGGATTCTTTGCATAAGGGTTCACGTAGTCGGGTCGGGTACGGAATTCGAGGGTCTCCAACCTATCGAGGCAACTGGTCACGTTCCTCCCTTGAGCATTGAGTGCGATTTCGAAGTTAAGTACCTTGAGCGAGAGTGCTTTGACGGCTTCAAGTGCCTTAGAAGCATCCTCTCGCAACAACCCATGATCTCTCACCATGGCTCCTTCCTGAGACGTGATGAATGAAAGACGATCGCTCATGCTTAACAACTCCGAGCATACCACCGAGACCTCTGACCCAATCTTCACCAAATGCTTATCAACTTTCTCCATCCATTCTTTCACCTCATCCTCAAACCCACGGCTACCTCCTTCACGACTTCCCGAAGCACCCAAGTTTACCTTTTCTTGCTTCACTTGGCACAGTCCAATAATCGTGTCCATCTTAGCCTCCAAACCTTCAAATGAGGGAGAAGGATTTGGATTAGGACTCTCCTCAACCGACTTTCCGAATGCCAAATCAACTCCATCAACCATAATACCCATCAATTTAAGCAACTTATCACACATTCGATCTCGAGGCTTAACACCATAGCTACAATCGTCCACAACACCCTTTTTCAACAAGATTTCGGAAACCCACATTCCATAAGGAATATCGAGAGTGGAACTTGGTTTTTCTTTGATCAAAACAGAGGAGGTTTGACAAATTTTCGAACACAACAAGAAAGCAAGATTTATTTTATTGCCTTCCAACCAATTGTAAAGAATAACGGCCTCAATACTCGACAGCTTATCCCGACCACCCCTTCGAGGTAAGATGGTGTTCCAAAGAAAATTAATAAGGAGCTTCAACTTGGGCGAGAATGAACTTGTTAGAAGCGGAGAAATTTCAGTAGAGTGTTCATCAAAATATTGCTTAATCACCAGTTTTTGTTCACGGGTGACTACCCCCCATTCCTTACGGGTATCAATTTCAATACCATCTTGAGTAATATGAAAAATTTCGCAAATATCACCCAAAGACACCTCGACATCCCTTCCATTTACAACAGCCTTTAACCCAGATTCACATGGTTTCACAGAAGCAAAGAACTGAACCAATTCAATCGGAAATACTAACCCCGAAAAATTGCTAATATACTTCCATCCTTGAAACTCTAAAAATTGTTTAAAGAAAATCAAAGACTTCGACCCGTCGACCCACGATGTCGGGTAGAACCGACCCGAATGAATAGAGTAGGGAAGAAGACGATCAATAAGCATACCTTCATGTTTTGTCATCCGGACTCGCTCGAGTCCTTCTTTGGTGGCTTCTACAGAGTAATCTTTAAACAGAGGGCGATGATGCTTGAGATTCGACCCATGGTCATGCATGTCATCAGAAACCGAAGAAGCGACTCGGTTAAGTTTTCGACGCTTGCCATTGTCGGGGGTTGGGCTTGCAGTGGCAATGGGTGTTGGGGATGGTGGTGGTGAAAGAGTGGGTGAGGGTGGAGAAGATTTCTTTTGTTGAGAACGTGTGGCGCGTGAGGGAGGCATGGTGGTGGTAATAAACGATGGTGGTTTTAGGTGTAGTTTTTGTGGAGGTTTTGAAGGATTTTAATGGAGGTTTGATTTTATGGAGGTTTGAGTGTATTAATGGGTTTTTACAAATATTATGTCGGTAATAATGAAGGAGGGTGAGGTAAGTTGAGGGAGTTGGGTAATAATTGTGGGAGGGTAAAAAGTCAAAAGCTAGGTAATTAGTAGGGGGCACGTGGCAGGTATTAGTGGGGCTAGGTGGTTGTGGGACGTGGCAATGGGGACCAACACACATACTTTGTGTGATAATTTGGTAAGATTATTTTTATTTTTGTAATATTTGAATATTATTATTTTGTATATATTGTAATATGTATGTTGTGGGGAAATTATAATATGTGACGTAATATTATTGTGAGATCGATTGTGCACACATTCATATGTAAATCATATAATATAACTATAATCACAGAATTTATCATCGAATATATACATACACATGCAGCGGAGTATACGGACACAGTCATATAATCTCATCTAAACCGTAGTCAATCATTGGGTTATTTTTGCTTTTAAGATTTTGATTAGGTGCCACCGATTAAACCAATTTCCAATCGCAAAGTCTCAAAGCGTTCTCTAGCCAATGGTTTAGTGAAGATATCTGCCCATTGTTTTTCCGTACTACAAAATTCCAATTTTATATTTTTTTTTTTCAACATGGTCTCTTAGAAAGTGGTGTCTAATTTCAATATGTTTGGTCCTCGAGTGCTGGGCTGCGTTTTTAGATATAATTATAGCACTCGTATTATCACATAATATAGGCACACATCCAACATCAACACCATAATCATGTAACTGTTGCTTTAACCATAAAAGTTGAGAACATACCAGTGCGGCTGCAATATATTCTGCTTCAGCAGTTGAGAGAGCGACAGAATTTTGTTTCTTGGATCCCCAAGATATAATACAAGGACCTACAAAGGTAGCAAGTCCGGAGGTGCTTTTTCTGTCTAAAGAACATCCTGCATAATCCGCATCTGAATATCCTACTAGGTTAAGGTTACAGTCCATAGGATACCATAGATATAATTTTGAGGTTCCGATTAGGTATCTTAATATTCTTTTGACTGCAATCATGTGTGATTCTTTTGGTGTAGATTGGAATCTCGCACAAACACAGACACTAAACATTATATCTGGACGACTTGCTGTAAGATAAAGAAGTGAGACAATCATACCTCTGTAAGTTGTTTCATCTACAGACTTACCATCTTCGTCTTTGGTTAACTTCTTATCTGTGACCATTGGTGTAGGCATTGCATGAGAGGTTTCCATTCCAAATTTCTTTAGTAACTCCTTGACGTATTTTTGTTGATGAACCTTGATTCCTTCTTCAGTTTGTTGTATTTGAAGTCCAAGGAAGAACTTTAGTTCTCCCATCATACTCATCTCGAACTCAGAAGTCATCAACTCAAAGAAGTACTTGCACAACTTTTTATTAGTTGAGCCAAAAATAATATCGTCAACATAGATCTGAACGACTAGTAGATCTGAGTTTTCACTTTTAAGAAATAGGGTTTTATCCACAGACCCTCTCTTGAATCCACTCTCCAATAGGAACTTTGATAATCTGTCGTACCATGCCCTAGGTGCTTGTTTCAGGCCATAGAGAGCTTTGTCCAATTTGAATACGTGATCCTTGAGTTTGCTGTCAGGAAATCCAGGAGGTTGTTCAACAAATACTTCCTCTTGGAGATAGCCATTTAGAAATGCAGTCTTAACGTCCATCTGAAAAAGCTTCATTCCCTTGTGTGCTGCAAATGCAATGAGTAGTCTTATTGCCTCAAGACGAGCAACAGGAGCAAAGGTTTCGTCATAATCGATCCCTTCCTGTTGGTTGTATCCTTGAACTACTAATCTGGCCTTATTTCGCACAATGACTCCAGTGTCATCCAATTTGTTTCTGAATACCCATCTAGTTCCAATGACAGTTCTGTCCTTAGGTCGAGGAACAAGATGCCAAACTTTGTTTCTTTCAAATTGCTGGAGTTCTTCTTGCATGGCAACTATCCAGTCTGGTTCTGCGAGAGCTTCCTTGATATTTGAAGGTTCAATGGTGGAGAGAAAAGAGTAGAATGAGCAAAAGTTATTTAAGCTCCTTCGAGTTTGAACTCCATCTGTCAGGCTTCCTATGACATTATCCAAAGGATGAGAGCCTTTGTATCTCCAGTTCCTTGATTGATCATTTCCATTCCCTGAACTTGACTCGGGATCTTGACTTGTTCCCCCTAAATCCAAACCTGGGTTTATAGTAGGGTCAGGTATAACTCTGGCCTCTTCCCTTTGGTTTTGATTCAAAGTTACAGCTTCATTAGCTGTAACTCTGGGTTCCAAGTCAGTGGTTTGAGAGTTATCTACAGTATCATCAACTGTAGTTTCATCTCTCGCACCATTTTCTCCCAAGTTGAGTTCATCATGAATTCCTTGAGGTTCTCCTTCTTCAATTTCCATTTCAGGAGGATCTTCCCTTGATAACCTGAAATCAGGTTCGTCTAGGTTTTCCTCTATATCCTGTAATGGCTTATCGAAGACATTATTCTCATCAAAGATAACATGAATACTTTCCTCTATGCATAAAGTACGTTTGTTAAAGACTTTGTAGGCTTTACGATGATCTGAATATCCTATAAAGATTGCTTCATCACTTCTAGGGTCGAATTTGCTTAATCTGTTTTTACCATTGTTGTGAACAAAGCATTTACTGCCAAAACATCTTAAGTGAGATATGTTTGGTTTACGACCTCGAAGAAGTTCATAAGGTGTCTTTTTAAGGATAGGTCTAATCATAGCACGGTTATGAATATAGCAAGCTGTACTTATAGCCTCAGCCCAAAAGTTTCTAGGTAGGCCACTACAAAGAAGCATTGTTCTAGCCATGTCTTCTAGGGTTCTGTTCATTCGTTCTACGACTCCATTTTGTTGTGGGGTTCTAGGGGCCGAGAAGTTATGTCCAACATCATTGGTTTTACAGAACTCAATAAAAGCATGATTGTCGAACTCAGTTCCATGGTCAGTACGGATTGTTACTAGGTTTGATTTATATTTGTTTTGGACAAGTTTCATGAGACTAACGAATTCATCGAATGTTTCATCTTTAGAATGAAGAAAGATTGGCCAAACAAATCTAGAGTAATCATCAACTAGAACGAAAACGTACCTGGAACCACCTCTGCTTCTTACCTTCATAGGGCCACATAGATCCATGTGTACAAGTTCAAGATCTTGTTCTGTGCTTACCACTCTTTTTGGCTTAAAGGATGATCTGACGTGTTTACATCGTGCACATGTGTCACACATCTTTTCTTGATCAAATTTGATCTTTGGAAGACCTTCGACCAAGTCCCATCTTTTCAGCTTACTAAGAATAGGTGAGCTAATATGACCAAATCTCTTGTGCCATAGACATGGATCATCTGAAGTAACTTTCATGCATGATAGAGAATCAGTAGGTACAACATTTAAATCAATCATATAAACATTTTTCATCCTGTGACCTTCAAGTATTACTTTACTAGTGCCTTCTAAGATTATACGACATATATCTGAATGAAAAACCACTTTATTTCCTTTGTCACATAATTGAGATATACTGATAAGATTGTGTTTGAGACCACTTACAAGGTATACATCATTTATTGCATGAGAGGATGAAATACCTATCTTACCAATTCCGATGATCTTTCCCTTTTTGTTATCACCAAATGTGACTTTACCTCCATCAAAGGGTTTAAGGGTTTGAAATAGATTTACGTCGCCTGTCATATGTCTTGAGCATCCACTGTCGAGATACCATAGGTTATTTTCCTTGGCGACAAACTGCACGAATAAGTTCAAAGACAGGATTTAGGTACCCAAGCATACTTGGGTCCTTTGTTGTTAGTAATCACAAATACATCTTCCTTCTTAACCCAGACTTGTCTTACATAGGTCTTTCTAGGTTGGTAGTAGTTGGGTTTTGATGTTTTTGTGTATGTCTTAGTTTGGATTCTAGGTGACCAATTTTTGTGTGTTGCTTGTTGAGGAGTTTGTTTGGTTCTATTTTTCTTTTCTTCGTAGTCAAATGTCATGTCATAGAACCATCTGTGGTCAATGTTTCTTTCCTCAGTTTTATTATCATCACTATCAGAGACAGAAATAGTGTCGTTTGGAATTCCTAAGGATTTAACAAACTTGATTCCGGTTTTAAAATCTTGTGCGTGTTTTACACAGTTTTCTCGGAGGTGTCCAGTATGTCCACAGTAAGTGCATATTAAATACTCAGGAAGGTCGGCATATTTTCTTCTTCTAAAGTCTCTATCTGTTGGACTTTGTTTACACTTTGAGTGATCCCTTCTTCCATAACATTCGTGACCTAATCCCATCTTCATGTTGTTGTCGGATTGTTCAGTTAGGAAGTTTAGAACGTTAGTGCTTCCTTCCCATTTGTCGTGAACCTTCCGAGCATGAAGAAGGAGGTCTTTTAGGGAGTCTATTTCTTTCTTACATTCACTGTGGTCAGTGTTGTTAGACTCTTTTAGGTTTTGAATGTCTTTATGAAAGTCGGACACAATTTTGGCATGTTCCTTCTTGATTTTAGATAGATTGAATTCCAGATCCATAATTTTGCTTTCGAGAATCTCAACTTCTTCCAGATGAGTCTCATCTTCGACCATAATCGAAGATTCTGACTTAAGGCGCTCATTAGCTTTTCTTAATTCTGAAGTTATAGCTTCATTACCTATAACTTTAGATTGAAGCTCTTTAATGTTGAGTTTTAGTTTTGAGGTTATAGCTTCATTAGCTATAACTTTAGACTCAAGAACTTTTTTCTCAGACATAACTGTTTCCAACTTAGCATTTGCTTCAATGCTTATTTTGGATTTCAGTTTCTTAGCTTTGGCCTTTAGAAGTCGATTTTCCTCAGCAATATCGAGGATCTGTTCTTTCAAGTCATCTAACTCAAGACTTTGTTCATGACATTGGTCTAGGGTTTTCTCAAAATATTTAACCAACATAGCTTTAGATAAATTTTTAACTTGACTTTTGAGTTGAAGAAAATTTACCTCTTCATCGTCGTCGTCGTCGTCTGAGTCGGATTCTCCAAAGAGACATATATGGGATGCGTCGTCTTCGTTGTTGTCGTTTGAGATTAGATCTAGGCTGACGTTGCTTAGGCACAGGTTTGCTACCTCATCTTCTTCTGAGTCCTCGTCATCCTCGGATTCTAATTCTCCCCAACACGACGCAAGCATTACTTTCTTGAACTCCGTTTTGGTCTTTTCTCTTTTTGACTTATCTTTGATTTTGTCCCAACTTGGACAGTCTTTGATCATATGGTCTTGTTGACCACACTTGAAACATCCTCTTTTGAAGAATGTTTGTTTTGTGTCAGTTTTCTTTTTGTCGACTGTTTTGTTGTTAGGGTTTTTGTATCTTCCCTTGAAGACAGCCTTTTTAAAACGTCTTGCGAATAGAACTGTCTCGTCTTCTAGTTCTTCTTCGCACCCTTCACTTGTGGAGGCTTGTAAAGCAACTCCCTTTCCTTTGGGATCATCATCGTTTTTATTTAGTATGATCTCGTGTGCCATTAAGGATCCAATCAACTCTTGGTAAGTGATTTTAGATAAATCACGTGCTTCCTCTATGGCCGTGACCTTAGGTTGCCACTTTTTGGTGAGACTCCTAAGAATCTTACGAATGATATCCTCATAATCGATTTTTTTGCCAAGGTTCCGCAGTTCATTAATAATACAAGAAAATCGTGCAGACATGCTATCAATAGATTCATTCTTTTCCATATTGAAAAGTTCATATCTTTGAACGAGCAAGTCTATACGATGTTTCCTGACTGCGGATGTTCCTTCATAAGCAAGTTCGAGACTATCCCATATTTCCTTAGCGGAACTACAGGATGAGAATCTATCGAATTTTGAGGTTATCATACCGTTCTGTAGGAGGCTCATGGCCTTAGAGTTTTTCTCTGCAATTTTGTAGTCACTTTCCACATAATCGCTTTCCATCTTTTCATAGGTTGTTCCATTGGCGGCGGCTACCAAGATCTTCTTTGGTCCAGTTTGGATGATCTTCCAACATTCCCAATCACAACCCTTGATGTAATGAGTCATCATATTTTTCCATAAACTATAGTTTTTGCCATCAAAGATAGGGCACTTGAGATGCTTGGAATCCATTGATGAAAGAGTATATAATATAGAATCAATAGAAGGATCAAAACTCACGCGGCTAGGCGATCAAGAGCACGAGGCTCTGATACCAATTGAAGAGTCTATTGATATGATATACTCAAGAAGGGGGGGGGGGGTTGAATTGAGTATGCCTTCTTTTTGGAATCTTCTTTGATGTGTGTAAGTTTGTATGATGATCGTTGAGTAGAGCAAGTAATAAAGAGAGACACAATATTTTTGAAGTGGTTCAGTCTCACACTTTGAGACCTACGTCCACTATTCTCGATTAATAAAATTAGTACCAACTCTGGATTACAATTTTATCAACCCTACTCGTGCGACTTTGATGTTAGTCACAACTCTATCTAGATACCGTTAAATATCTAGTTTCGACAAATACCGTTAAATATTTGTCTTACAATGAGTACCGCTAAATACTCGTTCTATCTTACGTTAATAAGATAAAGTCTTCAATGTTTTCTTGGTGTCACAATCTTGAATGAATAAGATCAATGCTTGAGCACTTGAATCTTGAATCGGATATGACAATGATAAGCTCGATCTTGAAGAATATATGAACGGCGGTTCTCTCGATTTTCGTGTAGATATGTGTGTGTGTTTTCGTGTGTTTTAATGTATCATGGTAGTCTATTTATATAGAATATGTATCTAGGTAATTCAAACCCTAGATGATTTAGGAATATTACTAAAACTAGAATACTAGTCTTTTAGTAATACTACCTTAAATCTAATCTTAATATATTTAGGAAAGATTTAATAATACACTTTATGTATTATATAAGGAATTAATTTCCTAATTCATATTTAGGAAAGATCTTTATATAATAAACAATTAGTATCCTTATTAAATCAACTTCCTAAACCAAGTTAAAGATAATAAAATATATTACCATAATATAATCTTAGTTAGTTTAGGACATTAAATAAATACATAATATTTATTTAAATAAACCCTTCACGATTTATAGAAACGTGACATGTTACACGTTTTCCAAAAATCGAAACAAACCATATCTTAGATTATATATTTTGACAATTAAAATCATATAAAAAATCCTTAGTTTATTTTAGTAATAAATAATTATCTCATAAGACAATTATTTATTCCTTATTTAACTTAAAGATATTTTATATAATCCTATTAAGATTAACAATTCTATTTATTAAAATAGAATACCAATTAAACACTAATTCTACACGACATAGATTTGGAAACAAACGTTTCAACTTAAACACATATATATTCCGATCATTTCTTCATGATATAGAGTTATAGCTACGGGCTATAACTAGGACCAATCTTGTATTAAAGCTATAGTTGATCAATATAACTTTAGCTCACTATGAGCGCTTGTGATCTTCTATCAATCTTCAACTTAGTCAATTCATTGACTAACATGCTTGAATCGTTTATACTTGATTGATTAGATCTTGTTACTAGAGTTCTGTACACTTAGCACACGATTATACATACGAGTATATAATATATAAACAGCTAGACTTGTCATTATCAAAACATAAACATATATACTATATATATATATTTGAATATATGGTTCAACAATAAGTATTAGTTAGTTTAGCTTGAACTTGGATAATGTAGTTGGTTTAGCTTAAGGTTGGATAATGAACTTGGATAATGTAGTCAGTTTAGCTTGTAGTTGGATAATGTTCTCATTTTTTAATAAATGAGAATTTCGTGTTACAAAAGTTGCGGTTCGCGCAAATGGGTTGCAATTTTCTGTTTGCAGGTTTTCATTGGATATTAGGATGAATAAATACGAGATTTGGCTAGATCAAAAACGAATATGACATGAAAAGTTCCAGCCAATTCGGCGACTGAAATGGGGGTTTTGGCGACTGCAATCAGTCGCCAAAACTGGAAAAGCTACTGGAAAAAAAACACATTGGCGACTGTAAAAACCAATTTGGCGACTGCCCTACAGTCGCCAAATTGGCGACTCCCCTTTGCTTCAGTCGCCAAATTGGCGACTGCCTGCCCTTTCAGTCGCCAATTTGGCTACTGCACCTTCAGTCGCCATTTTCCTTCCTATAGCGACTGTCATCTTCAGTCGCCAAATTTGGCGACTGACAACAGTCGCCAATTTTTTTTGGGCGACTAGGGCTTGCGACAGAAATTTGGCGACTGAAGACAGTCGCCAAATTACATTTGGCGACTGTCTTCAGTCGCCAATTTCCGTCGCCTGTTTTATGTATTCTTGTAGTGAATGTCTCTTTAATTTCTCTGTTAGTAGAGACAACATTGTTTTAGCATGATTTTCCTAAATATATTCGACTTACTTAATATAAGGACGGGGTATCAAGTTCGAGTATGGTTATATATAATTTGATTATGCAATAGCTTAAAGGAAAAATAAGATAAGAATAGTGAATAAATGTTTATATATTTCTGAACAGAATAATGCTGATATTTTTATTGATTTGCATAGATTAAGGAAGTACATATATATAATTGTGTAATTCTCCTCTCTACAAATGATCTCAATTCAGTTGATATAATTCTAAATCTAAACGTTGGATGCTCCAACGTTCCTACTGGCTGTTGTTGGCAATCCCGGATTAATAGGACATATTCCCTATTAATCCAGTTTAACTATTTCAACCTCAACATTCTCCTTCACCACTGATTGATGCTCATATCTCTGATGTTTTTAGGATTTCTAACTGAGTGTTCCTTAAAAGTAGGAATTGTAATCTTCTCCTTAACTAACTGCTACTTTGCTGATCGGAATGAGTGGGCTGAGAACAGTTCTATATCATTCTGCTCAGCTCTTGACTTCTATCCTGATAGAATATGCTTTGCCCGGCCAGGAATGTAATCTGATATAATCTTAATGTGTAGACTTGTTCGGACTGCAACTTGCTTGACTTGCATGTTTTAGGTTGACTAGACATTAATCTGACCAGGCTAATCCGAGCTCAACAATTGTCCCTTGACATTTTATTCACGTCTGAACAGGCCAGGAAGAATATGTCAACCTACTCAGAAATAAATTTGCAAAAGAATCTATTGTAGTTAGCTATTCGCTGAAATCTGATGACCATTGTCTGACATTTATTGTAATAACGATTAGTTTTGATGATGTCAGGTTTAGTTCATGGGTCTATTTCTAGGGTTTTTCTTTCCCCAGGGTTTTTACCCGTTGAACCAACCTTCCCCTTATAAATAGGATATCAAGGTGAGTTTGCTTCCCACCAAAACTCTTCCGCTAACACTTTCTCCTTTTAATCTCAACCTAAGGAATCCTGCTAAGAATCAAATTCGATATTTTCTTCTTCTGTGAGTTAGTTTAGTACAGTTTTAACCGAAAATTGCTCAATTAACTTATTTTCCAAGCATCTTATTCAGATATTTAGGAAGGATGACACCAAAGAAATGTGTTATTGTTCAAAAATCTGTCAAACTTGTTGAAGAGGTTCCTGTTCAAGAAGAGCAACAAGAATTAACGGTTAGTGATCCACCTGTTAAGGTCGTGGCTTATGAATATCGAGATTATGTCTTTACACCAATAGTGTCCTTGAATTCGTCCTTCTAAGGACCTGAATTTACTAAAAACAAATTATGATCAAATATTAAGAGAAAAGAAAATCATTCCTGAGGCGGCTGACGGGCTGAGGTATGGATCCTTGAAGCCTGTCATGTCAGGGACAACTAGACTTCACCTGGTTGGTTCTGCATACATGAATGGGCTTTCAAAGCCGGTTGTAAGTTACCTTTTACCGCCTCTTATGGCTGATGTAATGCAATGTATGGAGGTATCTCCTTTACAGGTCATGCTTATGATCTGGAAGTTAATTCATTCTATTGAGAATTTATGCAGTAAGCATAAAATTACCCTGACTGCCAACGATATCAAGTCTGTATATCAGTTCAAGAATCACTCTAATGGTCGCTTTAATCTCCGGATTAGAAGCAAGATGTCTCCCCTGATCACCAATCTTGATTTAGAGGATGATAAGTACTGGGCGAAAACTTACCTGTTCGTCCGGACAGAGACTCTAGGTCCAAGAATGGATTACCTGAGATATCCAGCTATGGCTACTGGTAAGATCCTCTCCTGCAATTTTGTTTAGTTCTGTAAATTTTGAATGTATAATATTTGAATTATGATATATATACCTTGTATTTTTCTGCAGTTGCTGATTGGACAGTTGGTCCTGATAAGGGATCTTATGATAGGATAGATGCCTTATTGGCTATCCCTGAAGCTGAGCATGCCTGGCCTGCTAGTCTATGTAGGGAACTTTTTCCCCTCTATATGAGGCCTGCTCTGGCAATCTGAAGGTTGGAAAAAGTAAGGCTTCTTCAAGTTCTTTTTCTGGTAAGTTTATGTCTTTTCCATTCACCTGCAGTCAATTTAACTAATTAACCTCCCAATAAGCTACTACAATCTAATTAACTAATAATTAGCATCAATATAGCTAACAACATCTTAATAAGCTACTAAAATCACTAAATCTACAAACAAAACAAAAATCAAACTAAAAGTTGAAATTGAATTTCTAGTAAACAAACCTTGATTAAATTGAATTAAGCGAACAAGAATAGAAATGAAAGGTTGTGATGGAATCCAGTGATCCTAATGGTGGTGGTGGTGGTGGAAAACAATGTTGGTGAGGGAATTAGGGACAACACAACCTTGAGTTGTTTTTTTAATTTGGTAAAGTGAAGGGAAAGGAAGGGAAGAGGACGAGTTCTTGATTGTATCAGGAACTTTGGCGACTGACTTAGGGGTTTTGGCGACTGAAATCAGTCGCCAAAATTCGTCGGTGGTTGTCGCCAATTTGGCGACTGATTTTAGTCGCCCGACTATATATTCAGTCGCCAATTTGGCGTCTACCTTTAGCAGTCGCCTTTTACCTATCGCCTGATTTCACTTTTCTTGTAGTGATACATCCACTAATAAAGTTATTCGACTCAAAAAATTCTAAAATTTCTAGAATTTCTAAATTAAACGAGTAAATAAATGAGGAAAATAATAAAATTACCAAAAAAATGAAATTAGACAATTGAACATTTTTAAATTAAAGCAAATAATCGACTTTAAAAGAGATTTTTTTATAAAAAAATACGAACCATGAGGTTCACGTTTAACCATCAACGTTCAACCATGACTTACACATTGATATTCAACGTGTCCACCATGGAAGCACGTTGATATTCAACGTTGGCCATGGCCAGAATTTTAGACCTGCTAGTGCGTGCCATGGATGCCCGGTAATTATTGTTGTGCAGCCTAGCAACACGTTGAATCTCAACATTAAAGCCAAGGCAACACGTTGAAGATCAACGTTGCAATCAAGGCAACACGTGAGCCTTCAACGTGTAATCGCTTTCGTCATCATTCATCCTTCAACCCAGATTTCCGTAGCCAATTTCCCATATTTTCGCAAAATTCGCAATGTCATTTCAAGCATTAACAACATTGGAATGAAAAACTAAACAAATTAACAACTACTTAGCTTCAATTCATGAACAACTCAACAAATTACAACTAAAATCAATCAAATTACATCTACCTAATTAAGATTTCACAAAAATTCAATCTAACAAACTAATTTATAACTAAAATAAGGTTTCTAAACATATAATCATATGACTATAACATTAATAAACTAATTTACAATTCAACTCATCCATTTATACACTAATTTACGATTGAATACAAAAAAAAACGAAAAAAAAGCATACCTTCTTTGGGCAGAATTCCCGGCAGTAAGGGATTGTTGTGGTGGAGGAATGGCGGTGCTGGCGGTGAATGTGGTGGTGAAGGTGGTAAAGGAAGTGGTGAAGGTGGTGAGCTAAGTTACACTCATAAAGTTCTAAAGTTACACTTATAAAGGGTCAAAGTTATACTCGTAAAGCACTGAAATTACTAAAAGTACATAAATTCAATTCTTTTTAAACAAAATGACCCCAAAAGACTAAAGTTTCACTCTTAATCCTCTAAAGTTACCCTCGTAGCATCAAAGTTACACTTATAAAATGTTAAAATTACATAAATTCAAATTCTTAAATACAAAATCACCTTAAAATATTAAAGTTACATTCGTATACTTGTAAATCCCTGAAAGTCAAAAGTTAAATAACTGAAAGTCAACATTTACACTTATCAAACATCAAAGTTACACTGAAGGAGTATGTGGCTGAAAAGACGACTCGAGGACTAAGGACTCAAAAAATATGGTGAACTCAATTGAATCTTATTCAAAGTCAGTATAATTAATGTAAATATTAAATATGATTAGAATATTGATTTAAAATATACTTTAGGTTTTTTAAAATAATTTTAAAAAATCGTAAAAATAAGACGTTATAAACTATATTTTGATCTTGGGGTGAGCAAAAAATCCGATGATCCAAATTGATCCGACATCCGATCCGTATCTGATTCGAATTAATGGATATCTGATCCGAAAAGTGGTTTGGTTCGGATATCCGTATCCGAAATATTTGGATATTGGATCAGATATTGATATCTGGCTTTAAAATTTGGATATTCAATATCCGAAAGTTATCGGATCGGATATCAAATATCGGATCGGATATGCGATATCCGTGTAATATCCGAGATTTGATCCATAAATATTAAATAACACTAGCTAATTTCATTTCACTCAATAATCGTCATTCACAAAACCGTAATTAACCCTCATCTACAAAACCGTAAATTTTAATTTCTTTTCATTAACAAAACCAATAATCCACAATTCCACATTCACAAACCCTCATTTTCATTTTTATTACGCTAGTTTTCCTTGTTATTACAGTTTTGACAATATATATTTACATTAATCGGAGATCGGATATCGGATAGTTTCGGATACTAAATTTCGGATATCCGAACATTTCGGATCAGATTATGGATACCAAAATTTTGGTATATACCCGATCTATACTCTGCCCTATTTTGATCCATAACCCCGACCCGCGTCCGTATGGCCCAACCTTGGAAAGGGACATGTAACCCGACCCGTGTAACAGGTCAAATTGGGGTTGCTCGGTTAAGGAAAGAGAAAAGGTATAAATAAATATTAATAGCGAGTTCTTTTGAATTCCGTGAAATCTTTGTACGAGGGGTTTAAGGTTTATCGCAAAAATCAAAGGATGAGGTTAAAAGTGATTTCTCGTTCTACTGACGAATTCACCAAAGAACGAAGTCAAGACCTTCAGGTTAATTTCATCACTTTTTCCGCTCAATTTTATGTTCAAACTATATGTTAATTCATTCTGATTTTTAATTTAATTGCCTTGTTCGTGGAATCATAATCATAATTTAGAGGGTCTTTCGCAATTTGGATCCTAGTCTTCGCCCTCAAGAGAAGGCAATTGAGTATACTCGTGCTGTTAATGCTGCTAAATTGGATAAGGTATCTTACTTTATCAGCTTGATTGCCACGCTTTTTAATCCGTTTCGTATGTTTGATGGGTGGTGTAGTTTAGTCATAATGCCAATATCCGGGTTTTTGACAGATATTTGCCAGGCCGTTTGTTGGTGCAATGGAAGGACATCCTGAAGCAATTTCCTGTATGGCTAAGAACCCACATCACTTGAAGGGAATATTTTCGGGTTCTATGGATGGAGGTACCTTGTTTTTCTGTTTGGTCGCAATGGCTCACTAGTCACTAGGTCTCACTTTTAAGTCATAATCTTTGCTTATATGTATCATGCTGGCTGCTTTTTATCTCATGCTTTGGTCTATTTGTCTCTCTCTTTTTGTGCAGAAATCCGGCTTTGGGATTTATCTTCCAAGTATGTTAACCCTATTTTATGTCATCATACTAATACATGCATGCATTACTGGAGTCTGTCCGTAGAGTCTAGAGTCACGTATCATTGTTGTGCTTTATATGCTTTAGTGATTTTGGATAATAGTTCGGTTTTATTCTCACTGGATGTACTGAAATTATGTTTCGACAGCATGTTAACTTAGTTATCCTTTCTTTGTTTTTGATCCATAGCTTAGGGGGCAGTAATAATAATGCAATATATGGTAAAATGTGAGTACTCGAGTGTACCTTCAGGAGTTCAGAACATAGAAGTAGGATGCTCATTTATGATCCAGCTGGTCTGCTTACAATTACGAGCCTTACCCTTGTCTCTCGTGTAATCAAGGCCTCAAGCTTAAATGTATGCCAATAGCTATCTCAAGGGCAAGGTGTCATATTACTTGCCTTTTATCTAGCTCTACGTATCCAAATTCTATGATTTATATGCTTTTAAAAAAGCTTATGATCTTAGGTAAAAAATAATGATCTTTTGAATCATGCTCATAGAGTCATAGGAGCGATTGACCTGAAAGTATATACTTCCGCTGTTCCACATGGTAGTAAACATGTATTTTTGGCACAGTTTTTGGTAGAAACCATATGTACCAAATTACCAATTCATGCTCAACATTCATCCTCCAGCCCACTTCTTCCCCAACCAAGAAGTAACCAACTCCCATGTGTCCCATCTGCTTTCCCTTTCCCTTTCCCTTTCCTTTCCCTTCCCCTTCCCCAACCCATCCTATCAAAGTCACCTGATCAACCACCTCAATTGTGGTAAAGAAGCTCAACCCTCCTCATACATGACCACTCTCCTTCCTCTACGCACTCCAAATAATCCCGAACAATCCTACACCACCAGCCAGCCAGGTAATCCCTTCTAGCCAAATAAAACTAACCAACCCACTACCCATTTTCTACGTCCACACAGTCCCTAACAACCCGTCACCATCGTTCTCATCTCATCAAACTACATTTTAACCCAATTCTGGAGGTAGGTGAGTGATAGTGAGGTGACGATGGCTAGGTCTTGGAAAGCAGGGCAGAGTAAGGGTGGAGGTGGCTAGAGCGGAGGTGAGGGATTTGTGGATGAGGTTGGAAATGTTTGGAGAGAGGGCGCAGGTGATGGCGGTGGCCTGATAGTGTTGATAGTGGCCGGATGTGGGTTATTTGGGTGGTTTGGGTGGGTCTGTGTGTGGGTTAGGTTGGGTAGTTGGAGTTCGTTAAGTGGATGACTGTGCGTGCGGGTTGGTTCCTTGAAGGCTATAATTGTAATTTTCACTTGAAACATACGTTATCAGGAAATGTACACGAGTATATGGAACAAGCCTAAGCGGAACATGTATTTTTCCCGATGGAACCTGGGGAGTACTTCCCAAACAAACCAAACACATTAATGTTCTAAGGATCTATAAGGCGTGAATGCGTGCACATCTCCGAAGGCTAGGATCATCGACTTTAATATGACATCTTGAGGAAAGTATAAATTTATAATTCGTTTTTTTAGAGAGAAAGTTACACGTTCTTGATTTTAATATGACATCTCCCAAATTAGGGATCCAAACTATTACTCCTTCCTATTCTAAATAAACCTCCCTATTTCTATTTTTGGTAGGTGTTTGTGTGGTCCAAATTTAATTATATGGCAGGGTAGTGTGTTAGTGTGGTGCAAATTTAATTGTATGATGGGGCAGTGTGTATCCTTCAATTTTGTGCATAAGGGGAATGGGGAAGTTTTTTTAGAATAGGGGGAGTATAATATAGAAACTCATAGTAAGATTCCTGCCTTAAAGACCAGCTTTCATTTATTTGCTCGCGAGGAGCAGTTTTTGTTTTCACTTGCCATTTTTTCTTACACTTGGCTGTTGTCAGAGTTTTTAGAATGCCATTAGGCAAGGGAAATCAGTTGTTCTTGTAATGACTGTTCCTTTGAGTTTCAGCTGTACCAAAAGGCAACCAAATCTGTCCTCTGATTTCGTAACCAGTTCCATTTCATATTCGGAGTTGTACCACCTAAAGGGAATTCTTGCAAAGTTATCATTAAATTCTTTGTTTGCCGTTTTACTATTTGTCATTAAATCTCATTTTTAGACGTGATCCTGAAATTGGTTGTTATTATTGCATAGTAAATACGGTTGATACTACGTCAAAATATGACCTTTGTTCCTTTAAAACCTTGATTAGTTGGTTGCTATGTGGTGTCACCTCTGAATTTATAATTACTGGTATGCCCTTTTCCATTTTATGTAATTTATTTTCTTCTTTAATTATAGCTATTTGTTGGTCTTCTAGATATTTAGGTTAATAGTAAATTAGCAACACCATGTTTGATTTTCTCTATAAAGAGGGAACAGAGTAGTAGTAAAAATCAGTCAAGTAGAATGAAGTAAATACCCTTTGTGGTGTTTTTGCAATGGAAGATTAATGTAGATTTAGTCTTCCATTTCATTCATTTGTTGCTCTATGGCGGCCCTTCAATTTCCTCATTCAAACTCATAAAAGTTTTGATGGATTTTGCTTCTGTTTCCCTCTCATTTTCCAAGTTAAATTTCTGAATTTTCCCCGAGTATGAAGAATTCCCCACGTTTTAAGATGCCCTAGGCTTCCCCTGTTTAGTTCTGCGATAAGCTTATAAATTTTGTTAAAAGTAAAATGTTAAATGGATACACTTTCTCGATTAGGGACTTGTGTATACGTTATTGTATAATTTTTTTTGCGATATAGCTAAGTGGTGGGGGCTTTTATAAACCTTATTATACACAGCTGTTGTGATATATCCAATATTTATTTAGAATCCCTTGTTTTTCTAGTACGGGCCTCTACATGTAATATACGAAAAAATACAACTAAAGAATGAAAGATGTCTTATCTCTTGGACATTGCATTTCAGCAAATTTGGTGGGTAGGGTTTATATGACATATCCTGTGAAATTTCAGCCTGTATGAGTTACTGATTTTAGCCTATTGCATGGGATTAATGAAGCTGCTACAAAAGATATAGAGAATTGTATACAAGATCCTCTTGTTTCTTTTGATGTTCATTTCATATGTTGTTGATTTAGTGACTTGCTCAATTCTTATGCTTTATATGTTTCAACATTTAGGCGGACTGTTTCTTGTTTCCATGGTCACCAAGGTCCAGTAAAAGGCATAACAGTATCAACCGATGGGCGCATTCTTGTATCATGTGGACTTGATTGCACGTGAGTTGTAATGTTTGAATAAGGGCTCTTTGTTATTGCCTAATTCATTTAATTAATTGCTTCTTTTCTGCTTTGGCATGTGTATATTTACTTCAGAGTGAAATTGTGGAATGCCCCAGCTCCTTCTATAATGGAATCAGACGAGTCTTCTGCTAACTCATTGGAGGTTTGATTTCCGTTGCCATGCATTTTAATGTTTTGTGTTGAAGGAGTTTTGTTAACATGTTTCTCAATCAATTGTGCTCATTATATAATTTCAGCCCTTTGCAGTGTACACCGGTCAAAATGCCTACAAGTAAGTGAAATTTGCTGACATTATGAGGAACTGGGTTTATGTGTTAAGATGCTATGAGCTACAAAAGCCCATCGTGACTTCTGCTTGATATCCTACAGAGCTGTTGATCATCAGTGGAATGGGAGTCTCTTCGCTACGGCTGGTGCACAGTTAGACATATGGGATCATAACAGGTATTATTTTGACAATTTTTTTTTCGGGATTCCAGACTTTACATATGGATAGAGATAACTGTTTGTTATGGTATATAGGTCACAGCCAGTGAATAGCTTTCAGTGGGGAGTCGATACGGTTGTGTCTGTCCGTTTCAACCCTGGTGAACCTAATATACTGGCCAGTTCAGGCAGGTTAGCAAAAATATGATGCAGAATGCATTTGTGTGATCTCATGGTTTATGCGTACATGAAAGCACGAAGTGATGCATAATCAACCATATTGCATATCTATTAACGTCTGAAGCACTTAAAACCTGCCCTCAAACACATGGCTCTTATTTGCCAGCTATTATTGGCTTGACACCATGACACTAAAGTCTTGATCTAACCAATATAAATTTTGATTCCTCTTATTTAGATAAGGTGAGTCTAGCAGGTCACCTTGGATATTCTAAAGCCTTTTTTACTAAAGAAAAATTACTTTTACTCTTGCTTGGTCTTCCATTTACATATAGAAAATTTTGAACTTTATGCCAGAGGAATTTGATGTTCAATATGAATTACAATTCCTATGTGCTTGTCTCCCTCTTGCGCATTGCGAATTTTTACTCCCCTCCGTTGGCCTTTGTTCTTTCTTCCTTGAAACAAAAAATGTACTTGTATTGATTATTTTCCTACTTTGTTTGGCACCAAGTTGATGGAACATACGGCATAAGAATATGTGGATGGAAATAAAAGTTGGTCGAGGATGTGTAGACTGTAGTAAGAAACTACAATTAATAGGTAACCTAAAATGAAAACTAGGAAGATGATAGAGGGCGGTTGTACATTTTTGAAGTCTAAAAAGTTATTTGTTTGCCCTTGAAGAATCAATCATTCTTAAGTAAGCGATTGTTTAAGTAATTGTTTGTATCAAAGGAGATCATGCTTTTTATAAATAAAAAACATGGGAACTGAGTTACTCCAGCCAAACAAAGTATGGAACTTTATTCATAGGAAGTGCAAAGCTTTTTCACGTCAACAAACATGTTTAGGTATTTTCCAAGAATTCACTTAGGAATTAAATATATCCGGGTGACTTAAAACATGACTTTATTTTCTGCATGAACCGTATGACTTCTAAGGTAACCTGTGCCCAAATACATGGTGTCCCACCCTAGAATGGCTGGCTATTATGACCCAAGTCAGCATTCAGAGAATGTGTGTTGTGCTTTTCAGTTTACTTGCATACAAGTCTATAACACTATATTTTGACTTGTATCAAAAGGGGTGAATACTTTTGATGGTTTTTAGTATCAACTACAAGTAAATAGTTGAGCTTGCTGCTGTGATCTCATCTCATCATTAAGTTGCTTCTCTTTTTATCCAGTGATAGGAGCATAGCAATCTATGATCTGCGATTGTCTACCCCAGCAAGAAAGATTATCATGCAGGTACTTATGCACTGAATAACAGCAGTTTAGCATATATCATCTCCTCTTGAAGATGGTCTAGAACAATGCACTGAATAACAGCAGTTTAGCATATATCATCTCCTCTTGAAGATGGTCTAGAACAAATATGGAAACTTCCTGACGTTAATTATTTCCTTGATAAGTTTGAGTGGTGCTATTTGACAACCAAGTGCATTTAAATAACAGATTTTCCCATGCTGATAGTATTTCTGGATAAATGATCTATTTTCTTGATGTCGTTGCTTCGACCTTTTTTTATCTGTGTTAGTAATGTCATTTTTTGGATAATCGGTTTGATACTGATTTTGGTTGGTTTACCGTTACCCTATTTGGGAAGTTAACCATAAAATGATCATTTCCTTGACGCTTAATACTTTCACCCGTGACAATGGATTTCAGTATTGAATTATCCCCCGCCCCCTACTCCTCTTCAGACTACTCTTTGTTGTTCATCTCGTGCCCTAACTGGGTTGGCAAATAATTAAGTCCCCTTTTTCTCTTGAATGATTCGAGCATATTGGCACTACTGGAGTAACTGGTGTCTTGTGGTTGTTTTAAGATTCCCTTCGTCTTTTAAGTTCCTGTATTGCGTTACTGTGTATCCTACTCATCACATGCGAGTTCAGAGATCTACCGTTTCTCTTGTCTGTCAATTTGATTTATGCTTGTGCTGCTTGCAGACAAAAACAAATTCAGTTTGTTGGAATCCCATGGAACCATTGAACTTCACAGCGGTAAGCATCATGTTTTATGGTCTTTTCATCGCTTAAAAAGGCGCATGCGACATGCGCGTTGAAACCCTAAGGCTTAGTGAGGCATTAGCGAAGATGCATCAGTGCCTTTGTAGATAAAACACATCTAGCCACACATCCTTCTACACGTTTCCATATTCTATATTTTTTTCTAGTTCTCTTATTCCCCTTTTGTGTCTGTTACTCGTTTACTTGTTAGCCCTCTCTAAAATCTAAACAAGGGTTTTCTTGGACAAAATTTGATTTTAATTTAGTTTGCGAAGCCGGTCCTTTTTCCTTGGTGCGCCTCACGCACTTGTGCCTGTTGAAACTAAACTTTTTCATGTAAAAATCTCTCTCTTGGCTCACCCGAGCTATGTTTATGGCGGGTGGTTGTAAAATGTCGATAAACACGAGGTTCATGATATCATGGTTGTCTCTAGCTCTAGAGATAAATGTTCGTCCTTCTTTTGTTAGTCAATATTTGTAACTTGAGATACCGAACATATTTCATAGCTGTTTTTGCTGACAGTTCATTCATTTCTTATTTCCACAACAAAGGGTTGAGTTCCGTTGTGAACCTATAACTGCGCTGTCTGATACTTACTGACTCATGGAAATGTAGGCAAATGAGGATTGCAACTGCTACAGTTTTGATTCAAGAAAACTGAGCGAGGCTAAGTGTGTTCATCAGGATCATGTCTCTGCAGTGTATGAGCTTACTTGGGATTCTTAAAGCCATCATTTTATATTAGGGATATTCCTACACTGACATGTTCATGTTGTTCTTCAGGATGGATATTGATTACTCCCCCACAGGCCGGGAATTTGTTACTGGGTCGTATGATAGGACAGTAAGTTGTTTGTTTGCATTTTAATCTTCAGCTACCTCCTTTATTGCTATTAATTTGGATCACTTGCTCATCACCTCACACAAGTGGTTCTAAAATCTGAGGTTGTTGTTTCTAGGTTAGAATTTTTCCTTACAACGGCGGTCATAGTCGGGAAATCTATCATACAAAGAGAATGCAAAGGTTTGCATTTTTAAGAGTTTGTTATCTACATTGTTATTCAACATAATGACCCTTTAAAAGTTAAGGGCCTTCTGCCTTTGGGTATTTACATAGTATTTGACAGGTGATAAGTTGGACTGTCATATTGAACTTTCATGTGCAGAGTATTCTGTGTCAAGTTCAGCGGTGATGGTTCATATGTCATCTCTGGAAGTGATGAGACAAATCTGAGGCTATGGAAAGCTAAAGCATCCGAACAATTAGGAGTTGTAAGTATTTGAGAATCTGTCCACACCTGTATGTCTTGTTATCTTAAGATAGTGTAGTGAATATCTCCGGTGTTCTGTTGCACAAATATGCTTATGTTTTATACCTAACCAAATCTCAAAAATGTTTCTATCGAAAAATGTGAAGAAGTTATATGGAGGAACCCTCGTTACAAAGCTAATTTGCTTGAGATTGCTCGTAACTCATAAGCACGGATCTCGATTTTTTTTCTTTAAAAATAGAGTGTTACTTGAATTTGGTGATGCTGTTGAATGATATATCTATCTTGTTCCCATTTTTCGTCTTGAAACCTCGTGTTAAGTGTGGCTGGTATGCACTTGTATGGGTTGCTGACACAGATACGTTTTCTGTGATCCTTCAGCTAGCCGTTAATTACTTTCATAATACTGAACTTTTAAGGAGCTACTGGGCTACTGAATTTGCTCAACACCTAGTGAATAGTGAATCGGTTTGAGCATAGGGATTGCTTACAATCTGTATAATCAGACACTGTTAGCATTTTAACACATATCAGCTGTGACATAGTCATATCAATTTAGGCAACCCTGTTGGTAACCACAAAAAATTATTCACTGCAGCTTCTTCCAAGGGAGCAAAGAAGGCATGAATATCACGAAGCTTTAATAAACCGTTACAAGCATCTACCAGAAGTGAAGCGTATTGTAAGGTAAGTTTGCTGTGGTCCGGTTTTCTTCTTAAGCCTAATTAACATTTTTGAAGATACGAAAGGTTTTAAGGAAAAGATATTGTTCTGTTTCCCCTCTCCTCCCTTCTATTATAGGATCAACACTGAAAATGAACAAAACTAAAAGTGTCCAGCAAAGTGTACACATACTACATCCTCTGTATTACACGAAGACTGCAAACTAAAGGGATTGGTTTGTAGTTTATGTCAGTTTTTGTAAATCATATTGATTGGTTTGTTCCCTACTAGTGGAGGTATATTGTTAGGCCTAAAGCGTGAGTTTTGGTCCCCCTAAAAAATAGGTGTTGGGCACACCGGAAGTGAAAGTGGATTATGAGGATGATGTTAGAATGAAATTGCTTATTGGTAGAAAACGAGCCTGTAGGTAAATCCCCAACTCTTACGAGTTGAGGATTATTTTGACTGGATTTGGCGAAACGTTTTTATATTCTGATAGTTTTGTTTCCTTTGATTGTTGAGACTCTATGTTTTGATGTTTTATTCCTTGTTTATTTTAGATTTATTTGCTAATGCACTAGCTAATTATTCTTATCCTGTGTTGTTTCTTCGCTGCCCCTTTGTTGTGTTCTTATCCAAAACGAAAATTCTCAAATTAGTTTGTAAAACTGCTACGTAGTTCTAAATACAGGAGATCTGACCTAATTTATTTAGCTAAATGTGTGTATCTTCGAGAATGATAATCTATATGTAAATAAATACAGGCACAAGCATTTGCCGAAACCAGTGTACACTGCACAAAACCTGAGACGTGCAATGACCGATTCTGCACGGAGAAAAGATGACAGAAGAAGGGCCCACAGTGGTCCTTCAGTTGCCCCAAAGCAGCCATTGCGTACGAGAAGAATCATTCAAGAGATTGAGTAAGCTGCTAATTGAGCAAATATCAGATACCCACAATTTTTAATCCTGGATTGAGCGCGATTATGCTGATCATATTTTACTTTGAAATCGGTTGACGATCATATAAAGATACTAGAGAAAAATGTAATCACGGAAGCTATGTTTAGTATTTAAGTCACTAGATGTATTGAATTTGTTATGAGTTTAACTTCAATTTTGTTAGCTAAATTAAATAAATTGTATGGTGGATTATTTTGTCCTCAATTTTGCACTTCTCATGCTTCGCAGCTTATCATTTCAAACCAGCTTCACGAGATTTACGCAATGTGTGTCGAGGAAGAACACAAATACAGGAGGATTGAAAGTTTTTGATAGGTTTTAGCGACCAAAGGCAAAAACCATCTATCATATAATGCCCTTAATGTGGCAGTGATCATTTGAATTTCTGTCATTTTTACATTGTATTTTGAAACTTTTTATCAAAAAATATTTTTTCTAAGGATTTTTTGACGTTCTGCCCCCTCAACTTTCGATTTATCCCTGGTGTACTCGTACTTTTTTTTATAGTACATATTCTACTCGAACTATTATTTATTCCACATTATAGCCAAAGTTCAAAGGAGATTTGACAAACTGACACTGCTCTGCTACCACAGTCGTTGGTGCCGGCAATGATGTGGTAAGGGTGGTCATTCGTAGCGAAAGTATAACATAGCAAGATATTTTGTTCGAGCCTGGAGGTCATCGTTTAGGTCTTTAAGATGTACTCCCTCCGTCTCAGTCATAAGTTTACACTTTGTTTATTTCTCCCTCACAAAATAAAAGAAGTGTAAACATCTCATTGGGACAAAGGTAGTAGTACTCTTGGTCAAAGGTTGGACGTAGACACCAGTAAGAAGGGTGCTTCATTGCTGGTGGTGGTTACCTTTGATGTCTTGATGATTGTTGTTCGTGGTGGCCTATACTAGGGATAAAGGAGAAAAATAGTAGGAGCTAAGAAGGGTGAGGCTATCGGTGAATGGTTGGTTGAAAGAGAAGAGCTGCTTGGTGGAGGATGAAGAAGGAAGAATTGTTATAAGGAGAGATAGAACATGTAACTCGAATAAAATAAGAGAACCGTATAAGGAGAGCACAAAGTAACAAAATCCAAAATTATTTGTTGTTATAGTTTTGTCAAATATATGATTTTATGAGTTTCTTTTAGTCCCTCCAATCAAATACTTTTTGCCCATTTATTATGAGGTCAAAGTTTGGATAATATAATTACAAACTAATTTTTTCAGATATGTCATAAAAAAATCTCACAAAATTGTTGATGAAAGGTTGGCCGCGCTCACTAATAAAACAATATTTATAACTCAATTATGTAGTAAAGTGGTTGAGGTCGAACCATCACATGGACAATTAGGTTAGGCTATAAGTCTCGGTCTTGTTTTAGTGTTAGTCAAATAAAGAGTGATTTGGATATAACCCAAAAAAAGACAATTATAAATTGAACAAGCATAAACTAATACTCCCTCTTATTCCATATTTTGTTCCTCTTTGGGTTGGGCACGAGGATTAAGGTGAGGAATAAAATAAGTGTAAAAAATTGGGTGGGGTTTGGTGATAGGAGAGGGATAAATAATTAGGAATTAAATAAGAATTTGTGGGTTAAAACATTAAAAAAGTAATAAAATAGGAGTAAAAAGAGTTGGTGGGGTTTGGTGATAAGAGAGAAAAATGAATAAAATAAGAATAAAAAAGTTTTCAAAATAGGAAAGGGGAAGAAAACCTGAATAATCCATTTTAGGAAATAGAGAAGAAAATATGGAATATGAGGGAGTATATAATAAAAGGAGACTAAGGTCAATGGTTCATTAATGTGATGGAAATAAGTTCATGGAATTGGATGCCTAGTCAAATCACACCCTCTAGGATGACACTAACAACAAATGATAACTTTTACTCAAGCCAATCATCAAACATGTTGTATTAGATTGGAAGCAATACACTCAATAATTTCCCAATCACGACAACCAAATCAACCCTATAATGTCACAAAATATTCCCTTAAACCCTAGAAGATATCTACTCAAATATAATTAGCACAAACTATAATACTTCTCAATTCTGAATGAGGAGTACTCGGTTGAATAGGGGATACTCGACCGAGTATGTATGGGTACGCGGTCGAGTAGGGTGTACTCGACCGATTACACTCTTTTTATGCTTAAACAAACTTCTAACTGAGTGATACTCTATCGATGAGTATGTTCATACTCAGTCGAGTGACTTAGGTACTCGACGAATACCCAATTTTATATAGGTTTTCCGCCAAGCTGATTAAAACAATTTAAAAAAAAATTGCCAGTTTCTTTTTCACTTTTCTCAAAACCTAAAACTCTCACTTAAACCCCTCGCGAAGCGGAAATGTAAACAAAGCAGCATGCGAAAAATGCGCGGAATTAAAACTTCTTGACATGAATTAAACATCGCGAGAAGAATTAAAAACTAAATGCGGAAATTAAACTAAAATAATTATTTAAGTTTAAATACAACAAACCAAACGGGGATGCCACATCCCACGAATATCAAAATAGTAAATAAACCAACTAGTTAAACAATATAGAAGTGTAGTCATGTCGATGTGCAACATCGCTCGCTAGCTCTCAGTCGAATCCCTATATCAGTACATACCTGTCATACATGAAACATGTATGCCACAGTCAGTGGGGGAGTAACTCGAGGTTCTCACAACCAATTTTCGTTAGAAAACACGTAAGCAGGCATATATAAACAATAATATACAAGCAAACATGTTCAGAAGCAACGATAAATCATATGAAGCGTATTATTCAATCAAACATCATGTGAAAACTATATTTCCAAGCTTCATGCGATATTTAACATTATTCAGTTCACAAGATAATATACTACCAAAGTATAAAAATCCAATTCATAACTCAAAGACTGGTTCAACGGCCAATACTCAAGGCATAACCAGACACACAATCAACAAGTAAAGGGTTTAGAGGCTAGCTTAAGGCATATCCCAATACCACACTATTAAATCATAACACATTATCTGGTTCAGCGGCCAACTTAAGGCATAACCAGACACAACAAAGTCACGTAATGGGTCCAGAGGTGAGCTTAACACATATCCCACTACCACACACAAGTATTGGGTCCAGGGGTGAGCTTAACGCATATCCCAACACCAAACTATCAACAAGTAATAAAAGGTTCAGAAGTCAATACTCAAGACACAACCCAATACCAACAACAATCAGCAATTCAACAAGTTAAAACATTGAATATTTCATACACCAACTCCATTACATGACATGTCTACTTAATCTCAGACTATTCAAACTCCTTGGTAGGACGACGATCATATACAGTCCTAGTCTAAACCTGACCAGAATCTCGGCCTAGAATAGGTACCGATTCGACGGGTACGCGCATCACCCCCAAGACTCGAGCTAGCTAAGAACGAGTACCCACAAGACTTGCAGTCTGGTGGCGGATGATCTAAGATCCGACTACTCGACACGCAGACAAACAATCGACCCTACAACTTGACACACGGCCAAGCGGATGAGACACCCTTAGTCATATAAAAGTGCATAGTATAGATTTCCCATGAAAAGACCAAACACCATCTCAAAATGTATTACATCAACATATGAATCATGTGGAAAAATCAACAAAAATTGATTTAAAACATATATATTTCAACCAAGGCAAACATCTCAAAACTTAGTTAATTTCGGAAACTATTTTGAGACGGGAGCAATCAAGAATGAATTAACATTTCATATTTTATAAATATATATACTTTTATACGGAAGTTAATACGTGTATAAATCAGATGACGAACCATATATTAATTATACGATCTCATTCGGAAATGAGAATACTCGAGAATAAATTTGAACTTCATATTTTATATACATATATTCAACACGGAATTAATAAGTATATAAAATAAATAACGAATCACATGCTAAATGTACAGTTTATTCGGAAAAGAGAAAAACACGAATTAAATTAACATTTTACGCATTATTAACATAGTTTCTATACCAAATTAATATGTATGTGAAATTAAAATAGCAAGTCATATTTTAAATTACTCGGGAAGTCTACCCATTTTTATAATCTATAAACATACTTCTACTTTAAATGTCGTAACCCACTACTAATTTATTAAACAGTTTCAAGGTAAACTAGTTACGTATTTTCATAATAGGTAGCAATGGATATTGAATAAACAATAGTAGCATTAAGGTCACCATAATACGTGCAACAACATAACAACGAATATCAGCCACAACAATCAAATAGTAACAACAATCAGCCACGCGGTTAACAACCAACAACAGCAATTGTACATCATAGTAATAGCAGTAACCCTACAACGAATGAGCAGCAATAACAAAAACATGGTAGCAACAAATGGTGAACAGAACGGTAGCTAGATAACAGCAGAACAGCACGCAATAGTCACGACCGATAAAAAAACTCTGTGGTTAGGAGAAAATTTAGTATAATTAATATAGTGAGATATCGGAAATTTTGTACCTAAAGACGATGTCGGAGCATGAAGAAAGTGAGAGGAGGGGCAACTAGACGATTGAACGAATCTTTGAGATTATCGGGAACTTTAAACGATGTCCACACCCCATCTCATGAGGCATGGTGAGAGTGTTGGTGTCGACAGTGTTGTTGGTTGGTTCGACGACGGAAGTGGTGATGTCATTGGTCCTTGTAGTGGTGTGAGATGTCGTGTTTGGTGAGGTCATAGTGGAAGTGTCTTGGGTAGTGTCTGGAGTCAGAGGTGACAAAGTGGGGTTATGGGATTGAGGTTAGTTAAGAAGGACGAGTTGGTCAATGGGTGTTAATGTGTCATGTAAAAATGATGTTGAAGTATTATCATCGTCATGAATATTAAGGGATTTGTATGGAAAAGTGTGTTCGAGAAAAACAACATCACGATACTCAAAATAGGATCCATTGTCTAAATCATAACGCGCCACCCCTTATTGCCAAGTGGGTACCCAATAAAAATGCATTTTCGACTACGAGAAGCGAATTTGTCTCGAGTGCGATTGAGATTTTTTGCGTAACAAAGACATCCAAAAATGCGAATATTTTCCATGGGAGGAGTTTTGTTAAAAAGCATTTCGTATGGCGTTTTCCCATGAAGAAGACTTGTTAGGGTGCGGTTAATTAAATGAACTGCGGCTAAAACACATTCACCCCAAAAAAAAAAATATTGGTAGTTTAGCTTGAAATAACAACGCAAGGGCGACATTTAAAATGTGTCGATGTTTGCGTTCGACCCGGCCATTTTGTTGAGGAGTGTGAACGTTAGAGGTTTAAAAATAATGCCATTAGTATTGAAAAAAATTATAAGACATTTAAATTCATTACCATTATCACTTCGCAAAATTTTGATCTTTTTATGAAATTGTCTTTCAACCATGGCAAAAAAATTAATTAAGGTTTGTTGGACCGCACTTTTATAACGAAGCAAATAGACCCAAGTAGAGCGTGAAAAATCGTCAACAATTGTTAAAAAAAACTGAGACCCACACGAGTCATTTGCTGAGTATTGGTGCCATAGATCACAGTGAATTAAATCAAAAATAGAATCAGCCTTATTAGAACTTAAGGTAAAACGTTCGTGTGTTTGCTTTGCGCGGAGACAAATGTCACAAGTTTTGCTGTGAAAACGAGAAGTAGAACAAGAATGCTTAGAAATAAAAGGTAAAAAATTCAAAATATTGGAGGATGGGTGCCCCAACCTTCGGTGCCATAGTTCGATGGGATCAATTGTACCGATAGCAAAAACTTTAGCCTTATCATCACGAACCCCTGTCAAGTAGTATAGCCCCTCACGTTGCTCACATGCTCCAATCACCGTCTTCGAGGAACGGTCCTGTATAAGACAAAGCTTATGAGAAAATTGAATAGTGAGCTTATTATCTGATAAAAGGCTAGACACATAAACTAGATGACAATGTAAACTAGTAGCATATAATACATTTTTGAGAATCAAACGTGAAGACAAACGAATATCACTCGCTTGAGTGGTTGTAGTAATCTTACCATTTGGCAAACCCACGACCAACGGCGAAATAGATCGAATATTAGTAAAATGAGAAAGAGAGCCCGACATATGGTGAGAAGCACCTGTATCAACAATCCAAGAAAATAAAGGGACAGAATTAATATTACCATGAAGACGGTCGGTTGGAGCAGCCTTATGTTGCTGCCATAGACGAGTTTGATCAGCAAGTTCAGAGGAATTTAGAGCATTAAGATCAATATTGTCTAGAGCAGACAATGAGGAAGATGATGCACCTTGTTAATAGTGAAGGTAGTTGAACCAGACGCCATGTGAGCCCGAGGAACAGGACCAATGTGTTGGGAAATGTCTTCTCAACAATAGTGCGATCACGTAATTAAATCTCATGACATGAATATGCAAGGGATGATCCGATATTATACAGTCAACTGACCAACATTAATCGGTAATGATTGGCTGACTAGAGTTTGACATAACTGTCGTATGACGGTGGTGGTCAGTTGATCCTTTTAGGTCACACCTATATGACAATCCCCTTAATTGATATATTGATCAATTGTATACGATACGAGTTGATCAAATTCCTTAAAATTATATATCGAGAAATCAGAGGTTAAATCTTAATGTAAGATTTATATTTGAAATTGAAACGTGTCAATTCTCAAATATTAATCGATGTTTATGAAACGTCGAAGTTAGAATGAAAAGGGTTCGTGGTTATTACAAATGCTGTATATCATATTGACGATTATTAAAATGACCATTTTATAAAATGGTAATTATGAATTACTAGTCAATTTGTTAAATAAGATTATGTAATTTATAAATGATGTTTCAATTGTTAAACATGCATTTTAAATTAAAACAATTACATGATATGACTCATGTCACATATAAATTGTACAAATGACATTTTGTAAAATGGAGGTCCATTTTACATATTATGGGTGCCGATTTTGGTGATGGTTTTAAGGGCTTATTGTTGCTTATCAAATGCTCTTAAAAACATAATCATTTGGGTAGCTATATAACCTAATGATAGGCATGCAAGCCTAGATAATGGGTTAGAGTAAAAATCACTCTATACCCTTCCCCATGCATGCTCTTCACGACATCCACCCAATAACCCCTATAATGTGAATTGTTCACATTTTAACAATTCATTCTAACACTAAGTTAATTTCTAGTGTAAGAAAACTTAAGAAAAATCCTCTCTTATATTTTCTAGTAAGAGAAAATATTATTCTCTAATAATATACATAATAAGATTATTCTAAATACTATAATAGTTATAATATTTCTTTTTAGTATTCTAATAAGATTAGAATATGGTTTTAAGGATACCGAGTTCCGACACCTAGTCCGTGTAAGCTCTCGGTTATTAAGGGTAAGTCTTGGGTGCATCGTAAAGGAGGCAAGCTATATTGGTTGCTTCATGGAGGATCATCCTAGCATATATTTGGACCGAATGTAAGGGTTCCATATTCTATTTCCGCATTTTGTTTTTGCATGCATAAGATTTTGACTTAAAATTAATGAGTTAATTTGGTATGTAAATTAGTAAGACTAAATTTATAGTAAGGTTAGTATGAGAAACCTAACACAACGGCTGTCTGTGTTGGGCGAGAGGATTGGGTATGGTTGCGCTCGTCGGGGACGAAGGTAGCATTACTAAGGTCTGTGTCATTCGGGTTAATAAAAATACGATTGCGAGGCCGATTACCCCCATCATTTATGAAATTTTCCTGTAATTTGATAGCAAAACTGAAGCAAGTGCCCTGACGTTTGGCACGATATACAACAATATTTGGATGTGGGATTGGGAGATGCAGTTGGTGAGTCACCACGAGGCTTATTATCACGCCCCCAACCCCATCAGTACGAGAATTATTATTATGAGCACGAGCCGCAGAAGCCATGATATCGGGTTTAGGTTCGTTATTAGTATTAGATAGATTACGTACTCCTTCCTCTTGTAAAAGATGGTTATAAATTAAATCGATAAAGGGACGATGATTAGTATCAAGAATTTTAGAGCGGGCATTGTCATATCGATTAGCAAGACCAATTAAAAAATTTCTGACCCGTTTCTTGTTGCCCTGTGTATCCATTTTTGTTACCCAGTCACACGGACAAACGGAGCACGAGGATTCTGGGAGCGGATCATATTCCAAGAGTTCGTCCTAGAGAGTCATAATCCTGTCATAGTAATTGAGCAGAGATTCATTGGACCCCTGCCTGCAAGCAAGTAAGTCGGCCTTAAGACGATACACCCGCGCATCATTGCCTTGACAAAACCGGTTCTTGATGTCAATCCATATCTGTTTTGCTTCAGGATGGCAGGAGATCGCCTTGCGAAGAGGGTATTCGATGGAGTTGTAAATCCAAGCAGTGACCAATGCATTGGTGGACTGCCATGTATCAAAACCAGGAACAGTAGGCGACGGTCGTGTTACTGTGCTGTCTATATAGCCAAGCGAGTTTGAATTATCGCGACCATTCATCATAATTTTTTCCATTTAACGCAACTTCTGTGATGTTTTCACTGGGTTTTTCAACATGAACTAAATAATAAGACGGAGTTTTGTTTGATTTGATGAGTTTATCATAGGAATTCGTCATGATGAAACGAAGGGAAAAAAAGAACAGAGAAAAAATAGAGAAGAGAAGATTTAGATGAAGAATAGACCCGATACGTCTGATACCATATTGGAAAATAGAGATGGAGATAATATGAATAATTGTATTTTATTCCCAGTATTTTGTACAATATAAATTCTATTTATATATACTTGAAGGATATCTTTACAATTACGAAAACAAATAAACTAACTGCTATAATGTTTGCAAGAATGGAAGGGAGGGTTTATAGGAAATCATAGCCTTGATTAGGAGGATCATAGCCAACGACTATCTTGAAGGTGCAACGACTATATGGTTGTTAACACTAATAATCTAACTGACTTTGAATTAGTTTTCAACATTCCCCCTTGATTCAAAGTCACTAACACCCAACTCCGGCATAAATAATTGATGCTTGGCTTGCGAAAGCAACTTTGTGAAAACATCAGCTATTTGCTCATTTGTACCACAAAACTTCAGTACAATTTTTTCATCAGCTACAAGCTTGCATATGAAATGATATTGGATGTCAATATGCTTTGTTCTTCCATGAAATGCAGATTTTTCGCCATAGCAATAGCGGATTTATTATCACAAATATCACAGTAGCTTCATTTTGTTGAACACTGAAATCAGCTAATAACTTCAGCAGCCATAAAGCTTGTTGATTTGCTGAAATTGTTGCAGTAGACTCTGCTTCGGAAGACAATAATGTAATCGTTTCTTGCTTCTTTGAACTCCAAGTGATGACACTAGACCCAAGGCTAAAAACATGACCGGAAGTACTTTTTCGATCATCCAAACAACCAACATGATCACTATCTGTAAAACCAACTAGCTTGAAAGTTGAGTCTGATACCTTTTTATACCATATGCCAAAGTTGGAAGTTCCAGCTACATAGCGGAGAATCCTATTCGCTGCCCCAAGATGTTGCTTACTCGGCTTGTGCATATACCGATATACCACGCTGACCGGATGGTGCGTGTCTATTTTATGATGTTTTACATCTATTTTTACACGCATTTTAGAGCTCATTTACAAGTTTTAGCCTTTATTTCCCAACATTTGTCTACTTTCGTATTTTTATGCTATTTTGCAGAATAATGCAGAAAAGAGGCGATTTCAGGCCAAATGCTACCCTCGAGAATTTTGCATAACCAAGGAACTAAGGAATGAGGAGGGAACGGCATCCAACGCGAAAATCAAGGACCATAAGACCAACTTAAGAGGAAATCACAAGCTGACACTCAGGAGAACCGGTCGACCGACCGAGTACCCGGGTTGGTCGACCAACGTAGCTGACATGTCAAGTTCAGATTTCCAGTTTCGAAGACAGAAGAACCTTGGGCCCGATAATCGGTCGACCGACCGAGTACCCTGGTCGGTCGACCACAGCGCAGACTTCAGAAAACTCACAAAGCCCACGCGTTATTAGGTTAAAGAAGAAGCTCTGTTGTTTTCTTATAAAAGGCCTAATCTGTCATTAGGCTAAAGACATAAGATTACCTAGTCTCTAATCCTTTACTTTAGTTCTAAATTCTCCACAAAAGTGTCTGTATTCTTTAGTTTTGAGAATAGTTTAGCATTGTTCTTAGTTAATACTCAAGCATTCCATTCCACGTAATTCAATAAAGTTTTCTTTCTGCCCTAATTCCTTTTCGCGGTAATCTTCTTTTGATTTCAGTTTATTATTGTTATTTTTATAGAATTGTTAGTATTCGGTTAATTAGAATCCCTAAGCCTTTTATTGTTAATCGCATGTTTATCGTTGTGAGTACTGTTATTATAATTCTTATTGTTGTTCTTGCTGTAGTTATGAGTAGCTAAACCCATATGTTAGGATGTAGGGGAATAATGGCGTAGATTGTATAATTCAGAACGACCTGTAGCAGACTCTGGTCGGCCGACCGGCTTAACTGGTCGGTCGACTGGGGTAATTGGTCGATCGACTGAAATAGTTGGTCGGTCGACCAACCTCCCGTAAGTTTCAGACCTGTTTTGCTTCGTTAATTATAATACCCTATGACGAGACCGAAAGGAGACTTGTAGGATGTTAGTAATGACTTACCCAAGGTTGAAAGATACGGTAAGGGCATTGGTTAACGTTTTAAGACGGCTAGGTTACTAAGACTGAAAGGTATGTGACCTAGACTTTAGGAATCACCCTTATTGTTGACACCCAATATTTGTGAGACCTATGAACTAATAGCATAGGCCGAAAGGAGCTATTAGGTAACATAGACCGAGAGAATTTGTTACACCCCTTACGCGACTGCAATACATGTTGACCTAGACTATATACCATCGTAGCTTTTATGAACCGAATCATCCTAACATCTTTCTACCATAAGATTTATTCACATCTTGTTTCGTTTTATCTTGTCTTTATTTTATTAGACTTAGTGACAATCAAACCAATCATAACCCCCCAACTTGTTAATTTAAAATATCGACTTAAAACAATAAACATCCCCCACCTCCTTGTGGTTCGACCCTTGACTTACTCTATCTAGTTTAAGCTAAGGTAATTATATATCTTATCTTTGGCACCCTCAACGACGGGTGTCACCAGAAAAGAAATATCTGGTCTAGTATGAGCGAGATAGTTCAAACTTCCTGTTGGAGGTTGTATCCTCCACATGTAGTGTGATAACGTCATTGCACATACCCTTGTACGGACAAGTAGGAGATTGCTGGGGCTGGTGTCCTTGACAGTTAGTACAATTACTTACTAAATCTCTTTAAGGATCACAAGGGCATACTTCAGTATTATTATCAGTTGATCCACGTTTATCAATAACGGTTGGCTTGCTAGATAAGTTTGACGTTATTGTCATACAGATAGCGGTGATCAACTGGTCCCTATACGTCACACCTATAGGACACGTTTGAGAGATGTGAAGGTATGAAAATACAGTCACATTTATGCCGGATACGACTAAACAGTTAGTCAGAGGTATTGACTATTAAATTAGTCAATGAGATGTTGAGATTATTATTTAATACGGGTTAAATAATTTTAGCTAATACGGATTACATGATTAATTCGTAAAATTAAATATAAACGGTTATATTTAATTAAATATTATATTCGCGTATTAATATAAACAATTATATTAATTTGGGTAATTATACAATATCGTTATTTTATCAGAACATTATTAATGTATCGACTGCATTAATATCTGATAACATGTGTGCGATTTATAAATAAAACCCGCGATTATATTTTAGCAAAATGGGTCGAATCACGCATTGGAATAAGGTAAGAGTGGAAAGCCCACTCCTACCCAAGACCCAATTCGGCCGACCAGATGGAGTATTACAAAAGGAGAGGACTTCTCCTTTTGTCAGGTTACTCTTTTCTACAGATTAAAACACATCTCAAGAAAATTAGGGTTGAGAGAGAATCCTTCTCCTAAAACTCAGATCTCACATCTAAACCTCACAAAACTCTCCCCATATTGCAAGGCAATTGGAGAGCCTTTCTAGCACACGCGGCATCATTTCAAACAAAGTCTTGGGTGCAAGTTATAGGAGAAAATTTACTTTAATTCCTGTTCTTAGGCCTATTTGCGCAAGGACTCAAGGTTGTAATTCTTTTCATGTTTTATTATCTTATGACCATAATTCACACTTGTAAATTTCGTTATAATCCTTAATATTTAGGGCGAATACATGTTTTAATTCCCCACAAGTGGTATCAGACCCAGGTTACGAAATTTTTCTTTTGTGGTTTTTCATAAGGTTTTGAAAAATTGAAAATCGCGTTCTTTCGCCGTGTCGGTCGATCGACCCACTGTTGCGGTCGGTCGACTGACTCCTGCATGTGTTTCATGTTTCGGCAGTGTTCTTTTGTGAGTAATCGATCTTATTTTCGATTCTTATTTACATATTGTTGATTAATCGATATTTTTAACGATATGTGAATCTTTTGTTGTTGTTTAATTTTGATTTACACGTTTTAAATCAAAGATAAAACTTGTTTTGGTTTTAAAGTGCAGCGATTTGCGTTTTCAGAAACTCGTTTTTCCGTTTGGTCGGTCGGTCGACCTGGTTAATAGGTCGGTCGACCTTGGTGCTGTTGCAGGAAGTCTTTTTAGACTGACAGATGGTCGGTCGACCTCGAGGTGAGGTCGGTCGACCTCGTCTCTGTTACAGGCGTTTTAATTTTTCGAAAATAACTTGTTTTATTTTCCCTTGGCCTTTAGTAATATACTATATACGGAAATAGTATATTATTTTTGTGAAACGGTTCACTCTCGTATGATACATAATAACGGTATTATGTCATGAATAAATTTTGTTTTAGTTGATGCTTTTTATTTATCGTCTTGTTGAATGCCTATGAATGCTTTCTATAACGTATTTAATTTAGGCTTCTTCAAGGTGAGAAACTCCAAACGATTATTTTATATTCAATTTGTTGTTCACACCTTTCAGAATATAGGCAGACATTGGGAAGAAAAGAGAACTTATTCTTGTTAAACATGTTTAGAGGGTACAGTTCTTGTGGGGGTTTAGTTAAAGTTGCCTTAGAACTTGAAAGGAGCGTCAGAAAAATAGCTCATAGATTGCCATCCTGGGATCACAACTGTGTTCTTGTTTCCTGCCTTCTGCCAATACCTCTCGTACATTGTCGGATCACCACTGTAAAATTCTATGTCAGTTCATCATGGTTGACTTAAAATAATATTAAAATGCATGATGTCTGACTAGTCTTAAACCTGAATTTAAGGAACATTAGTTTTTGAAGCTACTCATGATGGCCAGATATGCAAAGATTCAAGCACTAGTATTTTCTTACTAAAGCAAAGGTAGGAATCAATTATCGAAGGTCTGACTTATGATCACATGCTATACATTATGATGTTTGCCTTAAACTTTCCAGTTGCTCTTTGTTTGTTTTTATCTTGTGGTTAGCTTGATCTTCAAATTTTTCTGTTTGATTCAGCTTGCACTTCTCACTAAACACGTATTACTGTGTAGTTTTGACATGTTGCTCTGAGAAAGTAGAACATGCAAATGTTTCGGATCTCATATAGCATAGAAATTTGTGCATTTTTTTCTTAATCCTTCTGGCTTATCTCTTAAATAATACGTACTGTGGATTGTGCCTGTACATATACAGAATAGCAGCAGGTTTTTCTTCTCGGCATATGCTTGTGGATTGGCCGTATGTGTATTGCATTTTAACAAAGGATTGTATGCAACGTTTGAGATGTCATCTGAATGTTTATGATGATTGCTTTTGGTGCACAGGCACAACTATATCGCTTGACAGAACACTTCCTCAAAATGGCAAATCTACCGTCTATTTGTTGGACTGCTGCAACTGAACTGGGTGTGGCAGATGCTGTTAATATTGAAAAATAGGCTGCTGATAAGTCCATTAGCAACTAGCAAGGTTGTATACTTGAATCTTTGTTCACAGGAGATACGCCGTCATACAAACTTGTCCACACCACTTGAATGTACACCCTCAAGCCCATCACATGTTCCTGATTCAAGGAAACTCGAAGAGTCGTCTGAAAGAGTTCATATCAGCTTTTGGTATATGTTGAAGTCTAATGAATGTAATTGTTTGGATGCATGGATTCTTTTGTTTGTTGTGGGAGTAGTGAGCTGGGTCTGTACATGGAGTGTGGGAGCGAGTTGAGGCTGCAAATCTGTTTGAGTAGTGCTGGATTGTTTATGAGAGAAAGTAGGAGTGATAAGCATGTATATGTTATTTAGAATAATTACAAAAATTGTGTAAAATTCTCTTGTGGAAAAATATATTTAAGAGTTATATTATATTTAAATAATTTCTTTGTATCATTTCATTTTTTTAAAAAAAAAAAAAAAAAAAATAGAGACAAAAAAAATATTTTTTTTTTTTTTTTTACTATTTGCGGCGTTTTTGACAAAAAACGCCGCAAATAGAGAAGCTATTTGCGGCGTTTTTTTTTAAAAACGCCTCAAATAGAGAAGCTATTTGAGGCGTTTTTTTTAAAAAACGCCGCAAATAGCTTCTCTATTTGAGGCGTTTTTTTCCGCCGCAAATAGCTTTTTTTATTTGCGGCCCCCTTATTTGCTGCTACACCAAAAACGCCGCAAATGACCACTTTTTTGGCGCCGCAAATAGCTATTTTTCTACTAGTGTGTGGCCTTAAAAGATTGTGTTACCGTAATGATGGAACACGGTCTTGTTTGTAATTTTGAGATCTTGTATCTCCGTTTTGGTTTTTGCCATGTAATTACTTTTGTATTTAAATTAGAATGTAAATAGGATTTTATTTGTAATGTAAATTAGTAATTTTGTGAAGACCAAAGACGGAGACCGGATGCTCACTCCTGCTGCAAAGACCAAGATGGAACATCAAGACAAGCTTCTAGGGTCCAACGGTGGATTCCAAGTTGTTTTATGTTTATTTTGGTAGGATAGGCCACACTAGGACTTTTATTTACGTTTATTGCATTTATTTTATGCTTTCATCGATAATAGCTTGCATCATATTCGGCCTAAAACCAAACCACCTATAACATGACTGAAAACTTACTCATGTAGTGGTTACGCGTTAGTTTTCTGTGACAATACAGATGTCACGTGTCACATGCAAAGCCATCACTTTATTTCATTCATTCACGTACATGCTAGATATTAGTTCACTTAAAATGGATAAATATAAGTTGATGGGGTCTTCCTCGTATAACCAAAAATCGAGACTAGTCTTCATAAATCAGACTCCCATGAATCCCTTCTTCGTCGGTAGGCATAATATGACCCCTTCTACGTCGGGTAAGTGGGAACAGATGATTTATTTTATCTCAACATTATGGTCACTAGATACTATCTAGTAACTATGATGGACTAATAGATAGGATTTACGGAAATCTATCGACCAAGAGTTCCAACGGTGGAATTAGCCAAGCTGTGGGCTTATCAATATACGGAAATTGAGTCTTGGGATCGTTTATATAATTCTTGAGGGAGATCAATTATATAAATGCATGAGTCTACGAGTTTAAATACAATTTAAAATAGACTTAAATCACAACGATGAGTTGCTTATATGGTTTTGTTTTTATCTTGTTTTCAGCGTAGAACACGATCATTTTAAACTGCTGTATAACAAATGGTTGGTGAAGACCCAATGCCAAGTGCCAAGCTAGCACGTGAATCCTGGCTAAAAGCTTTCATGGACTCCATGAATCAGTCTACTAGACTGAGGAATGATGGGTCAAACTTCTCTGACTGGGAGGCAGCGTTACGGAATGCTGCCATTGCTGACGGAAAGCTCAAATACTTGACTGAGCCTATTCCGGCACACCCAGGAACTGGAGCTAGAGCTAACGAAGTTCGCGCTCATAGCGATTTCGTCATGGAAGCGGGTGCGATAAAGAACGTACTGATCTATGCAATGGAATCCAATTTGCAAAGACGCTTTATCTCCCATGGTGAAAACAATATTTTCACCACGCTCACTAACGAATTCTCGAAAGCTCCGAGAATCATTTCTTATGAGCATACATGTCGCTTCTTTGAAGCGAAACTCCAGAAGGGCCAAGCTGTTAGCCCACATATTCTCAACATGATTGAGAATATCGAAAAACTGGAGGCCCTAAACTACAAGATCAGTGAGAACATAATCGTTGATCGAATGCTTCATTCGCTTCATGATGGGTTCGCCCTCTTCAGGGCCAACTATTACATGAACGACATGAAGAAGACTCCTCATGAGCTCAACTCCCTTCTCGTGTAGACCGAGAAGGATCTGAAATTAAGTGGTAGCGTGAAGCAGGATGTTCTCATGATCTCCAGTAAGGGTAAGGGTAAGGGGAAAGCTAAAGCTCAGGGCGACCTAGCGGTAGGTAAGCCTAAGTTCAAGAAACCAGGATTCACTAAGAGTGGGCCTGGTGAGTCGAGAAACTCACAGGGCAAGACAAAGAGTAAGGATACAAGCATGGAATGCCACCATTGCCACAAGACTGGGCATTGGAGGCGCACATGCCCCGTGTATCGTGAGGACATTAAGGCAGGTCGCGTTATTCCTGTTGGTATGTCTTCTTCTTCTTTTATTCACATGATTGAGATTAACCATGCAAGTTAAGGAGCTTGGGTACTAGATACTGGTTGTGGTTCTAATCTATGTAATCATGTACAGGGCCTCCGAAACCAAGAACCCCTCATCAAGGGTGAGGTTGACCTGCGTGTCGGGAATGGAGCACGAGTAGCTGCAGTCTCGAGGGGAACATACATGATCCAGCTTCCAAGTGGATTCGAGTTATCTTTGTATAACTGTTATTATGTTCCTAGTTTATCCAAAAACATTATTTCAGTTTCTGCACTTGACAGACTTGGTTTTTCATTTGTAATAGAGAATAATAGCTGTATTGTCTCGTTACACAATATGATTTATGGCAAGGCAGTTTCCATGAATGGAATTTATGTTTTAGATCAAACCACCGAAATATTACATGTGAATAACAAGAGATTAAAGGTAGGTGACAAAGATCAAACTTACCTATGGCACTGTCGTATGGGACATATAAATGAGAAACGCGTAAAACAGTTCATACAGAATGGAGCTATCTTGGCCTTTGATTTCGAATCATATGGCACGTGTGAATCATGTCTCATCGGTAAGATGACTCGTATTTCCTTCAAAGGTGTTGGAATGCGCGCTGCCATATGTCGATCAACGCACGAGAAGGCTATAGGTATTTCATCACTTTCACGGATGATTTGAGTAGATATGGCTATGTCTACTTGATGAAGCATAAAAGTGAATCCTTTGACAAGTTCAAAGAATACCAGAATCGGGTACAGAACCAACTGGGAAGAAAGATTCAAGCACTTTGATCTGATCGTGGTGGCGAATATCTTTCTCACGAGTTTGATCAACACCTCAAAGACTGTGGCATCGTTCTACAGTTGACTCCACCTGGAACACCACAATTAAATGGTGTGTCCGAACGGAGAAATCGAACTCTACTTGATATGGTTCGATCCATGATGAGTCACACCGTTGTGCCTGATTCATTATGGGCTGTGCTTTTTTGTCAGCCGCTCTAATACTTAACTGAAGTCCGTCTAAAGCTGTTGACAAGACTCCATATGAGTTGTGGAAGGGAACGGTCCCTAACTTGTCCTTTATTTGGGTTTGGGGCTGCGAGGCTTATGTCAAGTAGAGACACGAGGATAAGCTCGGCCCCCGATCGGTCAAGACATACTTTATAGGCTATCCAAAAGGAACTTTTGTTCATTACTTCTACTCGCCAACCGAACAACGTGTTTTTGTTGCGGCTAGTGCGACGTTCTTAGAGAAAGAATTTCTCGAGAACAAGTCGAGTAATAGAACCTTCGATCTATCGGAGATTCCAGAACCAACTACCGAGCAACCATTGGAGGAAACAGTTCCTTCAACCGAGGTTGCGGTAGATATTCCTGAGGAACCTAGGAGGTCGGGAAGAGTCTCTATTCCTCCAGACAGATACATTGGTATGGTCGAGGAACATGACATAGATGACGTCTTACTCCTAGAGGGTAATGAACCCTCAACCTATAAAGGTGCCATGACTAGTTCTGACTCAAAACTATGGCTAGAAGCCATGCAATCCGAGATGGACTCCATGTATGAGAACAACGTGTGGGATCTTGTGGACCTACCTGCAAAGGTACGCCTCCTTCAATGCAAATGGCTTTACAAAATAAAGCATGCCGTGGAAGGACAACAAGATATCCACAAGGCAAGACTAGTTGCTAAAGGTTTCACCCAAGTGCCAGGCTTGCACTACGATGAGATTTTTGCACCCGTAGTCATGCTACGTTCCATTCGGATTATCTTAGCGATCGCCGCATTTCATGACTATGAAATTTGGCAAATGGTCGTTAAAACCGCCTTCTTAAACGATTATTTGGAGGAAGAGTTGTACATGGTACAGCCCGAGGGTTTTATTAATCCAGAACATCCTAAGAAAGTTTGCAAACTTAAGCGTTCCATTTATGGACTTAAGCAAGCATCACGGAGTTGGAATCATCGTTTCGACCAAGTGATAAAAGAGAATGGTTTCATTCGATCAGTCGAGGAACCATGTCTCTATATCAAGTCGAGTGGGAGCAAGATTGTCTTCGTAGTACTGTATGTCGATGACATACTCTTGATTGGGAATGACATACCTCTTCCTTTCTTCGGTTAAAGCATGGTTGAAAAACCATTTCCAGATGAAAGATCTGGGAGAGGCACAAAGAATTTTGGGCATCCGTATCTACAGGGATAGAACACGACGGATGTTGTCTCTCAGTCAGGAGTCTTACATAGATTAGATTCTAGAGAGATTCAGCATGACGAACTCCAAGAAAGGGTTCCTTCCTATGGCTACTGGGCTTCACTTGAGCAAGACTCAAGAAGCTAAGACATTGGAAGAGAAAGAGCGCATGAGTCGGATTCCTTATGCTTCGGCAATAGGATCGATCATGTATGCCATGATATGCACACGTCCAGACGTTGCATATGCATTGAGTATGACAAGCCGATTCCAAGCTCATCCAGGTGAACAACACTGGATGGCCGTGAAAAACATTCTTAAGTACCTACGGAGGACTAAAGATTGGGGATTGACTTACGGAGGCGACTCGACGCTCTGCGCCACGGGTTACGTAGATGCTAGCCTCCAAACGAATCGAGACGACTCGAAATCTCAGTCTGGATTCGTTTTTACTCTTAATGGCGTTGCTGTCAGCTGGAAAAGTTCTAAACAAAGTGTTATAGCAGATTCTACAACTGAGTTCGCATAAAAGGAGATATTTATTGATAAGATCGCTACGGATGACAACATAGCTGATCCTCTCACGAAAGCATTACCACGTGATAAGCATGAAGGGCACATTAATTCCATGGGAATCAGATGTGTTCCTAAGTTGTAGTACTCTTTTATGAATTCACTTTATAATTCATTTTCTCGTGTACTCTATTACAACCTCATTGTTATGATATTTAATGTTTTGTTTTTCATGTGGAATTGTACGCCAATTTTAAACGCCACAAAGTGAACTGATTAACATTACATCGTTTTAGTCCTTGATTACCCACTTGAGCTGATAACTCAGGTAATCATTTTGTGACGTTGGTTGATGGTGGTTCAACGAGCCATAAGTCAAACGGTTGACTGACCAATCACAAAGGCGAGTTATACGGATATCTCGTAGGACACCCCGTGACAACGTTATGAAGTCCTAAATGTTTTATAACATTGGGTGCCAGGTCGTGGATAGGACCTCCATAGTGTTCCTTAGAGTCGAGTCTTTTGATTTTCAACTGTCTCTTGAGATAAAGGCAGATTTTGGGTAACTTTGGTTTCTTTCCCACGGTCTTCCGTAACAGGGGCCAAGAGGATTTTTTTCTGGGTTATTTCATGCTGCGCTTACATCTGCAGGATTCGAGTTGAGGGAAATATCCAAACCCTTATCAGGGTTTTATCATTTCTCAGGGCCACTCGAGGAGTAGTAACTGAAATGCATGGCCATGCTCGAATACAAATTCGTTTTATCAGTTAAGTTACTCTCTAGTCGGGGAAACCACTCTTGATACAGATCGCTTGTGAGATACGACCTTTGCGAATACGGATTTGCAAATTGTCTTACATTGAGTGGGAGAAATTTTAAAAGGATATGAGAATCGGTTATCGCACCTACACTTGTACGGACAAGTAGGAGTTTGTTGGAGCTTGTGTCCTCCACATGTAGTGTGATAACGTCATTGCACATACCCTTGTACAGACAAGTAGGAGATTGTTGGGGCTGGTGTCCTTGACAGTTAGTACAATGACTTACTAAATCTCTTTAAGGATCACAAGGGCATACTGCAGTATTATTATTAGTTGATCCACGTTTATCAATAACGGTTGACTTGCTAGATAAGTTTGACGTTATTGTCATACGGATGGCGGTGATCAACTGGTCCCTATACGTCACACCTATAGGACACGTTTGAGAGATGGGAAGGTATGAAAATACAGTCACATTTATGCCGGATACGACTAAACAGTTAGTCAGAGGTATTGACTATTAAATTAGTCAATGAGATGTTGAGATTATTATTTAATACGGGTTAAATAATTTTAGCTAATACGGATTACATGATTAATTCGTAAAATTAAATATAAACGGTTATATTTAATTAAATATTATATTCGCGTATTAATATAAACAATTATATTAATTTGGGTAATTATACAATATCGTAATTTTATTAGAACATTATTAATGTATCGACTGCATTAATATCTGATAACATGTGTGCGATTTATAAATAAAACCCGCGATTATATTTTAGCAAAATGGGTCGAATCACGCATTGGAATAAGGTAAGAGTGGAAAGCCCACTCCTACCCAAGACCCAATTCGGCCGACCAGATGGAGTATTACAAAAGGAGAGGACTTCTCCTTTTGTCAGGTTACTCTTTTCTACAGATTAAAACACATCTCAAGAAAATTAGGGTTGAGAGAGAATCCTTCTCCTAAAACTCAGATCTCACATCTAAACCTCACAAAACTCTCCCCATATTGCAAGGCAATTGGAGAGCCTTTCTAGCACACGCGTCATCGTTTCAAACAAAGTCTTGGGTGCAAGTTATAGGAGGGAATTTACTTTAATTCCTGTTCTTAGGCCTATTTGCGCAAGGACTCAAGGTTGTAATTCTTTTCATGTTTTATTATCTTATGACCATAATTCACACTTGTAAATTTCGTTATAATCCTTCATGTTTATGGCGAATACATGTTTTAATTCCGCACACTTCCAACAATGCTCCTGTATAATTTTCCATCAGCAAGGCCAGTTCCGTCTTCACGCTATAACTTTTCATTGACATTCATAGGTGTAGGTGCAGCTTCACAATTGGACATGTTGAATTTTTTCAACATATCAGTGCCGTATTTTTCTTGGCAAAGAAATATACCATCAACACGTTGCTTAATTTCAAGCCCCATAAACTACTTTAGTAAACCCAAATCAGTCATTTAAATTTTACTCATCATACTTGACTTAAAATTTTCAACCAAGGACTGAGACGAACCCATATAAATCATATCATTGACATATAGACAAACTATAAGGAACTCAAAATTACCTTGATGTTGCTTGATATAAAGAGTGGCCTCATTTTCACTTCTCTGGAATCCAGTAGCTTGAAAGAATGAATCGATCTTCCTATACCAAGCACGCGGTGCTTGTTTTAGCCCGTAAAGAGCTTTTCTCAGCCTATAAACTTTGTTTTCATCATCCACCTCAAAACCTTGTGGTTGTGAGACATACACCTCCTCTTTCAAGTCTCCATTTAAGAACGCAGACTTCACATCGAATTGATTGCAAGAAATACTCTTACCGTCTCAAATTGTGCAACGGGTGAGAACGTCTCATCAAAATCTACCCCTTGCTGCTGTGAATACCCCTTAACGACCAACCTAGTTGTGTGCTTCTAAATGCTGCCATTAGAATTGAATTTTGTGCGGTACACCCATTTCAGACCGACAAGATTTTTGTCTTTCGGTTGATTCACTAACTGCTAAGTTTCATTCTTTTATATGGAATTTTTTTCTTCTTCCATATCAATTTTCCACACATCATTCTTGATAGCTTCATCATAAGTACTAGGATCTGAAATAGAGAGAGCAAAATTACAGGTTTTGTAAATATCACGAAGTGATCGATAATGCTTTGGAGGCGTCTCATCTGATGATGAACTTGATGATCTTGGTGTATTAGGCGTGTTTTGGCCACTGTTTTGCTGAGGGCTATTAGGTGGAGTGGAATCGTCAGATGATGAATTGGATGAATTGTTGCCATTCTGCCCCATATCAACAACAAGATCATATTCTGGTTCATTAGGCACTATACCTCATTCTTTTGGATGCTGCTCATCATCACTCTAAACCCATCTTTCTTCTTCATTAAACCTAACATCTCTTCTTACAATCATCTTGCCATTTACCGGGTTATATGACTTATATGCTTTAGATTCACTACTATAGCCAACAAATATATATTTTTTATATTTACTATCGAGTTTGCGGCGTAAAGTAGAAGGAACTAAAGCATAAGCGACACAACCAAAAACTCTCAAGTGTCTTACCCGAGACTTCTTACTTCTCCATGCTTTGAACGGTGTGCGATTCATGACTGCCCTGGTTGGGCAAATATTCAGCAGATACACTGCAGTAGCTACAGCCTGACCCCATAACTCGTTTGGCATCCCTTGAGCTTGTAGCATGCTTTTGGCCATTTCAACCACTGTGCGATTCTTGCGTTCCGTAACACCATTTTGTTCGGACGTGTAAGGTGTCGTGAGTTCTCTACGTATTCCACACTCATCACAGAAAATATTGAACTTATTAGAAAACAATTCACCACCACGATCACTTCGGAGAGCCTTTATATTCCTGCCACTTTGATTTTCAACAAGGACCTTAAATTTCTTAAAATAACCGACAGCTTCTGATTTTAATTTCAAGAAATAAACCCAAATCATTCTAGTATGATCATCAGTGAACAACATAAAGTATCGACGACCTCCAACTGACTCGGTTTGTATCGACCCACATAAATCTGTATAAACCAAGTCAAGAAAATTTGAAGCCCTCCAAGCCTTTTCATATAGAAATGGTAATCTGCATTGCTTACCATATACACACTCTTCACAGAAACCCTGTTTACCAATTTTCGGTAATCCAACCACCAGTTCATTTTGACTCAAAAGTTTTAAACTTTTCACATTAAGATGTCCAAAACCTAAGTGCCAAAGCTTAGTTTCGTTATCACCTTTAACAACTAAGGCACTACTAACATCATTAGACACATCAAGAGGAAACATTCTATTTTGAGTCATGGAAACAATAGCTATATTTTTACCACTTTTTTTGTCACTTATAGTGCATAACTGGTCCTCAAACACAACTGAATAACCACTACTCATATAATTGGCCAACACTTAGCAAATTGTAGGCTAAACTAGGAACAAAATTAACATTAGAAATGAATTTTGTATCACCTTGTTTGGTTTTAATTGTTACTGTCCCTTTGCCTTCAACTTGAACTGGATTGTTATCACCAAGTTGGACCTCGTTTTTCATTGTTTCATCAAGGTCTTTGAGCAATGATTATGAGCAGGACATGTGGTTGGAGCAGCCATTGTCGATGAACCGTACGCCATCAGCAGGTGCACTAATTGCAGCATGGGCCATGAACAACTAAGAGTCATCAAGGTCTTTTTCGGCAAAATTTGTCTTCTGGTCATTTTTTGGGTTGAACCAGCAATCAGCCTCCTTATGACCATATTTCTTGCAGCATCTACATTGTACCAGATTATTACCTGAACGCCCTCGTCCACGTCCTCTTCCACGACCTCAGCCGCGAAAACCTCCTCTGCCTTTTTCTCTTTTACTAGCATTATTAGCATTAGTCTTATTCTGATTGGAAGACTCCCCCTTTGCTAAAAATGCTTTCTCCTCTACCTTGTAAACAGATTTTCGACCCGTTTCTTCATGAGCTAACAAAGAACTCATCAATTCATCAAAAGTAAATTTACACAAGTCCTTTAATTCCTCTATCACATGGACAATTTGATCAAAATTAGCATTTAAACCAAGACTTTACTAACAATCGTCTCACTGGTCATAATTTCACCAAATGACCTCATTTGACTGGCGATTTGAGTCGCTTTCGACAAATAAGATTGCTCAGACTCCGTATCCCCCATTGTCAGGGCTGCAAAATCGCGACGGAGAGTTTGTAAACGTACCTTAATTTGGCTCTCTCGTCACCCATATAGTCTTGCTTGAGTATCTCTCATGCTTCATGAGAGGTGGTTGCCCCTGAAATGCGTGGAAACATCTCATCATCAAGTGCAGACTAGAGAAATAACATCGCTTTTGCATCTCGTTTGCGGTTCTCCTTCAGCTGTCGTGCCTGATGCCGGCGTCGGCTCAGTATATCCGTTCTCCACCAAGTTCCATAAATCTTGAGACTTGAACATAGTCTTCATTTTAAGACTCCTTAGATGATATTTTCCCCCCTTAAAAATCGGAATTAAGGGTTGGTTGCAAAATTGGTTCCGTTTCCTGCCATTTTCGTTAATTAATTGGGGTGATTTGTTGGGATTTTAAGTGTCTGGCAAAGGTTTTAATTGAATTGGGGTTTTTTTATATGCTTTTTACTGCTTTTTCGGGAAGAAGAGAAATGTAGGGCAAAGGTGGTGGGACTTTTGTTTTGCTTTTTGTTTTGTAGTGGATCAAAAACCAAGTCACTTATTAGAGTAAAAATGGAAATGATTTGCATTAATATGAAATAAAAGGATACAAAGCTAGTCTTATTTATATTAATAAGACTCTAACTCCTTAAACTAAAAATAGGGAACTAATCACCCGACATTAGCCACTAACCTTTAATGTAGGAACAACCTACTCAACTTATTTGACTCCTAAAATTACTCAACTAATTAGACCGTGACTAAAATTCCAACACATGATCCTAATAATCTAACTGACTTCGAATTAGTTTTCAACACATATCAACAACTAGCAGCAACATGATAGCCCAGGAGTAGTGAATAATAGCGTGTAAAACAGAATAATAACATAAAAACAACAGTAGTATACTAAACCACAAATCACAGTATGAGAGGACATTAGTAGCACCGTACTAACCACAAAAACAACAAAAGTAGTTTAGTGCAATACTCAACAATTAATTAACCACGATTACTATGAAACTCAACAATCATTATTCACTAAGCAAAAACGAATTTTTGACATAAGTCGAGTAACCTCTCAAAGTTACTTATTTTCGCAATTAAAACCTCGATTTATTGCAAAACCAAGCTCGAAATTGGCCGAGACACAACCTATAACATATGAAAACGAGATTTAACAAGTAAACACGAAATGGGTTAAAATGATAGAAATTTTGTGATGCCCAAGAGTTGAAATGACGAATAGAACGGCGCGAAAATCGTTCGAAACCATTAAAAACTAAGCAATGACGGCGATTTTAGTGAATTATTTACAATGTTAATAATGGAGGAAAGGATAAGATAAGGGTTTGAGTGGTTGAGGATGACTGATTGTGAAATGTTGTTTTATATATGACACGGGTTACGAGTCTGAAAAGTATTACAAGAAGCGGGTTTGAGCCAGCTTTCATTTATGAGTCGGAAATTGCCAAAAAATCAGTAGTTCACCATTTTTTACAATTAAAACAACTCCAAATAACAATTGAACACGTAAATTACATTTTACGAAATTACAGAATACGTTTAAATTTTCCGAATATTAAAATTAAATCGTTACAACATAAAATACGTAATTAATTGACATATCGTTTAAAGCTAAAATTCTTTTAAAAATGAGATTCATTTCATTTAAGTATAATTATGAAATTTCATGAAATATGAATTATTCTGAAATTAGAATTAAAATCGATAAAATTACAAGTCAGAAATTTCATGAAATATAAATCATTCTGAAATTAGAATTAAAAGCTTTATAATTAGATGTCGGAAACTTCATGAAATATAAATTATTTCGAAATTAGAATAAAATCAATAAAATTACGAGTCCGAAATATTGGGTTGTTACATCCCATCTCACATTCTAATCATCCTAATCACATCCAAGGCAAGAACTTAGCTTCTAGATCGTCAGATTTTGGTTGTTGCTCGCCGGAGAAGTTTGTAAGTCCTGTTTTATTTTTCGTCTTTCTACTTTTATAACCCTAGGTTGGGTTAATTTGGGGGGAAATGTTGAATGTTTGATAGATTGTGATTAGTGATTGATTATTCATGTTACATTCACAAAGGATCATTTCTAAAGACTTGATCATAATATTATATTTACGAATCAGGTAAGGTTTCCATACCCAATTATTGTATGTTTGATTTATGTTTTGTGATCGTTGATAGTATGATTGATTGATTGGTATTGCATTGTGATTTAATGAGATTGTTTGTGAAGCCATAGTTGAGAGATGAGCTTCAACCTCATATTCGCCTCTTGTGGCTCCCGTTACAAGGGGTGTACACATTAATGATTTGGTTCACTCGTTGCAATGAGTGTGGTTTTAGGTGGCTAGGTTGCGGTCTCCCAATAGCGGTGAGGGTTGTCTACTGCGATGGGTGCCTGATTGGGCTACATGTTGCGATGGTAGTCAGATTTGGGATGCGGTTCAAATCCTGGTTCTCGGAGTTTAGAGGATTGTGTTGAAACGAAATTGAATGGTTTTCCTTGTTGACATCTTATGATCGTTTATAAATAACTGACCTTCGTATGTTTTCAGAATTGTGGTGAACCATTTGATATATTTGGCAAATAAGGAGCAGTGGATTGACAAGTGTGCTTTGTTGAGTTTAACCGAGGGTTATATGGGACACCATTTGATCACTAGCTAGTTTCCGCTGTCACAAGAACTATAGTTTTACTTTTCAGTTGGAGTTGTAATACAATTTTGTATTTTGGATTGTATGGCTAAATTTTACAATTTTTATATATAAACGTTCATTAATTGTCTATTTGATATACATTACCTCGGGTAATTAACCGACATGGTAGCACCTTCATATACTAAGTTAGGCCTTGGTAAGACAGTTTGGTAGATGGGGTGTTACACAAAATTTGTAAAAAAATACAACAATAAAAATATTAAATATAATTAAATGTGAGATTACCTAAAACAAAAGAAAAGAAATGAAAAATAAGAGGAAATGATGAAAATCTACCAATTATAAGACTTGAATGCAAAAGAAGAGAAATTGAATTAAACCAAAATATTAAGAAAGATTTACAAAACTACTCTAAAATTGAGCTGATCTAGGTTCTAAGCCTCCTCTTCAAAATGAGTACAAGACGGGCTGACGGGGTATATACCCAAGAAGCAAAAGGCATAAGAAAAAGTGGAGAGCGTGTTGAACCGATCTTATCCATATCAGGACATGCCCCTCCCTGTCGGAAGCCACCACATCCAAGGTAATATATATCAAAAAGATCATCAAAGAACTATTATATATAAAAAAAGTAAAGTTTAGCCAAACACTCCAAAGTAGCTCGAGTGATTGAGTAGAATGAGGCGTTCACAGAGGCCTTAAAGAACATTAGGAAAGACAAATAGGTAGTAGTTGACGCTTCAAAGCTTAGTACTGCCATATCTAGATTCAACCTGACTACCTACGTGGGAAAGGGTGAGCCGAACCTGCTCGGTAACTTGGATACAGAGATGGAAAGCGTTCTGAAAGTGGTGAACTGTCCGGAGGAGCTGAAAGTGGAATATGTCGTTCTACTTACAGGATCAAGTTGGGGTGTGGTGGCACCGCGAGAGGGCTTCAACTCAAAATTTTATAGAATCAAGGGAGAGGATGCGATTTCGTAGGAGCAGTTCAAACATGCTATAAGAAATTAGTTTGTGTCGGAGCATGTCCGAAGCAAACTCAGAGCCAAGTTTGATACTTTTGCATGACTGATGGCATTACAGTGTAGGAGCACTATTACAACTTCAACAAGTTGTCATGGTATGAAGAGAATTTGGAGCTGAGTCAGTAGGGCTTGGCTCTCTGTTTTGAGAGAGGACTAACCTTTAGAATCATGGACAAACTACCGGTTGGGATGAGTTATGACCTGAAGGATATTTATGAACATGGAGGCACGTAAAGCGATTATTTACTATGGCCAAGGAGGCCAAAAATAAGGTGGCTAAAAAGAGGAAGACTGACAGTGAGGATGGAAATGTTGGATTCTTAAACCATTTTAGTTATTCTAATTTAACAAGTTAACTAATTAACTAAGTGGATCTAGTGCATCCATAACAAAATAAAGAGATTAAAGAGAAATGACTTTTCCTTACATTGAGAAAAATGAGTTAAAATGGACACAAAATTAGTCTCCTACCAATACTTGTTCTTGAGCCATTGTAAATGGAAGATCCTCCAAAACCCAAAGTAGAGTCTCTCCTAAAAGATGCACCCAAGGTAATCCCTTAAACTAGTATACTAATTAACTAGATTAGTATTCTAGAGACCTTAAATAAAACTTTAATAATATTATGATTACTACTAGTAGTAATTGTTTGATGTAATTTTAGAGTTTATATGCAAGAATAATTTCTAGATCTAATATTTTAATTTAGAGAGAATAAGATGAGTTTTTAAGACTAAAACCCCTAAATTTGTGAAGAATGAAAATAATGATAAGAAATAAGGGAAAACAATCCCTTATTATGGACGGGAAAACGGGAGGGATTGGATGACCCAATGCATGTAGTTTTTTGTTCTTCTCAACACAAATAGGTAAGCATGGCTAAAAAGGTAGGTTTAATCATTGTGTGTTTATTTTTCCTTAAAACAAAACACCCACTAACCTACTAACCCTTCAATTTCTCGGTCCCCTTGCATAAAATACATCCATTTTATTTTTGTCAATTTGTCAAATGTCACACATGACATAACATGTAGCAAGTATCATGTTACATATGAATATAATGTATATTTAACTAATTAAACATCATTACTAAACAAAATAAAATACTTTGACAAAATAAATAGTAATTCATAATTACATATAATTAAAATGGATTATTTTAATATAATCGACAACATTTTATAATTATAAATAATCTTTCATTCTTACTATAATTGTTTCATAAATAATAGATAATTTAGTAATAAAACATTTCGATTACTAAACATCTTATTTATTCGAATTACAACAAGATATTCATTCTCTTCTCATAAATATAAATTGTTCAATTTAAAAAATTAATTACCTTGTTTCATTATACAACTAATTAACTTTATCTGTTAAGGAAAATATTCTATTGGTGTGACCTTAAGGGATCAAGTGATCACCACCGTCAAACGACAGTAATATTAAACTCTAATTAGTCAATTATTACCGATTAATGTTGATAAGTTGACTTATAAAAAAATCATCCCTTACGTATTCTTATCTTGAGATTTACACTAATACTCAAATCACGTGATCGCACTATTGTTAAGGATACTTACTCCGACAATCTCTCACTTGTCCTAACAAGTGTGCGTCACCAATTATCTTTCCCTATTACATCATCTTCCACTCAATGTAAGGTGTCTTGTAGGTCGTACTTGCATGTGAACATATCGTGAGCGGTTTCCTTGATCTGAAAAGTAACTGTTTGACCGAAATATTCTACCGTGGATACCTTCCGAGCGTGGCTACACATTTTCAGTCTACTCTCCTCAAGTGGCCCTGAGATTTAAGATAACTCTGACAATGGGATGGACAATTCTTATCGCATTATTCCCTTTGTTCAATTACAGTTCATCATGACCCAACGTAAGCCCTTTCGTCCCCAAATATGGAATTACGTAGAGCAAAAACTAAAGCCAGTCAGAAACTTGTAAAGACTTGGGCGAATAGTCTCTATTCAAATAATTGACTCAAAAGAATACTATAGTAGCTCTCGCCACGACCAGGTAGTATAAAATTTCAAGAACTCTATAAGCGGTCACAAGCCCGACAAAGTATCCCATACAATCTGCCTATGTGATCGACTAGTCATCCCTTATGACTCTAATGGCACTGGAACTTGCCATCAACCGCATCACACTCTAGTCACTTGGAGACGTCACCTCATATAAGCAACCAGGGGCCAATACTAAGTTAATCTAGTTCACTTTAATAGGGTTCAACGGTGTCCATATAACCTATTTGGATATAACAAAGTAGGAGATAAAAGAGCTTTAAAATAAAAACTCAAATGATAAATGCGATTATCACATATGAACAATCAATCCATGACTATTGCTTCATATTGTATAATCTACAGATATTAACTTTTATTTGTAAAAGTTGCAATAAAATCTCGGTTACTGAATGCACTATGTATCCATGCAAACAACTTCACAAATTGCTAATTTCTTTATAATCATGTAATTTGAATTAACATGAATTTTACTCAAGAATGTGTCTAGACAACTTTCTAGACATGCGTTCCTTAACTTGAAAGATACTCCCACTGGTATCATTATAACTTATGACAGGAAACTAAGCGAAAGGCTCCACTCTTAGTTCCTTATTAACCACCTTGTCCCTATCACTATATACTTGGATCTCATTTTGTGAAATTCACAATGTTTGACTCTTTATACAATTATCCATGTTCATAAAATAATACAATGACCTTAATTGGATTATTAACTTGTAATGAACCTATTTTGCTCCAAGCATATGAGTCAACAAGGTATGTACATGTAATGACATATATGATTGATCTAATAGCAAAAATATCATTGATCAATTCATTTAATCAACAACTTCAAGGTTCAGTGAATGACTATGACTCAATCATAGTGATTCCAGTTTTATTAAATATGACTAACCTACTTGTTGATTTAAACAAGTGAAGGATCTTTATCAATATAAGATTCCTTTTAATTGTCATATTCCACTAATTCATCATTATAGATTTGGATGCATAAGTACATTAATCGTCTTCCAAATCTTACATCACGAAATGAGTTTGTACATCCTCCTATTACAGAGGAAGTATCGTCAAATCATTCCCAATGCATAATATGTTTGTTACATACAAGACAAGGAAGACAATTTTCTCCCACTGAATTTTATGTCCAAACATAACAATTGGACTCCCACTTAATCTCATGTCTAAACATGATCACTTTTACTCCCACTAAATTTCATATTTATGGTCATTCAATGATTCAAGTGAAAATATTAACGCATGACATAAGTGGTCTTTACAATCTCAAAGTGTTTGCTTAAGATCACATATGAATCTCTTAAGCTTGCACAACACATCATTTACACTTTAGATTTAAATTTTTAGTTTGTGACTTGCACAACTCTTAATCTAAATACCCATTTAGAGTAGTGGTTTTAAACATCTATTTCTTAATGAGCTGTAATAACCACGATCACTTGGATCTTGTAGACATCATCATGCCCATCAATGCAACTAATTACACTAAAGATTTTCTATTTATTAATTGAGATTGTATGGCTCTTATATACAACTTAATATGACTTGGGACTACTAATAACCGCCTTCTACATTTCAATCATTCATTATTTTCAGAAAGTAACATGGTTAACTACAACCTTGAACGACATTATGAATAATTTCTTTTGGTCTCCTTACATAGCTTCTTTGGACATGAGAACTTTTCTTTCGGTTCCCTTGCTAGCTACTTGTTGTGGTGAATTTTCCCCCACTCTATCTATTAGAACTACTTTTAATTTCTATATAGATAGCTCCATGAGCCATAAAAAACTTCGTTCTCATGGTGGTGAAGGAGTGAACATACTTCATGTTAACCTTGAATGAATTTAGAAAGACATATTTGTTATGATTATCTAATCAAGCTCCTCTAACAGACTTGTTCTATATAAGCTTTGATTCGTGGAATATGATCCAAGTCTCGTTGAAATATAGGGTTCCTATCCTTCCATAGCCCGTATGGAGTCTTACTTGCAGTTGTATATCTTTGTTTCAAAAGGTGTAAACGATTGGTTTGGTAAATTCCTAACTTAAGTTCAAATAACTTTAATTGATTTCACTATTGATCTTACTTATATTTAATAAGTTATGACATTTAGTCGTGAAAGTATAAGTAAGAATAAAACTTGTAACTTATACGCTTGCTATAATGATCTAATCATTATTTTATTTGATCAATTTGAGTCGATATGTTCATGTTATATGATCTAGATTATGTATTGATACCTGTCTTTTATATAGACTTTTTTCGTCCATTTGACACGTATTTCTATGCTTATTTTATAGCTTTTTATTATATTTTGTCCCGAATATGCTACTTTGTGTTTGTATTGTGATTTGTTCAGGAAAATACAAAAGAAGTGAAAATCAAGCCAAAACCCGTCCAAAAGCATACTTTTAGGAGCCATTAGGAGTCTTGGAGCAGGAATCGAGTAGCATCATATTGCGTGAAGGCGATTTTGGAGCATAAATGACGAATTCCGAGCATTAATCATCGCAATCTACTCGATCGAGAGGTTTCAAGCCTCGATTCGAGTGATTTCTTAGCTCGGATGGTCTATCGAGGGGTTTATAGTCCTCGATCGAGGAGTTCCAGCCGAATTCTCCTCGATCGAGAGGTTATAACCACCTACAATGCTCGATCGAGTGGAAGTGTGCCAGTCGAGGACCTGTGTTCAATCGATCGAGGACGTGCGTATTGAAGTCGAATTTGTTAAGTTTCCGTATAGATTTAGATACAGTTTATGTTAAGATTTTGTATCTTACTTACCTTCCAACTATAGTTTATGCATTAGAATAAACCTAGACCTATATTGTTATAAATAGGAGGCATCTACGGTAGCTTTAGATTCAACTCATTCTTATTATTATTCACATTCTTAGTTTACATCTCCGTTTATTTGTTTACGCTTTAGTTGTAGTTGTAATTCTCAAGACGATTTTGATTATATTAAGTTCTTAGTTCCGGAATCGCTTTTGTTCGTAAGTATACTTTTATCTTATATTGTCTTTAATTATGTCTATCTTTTATATTCTTGTGTTCGTCACTTTTATTATGAGTAGCTAGATTTTCTATGTTGGGATATAAGGGAGTCATGGTTTTAATACGTTAATGTGTAAGTAATAGATCTTGTCTTATAATTGCATCTGAGTTCTCTTCGCAACATATAGTAGTAATGAAACAATTAGGTGCACATAATTGAGCAATTAATCTGGTAAACCCGACTTAAGATCGAAAGCCTGGAAGGGCGAGACCTGTTGTGAACATTGAAATATGCTAGTAAGGGCTAACGCTAAGGTAGTCTAACTTTAGGGTGAATATCAGACCTATTAGATATTAATTCAATTCCCCTCATATAAGATTTCTGACAAATACAGATCTGTCTTGACATTACTTGTGACCATTGACTAGACCATCATGAACCGACTATCCTAACTATTTTCCTTATTATTCTTTATGCGCTACTTTATTTGCCTTTAGTTATTTCTTTCTTTTGTTATTTTCATTATTGTTTTATTTTAGATAATTCAAGTCTCTTTCCCCATAAGATTGTGACTTAAGACGAACTTAATTACAAGTAGACTATACTCACCTCCCCATGGATTCGATCCTGACTTCCCTAGCTATATTTAGTTAGATAGTTAGTTTATCTTTGATTAGGTACGCGACTAACACCCGATCATGTATAATGAAGAAAAGCTTTAGAACAAACATTCCATAAACAAAGTGACTTGGGTTGAAAACCAAGTCACCAAAATATCAAGTACAACCATTGTCTTCATGATTAAAAAAGGAAATAAACTTAATTCCATGTCTAACAAGAAAATTAATAAAGAGTTATACAAACCATAACTTCAAAATACAATAAGCAAAGCAAGAATACAAGATAGCAAAATATCGTCAAGTTTTTCCATAGGTCTTCTACTATGGTGGCTACCTTAGCACCTCTTGAAGATCCCCCCTACGCGATCTTGTCCTTGCCTCTATTCTTGCTCGGTTGCCCTAAATACAATTAAGAAGGATTAAAGATCACAACTTGTATCTAAATATCAAAGTTGAGATCAAAAACATTAACGATTATGAAATTTATTACCTACTGGAGTAATCTTTCCAGCTTTTATATCTCCTAGAGATTTCGGGCAATTCATTTTCCAATGAACCGCGTGCCACTACAACAGTGGCATTTATTTGTCATCGAATGTAGCTCCTTTCTAAGGCTTGGTGGAGCTATTCATAATAGCCTTACCCTTGCCCTTGAAGGGAGTAGGCACTTTGCCTTTTCTAGCTCCTCTCTTGAACTTTCCTCTACTTCTAGAGTTGATGTTCAAAACAACCTTAATTGAGCGACCAACTCCAAGCCCCATGTCTCTCTCGGCTTGCACAAGAATTTTGTGTAATCATTGAGACCGGACCTAATATTTTGCATGTTATAATTTACCTGAAATTGAACATACTCTTTAATTAAGCTCAAGGAGTGGAGAATGCGGTCAATCACAAGTTGTTCGGGAATAAGAATCCCTTATGCTTTGAGTGTCTGAACGTGTTCAATCATCTTGAGCACGTGGGGGCTCACCTTTTGCCTTTCTTTGAGCTTGAGATCAAATAATTTGGTTGCCGCCTCATATTGGATGACTCTAGGAGCTTGTGAGACCATTTCCACAAGTTTGGTGTAAATCTCGTAAGCGGTGCCCATCTTTATAAAACTTCTTTGGAGATCGGCCTCTATAGAAAAGATCAAGACATTTTCGATCCTGGCGGATTCATTTTGGTAGGTCTCATAGGCCCCCCTAATGGTATTGGTTGACCTAACATTTGGAGTTGAAGGAGAGGGATCGGTGATGTACTTAAGCTTGTTGTCCCTTTCTGCCGCTAAGCGGAGTTGTCCATCCCAATCGGTAAAATTCAAACCATTCTTTTCCAATGAAGAGTCTATTGATATAATATACTCAAGAAGGGGGGGTTGAATTGAGTATGCCTTCTTTTAAAATCTTCTTCGATGTGTGTATGTTTGTATGATGATCTTCGAGTAGAACAAATAATAAAGAGAGACACAATATTTTTGAAGTGGTTCAGTCTCACACTTTGAGACCTACGTCCACTATTCTCGATTAATAAAATTAGTACCAACTCTGGATTACAATTTTATCAACCCTACTCGTGTGACTTTGATGTTAGTCACAACTCTATCTAGATACCGTTAAATATCTAGCTACGACAAATACCGTTAAATATTTGTCTTACAATGAGTACCGCTAAATACTCGTTCTATCTTACGTTAATAAGATAAAGTCTTCAATGTTTTCTTGGTGTCACAATCTTGAATGAATAAGATCAATGCTTGAGCACTTGAATCTTGAATCGGATATGACAATGATAAGCTCGAATATTGAAGTAGACGATCGGCGGTTTCTCTCTTGATTTGCGTGAATATGTGTGTATGTATTTCGTATGGACTAATATGTCATAGGTAGTCTATTTATATAGAATATGTATCTAGGTAATTCAAACCCTAGATGATTTAGGAATATTACTTTAAACTAGAATACTAGTCTTTTAGTAATACTACCTTAAATCTAATCTTAATATATTTAGGAAAGATTTAATAATATACTATAAGTATTATATAAGGAATCAATTTCCTAATTCATATTTAGGAAAGATCTTTATATAATAAATAATTAGTATCCTTATTAAATTAACTTCCTAAACCATGTCAAAGATAATAGAATATATTACCATAATATAATTTTAGTTTGTTTAGGACATTAAATAAATACATAATATTTACTTAATTGAATCCTACACGAATTATGGTAAACGTGACATGTTACACGTTTCCCAAAGTCGAAACAAACTATATTTTCGATTATATTATTTGACAATTAAGATCATATAGAAATCCTTAGTTTATTTTAGTAATAAATAATTATCTCATAAGAAAATTATTTATTCCTATTTTAACCAAAAGGTATTTTATATAATCTTATTAAGATTAACAATTCCATACTTAAAATAGAATACCAATTAACATTAATTGCACACGATATTACTTGGAAACAAACGTTTCATCCAAACACATATATTCCGATCATTTCTTCATAGATATAGAGTTATAGCTACGAGCTATAACTTGAACCAAACTTGTACTAAAGCTATAGTTGATAAGTATAACTTTAGCTCATTATGCGCGCTTGTGATCTTCTATCAATCTTCGACGTAGTCAATTCATTGACTAACATGCTTGAATCTTTTATACTTGATTGATTAGATCTTGTTACTAATGTTCTGTACACTTAGCACACGATTATACATACGAGTATATAATATATAAATAGCTAGACTTGTCATTATCAAAACATAAACATATATACTACTCCCTCCTATTCTATATATTTTTCCCCTTTCATTTTTACCCAAAAATAAGGGATATGATTTGGACCACACAAAACACAATGACCCACCTACCATTGAATTTAGACCACACAAATCCTTCCAAAAAAGGAAATAGGGAAGAAAACCCGAATAACCGAATAAGGAAATAGGGAAGAATATATGGAATAGGAGGGAGTATATAAGTATTTGAATACATGGTTCAACATCCAATTTGCATTTGTCCATGAATGAACGAGCCAAGACACGGTGGTGAGTGATGGTGCTGGTGTCGATGTGGTTGCCATTGTGATAATTCAATTGGACTACAAAATTTTAGATGCAAAGGAGGTGCCAATATTTATCATTTATACTTACTTGTAAACATTTTTAAACAAGTTTAGCATTTACTTAATGACCTCAACCCAATTAAGTAAACGATTCCAAGACCCTAAATCATATTAACTCGGTTGTTGGCCAACGGACCTTTACACTCTCTAATTAATATAACTTGGTGGGTTAACTCTTTTAACTGTTCTACATTTAGAACTCTTGGTCGATGTTCTTACATTAAGTGCATCTCTAGCCCAGAACACATGAGCCTACGGACCCTAATCTTTTCGTTGAGATCAACCAAATTTCGAAGTGTAATAACCATTTATTACCCCAATTACCCAACGTCAATAGAAAGTACCACGACGAGTCAAATTATACCCCTTGTGAAATTGAGATTCATGGGTTTCTATTATTTGATAAGGCTAGGTCTCAATATTTATAAAATGTGAGGTCGAGTCAACTTATTACATATCTATCAAATTTAAGTGAACTAATATATTTGAACTAACGATAATTTTTAATTGACACGGTCGGATAACTCGATATGATACACATGTGTTGTTAATGGCGATTTGACAATGCATGTAACATAAATAAATTGCAATGCAATAAACAAATAAATAAATAAGCTCCTAGTTTGACCTTCCTAAAAAATATAATATTCTATTACAAACTCAGAAACAAACTCATATGGTCCCTTGAACTTCAAATTGTACGCCTCCCAAAAACATTGTCTTCATCGAAACGCCTTTCCGAATGGCACCGTCTTCGGGAACCTCCGGGATAAAAAAAAAATTACAATGATTTTCTATTATACATTATGAAATAAAAACTAAAAATAAAATAAAATTGATACTAATTCACATTTAATTATAACCGAATCCATATTTCCATACATTATGTAATATATCGATTAAATTTAAGGCCATTAAATTTGCACATTAATAAGATTAATGGAGGCATATGAAACCAATAGTTGCGTCATGAGACAACACATGGTTTACCTTGCTCATACGAGCTTATTAAGTTGCTAGACACATGTCTTTCTAAATATTATTCATACATTTATTTGACAATATTTGTTATTCTAAATAATAATTTTTGCTTTTTATGTATAGATGGTTATGTTGAACTAGATACCGTTCATCGATTTTGAAAACCTTTAGAAATCAAGACAAGTGTTAAAGAAGGTGTTGTCGAAAAAGAGGTAGAAGAAGAACATAGGTTTCGCAAACTAGTTGATGGAGTGATAAAAGGTGGTGTACAGTCGATGAAAAACATTTCCGAGCACATCGAGAATGGCGAAAGTAGCAAATTGCCCCCATATGTTTGATGTTATGTGCAATTTGGCCCCATAAGTTTCAACATGTGCAAATTAGTCCCATATGTTTTAGTTTATGTGCAAATCAACTAATTCTAATTTTCCAACTTACCTACACTTGAAAAATCTGCTAACCACATGACAAAACAATAATAAAATAAAATAAAATCTTTAACCTGGAAAATTAAACGACAAAAGGATTTTCATTCTCATACCGCAGTGAGCTTTTTTACTTTTTTTCTTCTCATGTATTTCTCCCACAATTACTTTTTGTGATTTTTGTTGAACTATTTTAGTCCCCAAATACTTATTTTGAAGAACTAACAAATAATTACATAGTTAATTTTATGCAAAAGAAAAAACTAAAATAAAAAAGACTAACTAGTAACCATAGATGAATGTTGAATTATAATGCTACATGCTCGAGTTTTTGAGGAAGAGAGAGTAAAAAATTGAGTTAGATAGAAAAATTGAGCTACATCAGTATGAGGGGACTAAATTAGGCGAGATTTTATTACATTAATGATTTTATTTTTATTTTATTATATTTTTCGTCATTATGTTGATATGTTTCCGTGCGTAAATATGTCAGAAAATTAGAATTGGGTTGACTTGCACATAAACTGAAACATATGAGACTAATTTGCACATGTTGAAACTTATGGAGGCAAATTGCACATAACATCAAACGTATGGGGCAATTTGCTACTTTCACCCATCGAGAATATGTAGCATCCTTCTAATATTGTTGACCAAGAAGTTAAAAAGACAAGAGGACGACCAAAAAAGACCTCGGTGTCTAGAACACCATCACTGTGGGAATATGCCGAAAAAGAATTTCCCACTCAAAGTTCTAAAAGTAGAAGATCAACAAAATCAGTGGATAAGAAGAAAGAAGTTCCTAAAAGAGCTTGATGCGACTCATTTAGTCGGAGTTAAATAGCCGGAGTTAGCGTGATTTTGTTGGTTTTATGTGGTGTTACGTAGCTTAATTGTAGTCTACTTGTTGGTGAGCCTAGATTAGCTAACGGGTCGGTTTTATAGCGTTTATGACAGTTTCAAGTGTGGGGATAGATGGGCCCAAATTCCTATGAAGATACCTCAGACGTGTGAGCTTAAGGTGCGCTAATTGAGTGCATTAATGTGCGAAAATCACCAAGTGGGCAGCCTCTCCGCGCGACTGAAGTGCGACATAAGCGCGATTGAAGTGCGACCAAGGTACGAGTGAAGCGCGACTGAAGCGCGACCGACATTTGTTCAGATTTTAGTTTTTACCTAATTACTATATAAGATTTTTATCTAGGTTTTAGAAGCTTGTTTTAGCCGTCATTGAGACAAAAACCTTATTTTGCTATTTTCAAGACTATGTGTAACTAATTTCCCTCTTTCTTGGATTCGGGCAATTGAAGCACTCTTTATACAATTGTGAGTTTGAATGTTTTAATTTCTTTTCTTGATTATTGTGAATTGCTTGTTCCTAATTTTATGATTGTTGATTTATAATTGCTAGGTGTACAACTAGTGAATGATTTCTTCATTTTATCCGTAGTATTGTTAATTGAATAGGATTTATTGGTTAACTTTACACTAGTAACGACTAAGAATTTATATTGAACGGGATACATTAATATTCGTTCTTAGAAGTAATTCACATAAATATATTAAGTGCAACTGGATTGTATGCCGAAAAAGAATTTCCCACTCAAAGTTCTAAAAGTAGAAGATCAACAAAATCAGTGGATAAGAAGAAAGAAGTTCCTAAAAGAGCTTGATGCGACTCATTTAGTCGGAGTTAAATAGCCGGAGTTAGTGTGGTTTTGTTGGTTTTATGTGGTGTTATGTAGCTTAATTTTAGGTTACTTGTTGGTGAGCCTAGATTAGCTAATGGGTCGGTTTTATAGCGTTTATGACAGTTTCAAGTGTGGGGATAGCTGGGCCCAAATTCTTATGAAGATACCTCAGACGTGTGAGCTTAAGGTGCGCTAATTGAGTGCACTAATGTGCGAAAATCACCAAGTGGGCAGCCTCTCCGCGCGACTGAAGTGCGACATAAGCGCGATTGAAGTGCGACTAAGGTACGAGTGAAGCGCGACTAAAGCGCGACCGACATTTGTTCAGATTTTAGTTTTTACCTAATTACTATATAAGATTTTTATCTAGGTTTTAGAAGCTTGTTTTAGCCGCCATTGAGACAAAAACCTTATTTTGCTATTTTCAAGACTATGTGTAACTAATTTCCCTCTTTCTTGGATTCGGGCAATTGAAGCACTCTTTATACAATTGTGAGTTTGAATGTTTTAATTTCTTTTCTTGATTATTGTGAATTGCTTGTTCCTAATTTTATGATTGTTGATTTATAATTGCTAAGTGTACAACTAGTGAATGATTTCTTCATTTTATCCGTAGTATTGTTAATTGAATAGGATTTATTGGTTAACTTTACACTAGTAACGACTAAGAATTTATATTGAACGGGATACATTAATATTCGTTCTTAGAAGTAATTCACATAAATATATTAAGTGCAACTGGATTGTATGCCGAAAAAGAATTTCTCACTCAAAGTTCTAAAAGTAGAAGATCAACAAAATCAGTGGATAAGAAGAAAGAAGTTCCTAAAAGAGCTTGATGCGACTCATTTAGTCGGAGTTAAATAGCCGGAGTTACTGTGGTTTTGTTGGTTTTATGTGGTGTTATGTAGCTTAATTGTAGGTTACTTGTTGGTGAGCCTAGGTTAGCTAATGGGTCGGTTTTATAGCGTTTATGACAGTTTCAAGTGTGGGGATAGCTGGGCCCAAATTCCTATGAAGATACCTCAGACGTGTGAGCTTAAGGTGCGCTAATTGAGTGCACTAATGTGCGAAAATCACCAAGTGGGCAGCCTCTCCGCGCGACTGAAGTGCGACATAAGCGCAATTGAAGTGCGACCAAGGTACGAGTGAAGCGCGACTAAAGCGCGACCGACATTTGTTCAGATTTTAGTTTTTACCTAATTACTATATAAGATTTTTATCTAGGTTTTAGAAGCTTGTTTTAGCCGCCATTGAGACAAAAACCTTATTTTGCTATTTTCAAGACTATGTGTAACTAATTTCCCTCTTTCTTGGATTCGAGCAATTGAAGCACTCTTTATACAATTGTGAGTTTGAATGTTTTAATTTCTTTTCTTGATTATTGTGAATTGCTTGTTCCTAATTTTATGATTGTTGATTTATAATTGCTAGGTGTACAACTAGTGAATGATTTCTTCATTCTATCCGTAGTATTGTTAATTGAATAGGATTTATTGGTTAACTTTACACTAGTAACGACTAAGAATTTATATTGAACGGGATACGTTAATATTCGTTCTTAGAAGTAATTCACATAAATATATTAAGTGCAACTGGATTGTATGCGCTATTTGTTCTCTATCGACTTCTCTATATTTATTGTTGTTGTTGGATTAAACCTTGAACTGGATCGTTAGGGTTGTTTGATGGTTAGGGTTGATTAAGAACGGGATTCGTTTTAATTGACTATTCGTAAGGAGAATTGGAATTTTACATTCACGATAGAGTAATCAAGATTAGTATTTGAGACCGTCTTACAGTGATCAATTGTTGTCATTGAGTGTGGATATATGCTTGGTTCCAAGACTCTTCCACATAATTTGATATATCATACACCATTAGCTTTATTACTTAAATTGCATTAGATATTCATTTTAGTTTGTTAGAAAATCAATCCAAAACCCCTCTTTTTGTTACAACGATCTTTAATTTCATTAGAGATCGACTTTTCCTACATTATAATTGCATAAATTGTTAATCTGATTCCCTTGGGTTCGACCCTTATTTCCGCTTTAATACTATTTAATTTTTGGATTTAAGTGATATAAATTGTTAATTTAAGGCATACGATTTTAGCTTGTCAAATTTTGGCGCCGTTGCCGGGGAATTGGCATTAATAATTTTTGTGTTCTAGTGTAGGTTTATGCATAATACTCGTTCTTCTAACCTGAACCTAGAGCCTTTCGATCAAGAGATGGAGCATACCCTTTTCAGGTTACGGAAGGACAAAAGAGGTGTAATAGTGGTTGTTCCTAGAAGCAGCGAATTCAACGATCTACATTCTGAATCTGACGGTTCCGAAATTTCTGAAGAATCCGAACATTCTCTAGATATGGCGGGCACTATTAAGGAACTTACTCCACCTGATCTCACCCAACAACCTCTTTGTATCACGTATCCTCCGTTGGATGAGAATGGAACTTTTGAGTTGAAGTCGGGGTTGATTCATCAATTGCCCATCTCCAACGGTCTAAGTGGAGAGGACCCCAATAAGCATTTGTCGGACTTCCATATTGTTTGCTCAAGCATGAAACCGGCTACAGTTACTGATGAACAACTGAAATTGAGGGCTTTCCCATTTTCTCTTAAGGATATATACGACACGACATTGGTTGTACTACCTATCTCCTGCAAGCATTATAAATGGGTAAAAATGAAAAAGCATTCCTTGAAAAGTACTTTCCTGCATCCAGAGCTTCCCAATTGAAGAAAGAGATTAGTAATACGGAGCAGAGGGACAGTGAGACTATGTACGAGTACTTGGAACGTTTCAAGAAGTTGTGTGCTACATGCCCCTATCATGGATACACTGCTCAGGACCTCATTATGTATTTTTGTGGAGGTCTTTGTATGGAAGATGCACGTACCGTACATGCAGCATGTGGAGGAGGTATCATAAATAAAAGACCAGATGAAGCTTGGGTGATCATTGGGGAGTTAGCTGAGAGCTCCCAAGATTTTGCTAGGAAATATACGAAGCGTGGAGTTAATTCGGTGGGTTCATCTTCCTCCTCTTCTTCCAATTTTGAAGCGAAAGTTGATACTTTGACAAGTCTTTTCAAAGATATAATGTCATCGCAAGGGGTAGCAATGGTTTGCGGAATCTGTTCCGATGGACATCCTATTGAGTATTGTCCACACATGCAAGAGGGTTCTAAAGAATAAGTGAATGGGGGTATGGGAAAGTATTCCGTAAAAGAAGTGGGATCCTTTTTCTAACACTTACAATCCGGGGTGGAAAGCACATCCAAATTTGAGGTGGGGAAATTCTCAAAACACTCAGCAATTTGGACTAGGTGGTCAATCCGGTCAACCTAAAACCCATTTTTTAGCCAGACCATCGGTTCAAAATGTGAAGCCTACTCAACCCCCTCCACCTAGTGGTCAAATGTCTACTGAAGATATGATCCGTGCATTGGTTACTAGTCAAGCCACTCTTCAAGCCACTGTGATTCAAAATCAAAAGGAGAATAAGGCTAGTATTCAGAATATTGAGACTCAATTGGGTCAAATGGATACTACCATTAACCGTTTGGAGGCTAGAGATTCTAATGCATTACCGTCTCAAACAGTGTTGAATCTAAAGAATGTGAATGCAGTTTCTTTGAGAAATGGGAGACAACTAGTGGAGGCCGAAAACGTGAAAAGAAAAGATAAAGGACCAGTAATTCATGAGGTAGAGAAAAAGATAGTGATCAAGGAAGCTGAAAAAGCATCTATTGACAAGGAGAAGAAGTTGATTCCCTCTCCCATGTCGATGGTGGAACCGGAAGTATCATTTCCTGATGCACTTAAGAGGACTCACCACTTTGCGCACGACAAGGACATCTATGAGGTATTTCAAAACTGTGAGGTAAATATTCCCCTTCTTAATCTCTTGAAAGATATTCCTAAATATGCAAAATTCTTAAAGGAGTTGTGTACTATTAAACGGAATAACAAGTTGAAAGGGGTAAAGAAAGTGAAGGTTAGTGAACATGTGTCCGCTATTTTTCAAAGAAAATTGCCTCAAAAGTGTAGTGATCCGGGCATGTTCACTATTCCTTGCACCATTGGAGACACTAAGATTCAAAAGGCCATGTTAGACCTAGGAGCTTCAATTAATGTGATGCCCTACTCCTTGCACCAATCTATGGGACTTGGTCCTTTGCATGCTACTAGTGTTATTGTTATTGTTATCCAGTTAGCCGATAGATCGAATGTTTACCCGAAGGGGATTATCGAAGATGTGCTTGTGTTGGTTGATAATCTTATCTTTCCTGCTGATTTTTATGTGCTAGACATGGAACATGATAAACATGCGGCTCCTATCTTGTTAGGAAGGCCGTTTTTAAAAACTGCTAGCACTAAAATTGATGTATCTAGTGGGTCTATGACTATGGAGTCTAGTGGCCAGGTCGTGGAGTTTAACATTTATGATGCAATGAAATATCCTGATGACCATCATTCTATGAATTTTATTGACATTATTGACCCTTTGGGCCAAGATTTCTTTGTTTTTAATGGTGATTGATGATGAGTTGCAGGTAGCTTTGGAGAATAGTGTGGATGGTCAAGAGGAGGAATATGTCTTTTCTGCTAACTTGCAGGAAGTTGTGGCCGACTTGCATAAGTTGAGGAGCTTCCTTTGAGTTTGAATAATACATTGTAATTAACTGTTCCATCGGAGAAGTTGTTACCGTCTGTTTTGCAAGCACCTGTGGTAGAACTTAAGACCCTTCCTGAGAATTTGAAGTATATTTTCCTTGGTGAGGGAGAAACACTTCCTGTCATCATCTCTAGTAAGCTCAACAAGGAACAAGAAAGAAGGTTGAAAGATGTGCTTGTGGAGAACAAACTAGTTATTGGTTGGACTATTGTCGACATCAAAGGTATTAGTCCAAGTACTTGTATGCAGCGGATTTTGCTAGAGGATGAAGCCAAACCGGTAAGGCAACCACAACGTCGATTTATCCTCTTATGATGGAGGTGGTGAAGAAAGAAGTTCTCAAATTGCTTCTAGTAGGTATGATTTATCCTATTTCTGACAGTAAATGGGTGAGTCCTACCCAAGTAGTCCCTAAAAAGTCTGGGGTGACCGTAGTTGAGAACAAAAATGGTGATCTTGTACCCACTAGGATCCAAAACGGGTGGAGGGTTTGTATAGATTTTCGTAGGTTGAATGCGGTAACTAGGAAAGACCACTTTCCTCTTCCCTTTATTGACCAAATGCTTGAAAGGCTAGCGGGAAAGGCTTATTATTGTTTCTTGGATGGTTATTTGGGGTATTTTCAAATAGCTATTGCCCCTGAGGATCAAGAGAAAACCACATTTACTTGTCCTTTTGGTACCTTTGCGTATCGACGCATGCCTTTTGGACTTTGTAATGCACCAGCTACTTTTCAGCGATGTATGGTTAGCATATTTTATGAGTATGTTGAACGTTTCATTGAGGTCTTTATGGATGATTTTACGGTGCATGGTGATTCTTTTGACACTTGTTTACACCATCTATCTCTTGTTCTTAAGCGTTGTATTGATACTAACCTTGTCTTAAATTCTGAGAAGTGTCATTTTTTGGTGAAACAAGGTATAGTACTGGGACATGTTGTGTCTTCAAAAGATATTGAGGTAGATAAAGCTAAGAATGATACCATTTCTTCTCTACCTTATCCTACTAATGTTCGTGAAGTTCGATCTTTTCTTGGCCATGCAGGTTTCTATCGCAAGTTCATTAAAGATTTTTCTAAGATCGCTTCACCCTTATGCAAGCTGCTACAAAAGGAGGCAGATTTCATCTTTGACAAGGCTTGTAAGGAGGCTTTTGATGAACTGAAAGGTAGGCTTACCTCCGCACCGATTATTCAAGCACCGAATTGGTCTCTTCCCTTTGCGATTATGTGTGACGCGAGTGATTATGCCTTGGGAGCGGTGTTGGGTCAGGAGAATGGGAGGGTGTAACACCCCAAGAGTATGAAATATGAGATTGTGTGGAGATTTGTCCCACATTGGTAGAATGTGAGGCTTGTGATATGTTTATAATAACTTCCACCCACCACTTAGTAACAAGGCCTTGTGCTTTTGGGCTTAAGTGAGGACAAGTATAATGGGCCCAAAGGCATACCTCCCATCTTATTGGGGATGTGTTACGAAGGTGGCGGGTCGGGTTGTTACAAATGGTATCAGAGCGACCCTGCGACCGTGTGGTGAGCCTGTGGTCGGGAGTACCCGGGTCACACACCTAGCGGGGGAGGATTCTGGCCCTGGTTGCGGTCAAGTGTGAGGCACAACGAGGACGTTGTGTTCTTTAAGTGGGGGAGTTTGTAACACCCCAAGAGTATGAAATATGAGATTGTGTGGAGATTTGTCCCACATTGGTAGAATGTGAGGCTTGTGATATGTTTATAATAACTTCCACCCACCACTTAGTAACAAGGCCTTGTGCTTTTGGGCTTAAGTGAGGACAAGTATAATGGGCCCAAAGGCATACCTCCCATCTTATTGGGGATGTGTTACGAAGGTGGCGGGTCGGGTTGTTACAGAGGGCTTCCCATGTCATTCATTATGCATCCATTACCTTAAATGAAGCACAACGGAATTACACCACGACTGAGAAATAGCTACTAGCCATTGTTTTTGCTTTGGAGAAATTACGGTCCTATTTACTTGGTACAAAACTGGTGGTATTTTTAGATCATGCAGCACTGCGTCATTTGATGGAAAAGAAAGAATCTAAGCCGAGGTTGATTAGATGGATTTTATTGTTGAGTGAATTTGATTTGGAGGTGAAAACCCGAAGGGCGCCTAGGCAAAAATGGGAAAAGTGGCCGAGGACGGAGTGAAAACCCGAAATCGCGCTCCGGGTAAAATGAAGAATCGAGTTGCGTGCCACGAGAGTAGTGTGAGGAAAATAGCTAGAGTGAAAATCCGCAAGGGCGGGGGCTCTAGGCAAAATGAGAGAAATAGGAAAAAAAATCCAATCTCACATTGGTCTTCTGTTCTGTTTTTGGCGAGGCGTCATAAGAAGGGTGCTAAAGAAGGTCGGTTGGGTAGGACTAGTGGCTAAGGTGAGAAGAACCGTGGTGCTATGTTGTTGTTGATTGCACCTTGCTTTGGCGGTTGTGGAATTGGAGTAAGCTGGAGTAGTGGTGGTTAGGAAATTCACATGGTTTCTTTGGTTATTGTTGAGCTATAGGTGAGGATGCTCTTTTGAGGAGTTTTGACCCGTGTGAATTTTTGCTAGGATGGAGCGATAAAGGGGCGTAGTTTGTCTTGTGTTACTTGCACTATGTTGATTTATGTCATTAATTGGTGTTGCGTTGCTCCATTGTCATTTGAAGAAGTGGGTAACTCGGGTGTTGTTGGTGTGTTGTTATTTTATAGTAGCGGTAGTTTATGCTTGCTTAGAGGGTGTTTAGGAGGGTGAGTGACGAATGAGAGCATTATTCTTATCGGTCATTTCAACCATGTGCTGTGTTTGAGCTAGTGTTGTTTTGCGTTTCTTTGTGTTCCTTGGTTTTACATCGAGGACGAGTAAAAGTTCAAGCATGGAGAATTTGATGCGTCTCATTTAGTCGGAGTTAAATAGCCGGAGTTAGTGTGGTTTTGTTGGTTTTATGTGGTGTTATGTAGCTTAATTGTAGGTTACTTGTTGGTGAGCCTAGATTAGCTAATGGGTCGGTTTTATAGTGTTTATGACAGTTTTCAAGTGTGGGGATAGATGGGCCCAAATTCCTATGAAGATACCTCAGATGTGTGCGCTTAAGGTGCGCTAATTGAGTGCACTAATAGGCGAAAATCACCAAGTGGGCAGCCTCTCCGCGCAACTGAAGTGCGACATAAGCGCGACTGAAGTGCGACCAAGGTACGAGTGAAGCGCGACTGAAGCGCGACCGGCATTTGTTTAATTAGATTTTAGTTTTTACCTAATTACTATATAAGATTTTTATCTAGGTTTTAGAAGCTTGTTTTAGCCGTCATTGAGACAAAAACCTTATTTTGCTATTTTGAAGACTATGTGTAACTAATTTCCCTCTTTCTTGGATTCGGGCAATTGAAGCACTCTTCATACAATTGTGAGTTTGAATGTTTTAATTTCTTTTCTTGATTATTGTGAATTGTTTGTTCCTAATTTTATGATTGTTGATTTATAATTGCTAGGTGTACAACTAGTGATTGATTTCTTCATTCTATTCGTAGTATTGTTAATTGAATATGATTTATTGGTTAACTTTACACTAGTAACGACTAAGAATTTATATTGAACATGATACGTTAATATTCGTTCTTAGAAGTAATTCACATAAATATATTAAGTGCAACTGGATTGTATGCGCTATTTGTTCTCTATCGACTTCTCTATATTTATTGTTGTTGTTGGATTAAACCTTGAACTGGATCGTTAGGGTTGTTTAATGGTTAGGGTTGATTAAGAACGGGATTCGTTTTAATTGACTATTCGTAAGGAGAATTGGAATTTTACATTCACGATAGAGTAATCAAGATTAGTAATTCAGAACGTCTTACAGTGATCAATTGTTGTCATTGAGTGTGGATATATGCTTGGTTCCAAGACTCTTCCAAATCATGTGATACGTCATACACCATTAGCTTTATTACTTAAATTGCATTAGATATTTATTTTAGTTTTTTAGAAAATCAATCCAAAACCCCTCTTTTTGTTACGATGATCTTTAATTTTATTAGAGATCGACTTTTCCTACATTATAATTTCATAAATTGTTAATCTAATTCTCTTGGGTTCTACCCTTATTTCCGCTTTACCACTGTTTAGTTTTTGGATTTAAGTGATATAAATTGTTAATTTGAGGCATACGACTTTAGCTTGTCAGAGCTTCTAAAAGAGGGAGAAGTAATGATTCAGTTACAAAAGAGGACGAGATTACTAAAAAAAATAGCTCACAATTTCCTTGGCAACAAGAATTACATGATATCATGGTACCTTGGGTAATAGACTGGTTGAATGTCATAGGCGATGAGAATTGTGGGTTTCGCGGCCTTGTTTTTTATATTTATGGCAACAAAAATGAATGGTTAAAGGTAAGACACGATTTGTTGGGGGAGTTGAAAGATAACAAAGAATTTTATATAGATTTGTTTGCCGAAGATAAATCATTCAATGATCTTTGCAATATAGTTACTATTTGTTGCTGCCAATTATTACGATGCAATTTTTGTGTGCTTGTCCCACGCTCAGAATGCAACTTATTTGCCCATAAAGACAGCAAAAGTAGAAAAAAGTGATGCAAAAAAAATATTTTCTATAGTGCACCTTGAACCGGAGGAACATTATGTATGTGTAAGTTTACATTGTTATATTTGAATTTTTAAATGTTCTTTTTAATTATGTTACATCGTCTTACATTACTATATTAATGGTATTTTCAGGTACGTCTTGGTAGCAGGTCCCTATTACCAAGACCTTCTTCGATGGGTCAATTTCTTTATTTTGAGCCAAATCAAGATATAGTATCATTTTATCCACCACGAGTATCGTCCAAATCAAGCAATAAGGGAACAACTATTATATAGGATGACTTGAATAATGTAGTTTTGTAGTATCTATTAGGTATTTAGACATTCATTTATTATTATTGTTTAAATTTTCGTTTTAATATTCATAGTTGAAAAAAATAATTTTGTTTTAATTTAATTGTGTTTGTTACTTAGTTATTACTACTGTTTACAATAATAATAATAATAATAATAATAATAATAATAATAATAATAATAATAATAATAATAATAATAATAAAAATAAAAATAATAATAATATGGAAATAATTATTAAAAAAATAACAATAATAATTATAATAGTCACCGTACTACAATTTTGAATAAACGAGAAACTAAATTATCATAGTTAATTAAGAAAAAATAAAACAAATTTACTAATAAATAAGAAAAAAACCAAAAACTAAAAACAAAAACAAAGTAATTAAGAAAAGAAGAAATTAATTCATTAAAAAAACAGGTAAACCAATTAAGAAAAGTAGCAAACATTAATTAATTAAAAAAAATTGAGAAAATTAAACTAACAAAAGTTAATTAATTAAAAAAACAATTGAAAAAAAGTAAAAAAAAAAAAAAAAAAAAAAAAAAAAAAAGTAGTTGTGAATGGAGGTGCGGGGCAGGGTTGACGGACGTGCGGCGCAGGGGGAGGGGAGGCAAAGAGAGTGCGCGACAGGGGGAGGGAGTGCGACGAAGGGAGTGCGTGGCAGGGGAGGGGGAGGGTGACAGGGGTGGCCGTCGGCGCAGGGGAGGGTGGCGGCAGTTTGGACGGTCATGAGATGTCGGCGGTGAACGAAGTTGATGAGGGAGGGGTGGTGAACAAAATAGTTTGTTTTATGGGATGAAGGAAGAGAGAAAATTAAAATTAGAGTAAATTAATAACTACTTCCGTATATGTTTCACTTTTTTAAAATTACTCCCTTATATGTTTTTTTTAAAATTACTACCTTAAGTTGATCTTAGGTCAAAAATTGGTACTATTTTTCAGATATGGTGAGTATATCTATCAAGTTTTGAATTTTTGCAATATCTAGGGTTGTTATCCAGGCGTTTATGTAGGTGTAGAATAACAATGTCACGAGTAGTAAATGCGTGGTAAGAATACTAGTTATATTAGGAATACAATAGACATTAGGATAGTAGCCAACTGAGTGTTATGATCTTGCGTAGTAAGATATTAACGATGTGATCTTAGAAATTAAGAAAGTAGGTTACCAATAAACTTGAAGGAATTCTAGTTAGAAGTATTGGACAAGGCAATGTGGATTGATTAGCAAGTCATGTGATTATGATCAATTGTGGACATATAATGTAATAATGAAGAGGACTTAGAGGACTTAAAGATTGGTATATATTGATTTCACAAAGGACCAAGTGAAATTAATATATGTGATGAAGTTAAGATATGATCTTGGAATACATATATTGGGTTGCAACTAATGGACATGACCAAGGAAAGTACATGGTGAATAAAACCAAAGATTGACCTAGTATGATATGAATTGATCTTATTGAGGAACACTTATTATTTGAGGTAAAAGTTATAAGAATTTCGGAAACTTTTGTCGTAAATATTGAATATATACTTGTGGTATGTGGGATATAAGATAATAATGTTTAAATAATTTATGCTCGGAAGACTTAGTACCGGTAAGAGTGAATTTGTGGAAAAAGTTTAATGGCTAATTAGAGATTTAATGTCGATGGAAAATGCTAAATTTATCAGGGTATGTATTGGTTTTAATAGGTATTAAGAGGTTTGACAGATGTAATGGATTCATGGTTAAGAGATGGAGAAATGAATTTTGAAGTTTTCAAATAAGGATCGACTATGGTTGCTAAATTGAATTACTGATGAGAGACACGAAATGTTATGAAATTTTGGGAATGATAGTACGACTGTGTAATATGAGAATTAAGTTAAGGGTGACTATAATTTCATGCATATTCGCATTTAGTGACATATCGACATACCGACGTAGTTAGTAGTTTATGATTATTTGACTATTTGAGGATAAATTTATTCCGACTTGAGGTTATAGAGAAAGTTTTAAGATTTTGGCTTTAAGGAGTTGTTAGCAACGCAATTGGTTGATGGATACTAATGAACACGTGTAAAGGGTTTGATGATAGATGAAAATGATTAAGGTAGAAGATATATATAGTTGACTAAAGAGAAACATCTAGAGCTCGCACGTAACTTAGGAACGGATAATGACCGATTATTTAATAACAGGTGGAATAAAAAGTGTTGTGGAGAGTATAACCCATTACGAGGGTAATACGATTTTCTTAAAAGAGAAAGAAGTTGACCCTGAAATATATAAGTTTGTATGGGATCTTGGAACAAATTAGAGAGGTAGTGCTAGAGCTCGACAATTCGCTATCTTATGAGGAGCGGCCTGTTAAGATCTTAGATAGTAAAGTTCGAAAGACCCGAAACGGAGAGACCCGTATAATCAAGGTGCTATGGTCAAACCATGACACCGAGGAGGCCACTTGGGAGGCCATGAAACTTAAATACCCAGAGCTCTTTGAGGTAATTACCTAGTTACGAGGACGTAACGCTCTTTAAGGTAGGTAGGATGTAATACCTGCAATTTTTTTTACTCTTCTGTTTTATTTGCATTATAAGAGACGGTTATAAATGATATCGTTAGATTTGCTTGTAGGGGAAGTTTTAGAACTTCGAGGACGAAGTTCGTTTTTAAGGAGGGTAGATTGTAATACCCGTAAAATCCGTCAATAAAATAAAATGAGAAATTTATTGATTAAACAAGTATCGCTTAATAGAGACACGTAAAACCGTCGCATGCATCGTTTTCCGTCACAAAATCGTTGACCAATGCATGCCTAGACATGTGGACCAATGCATGCCTAGACACTTGGCTTATGCATTAGGACACTTGTCTAGACATGCAAAGTCCCATTTTCTCTTTGTTTCCATCCTTTCCCACACCACTTTTCAACTCCCCACCAGATTTCATTCTTCATTTTCCCCACACAAACACACACAACTACAACAAAAATATATATAGAGAGAAGGAGAGGAAAACGTGAGGGAGAAGAAGAAAGAACAAGAGGAGATCTTGCCTAGCACTAAGTAAGCTTACTTTTCCCTTCAAATATGATTTTATAACTTTTTAACATGCATTCACATATCACCTAACATCTAAACATGAACTTAAGAATCTACAACCATGCATGCAAAGGATTGAACATAGTAAAAACCGTTATTTTGTCAAAAACGTAGCATGCATGTAGTAGATCTAAAAACACATGTTAAAATGAGTATTTTCAGAAAACAAAAATTTGGGACTTTCCTTAAGTTGTTATAAAATCACTCACCAAAAATTAGGACGTTTGCATGAACCGTTTAGAAATGAAAAATCATATACTACAGCCTGTTTTCTGCTTAACCGAATCACTAGATCTCACTTAAAGAGTCATCAAACCATATTTACAAAAGGAATCAGTGTCTCATCTCTTAATATGTTAAACTAAATTGAGCCTAGATGATAATAGGCTTTTGAATCAACTCGTTTCGATTTGTTAAGAGGGATTTATGATGTAAAACTTTTCATGACTCATTTTCTGACCACTGTTTTTAAAACGCGTTTTTAGATCTGATAAACCCATTTTTGAGACAACATGCATGGTTAACAATATGTTGTAGACACATAAAGGAATCCAATAAAGCCGACCATGCACAAAAATATGACGTTTTGGATTTATTATGATTTTTACAAGTTTCTGTTGTGTTCTGGAAAAATGTTTTAATTAGTCTTACTTGTTAAAAGTTTACATTTCCATAAAAGGGTATTTTAGTCATACATAAAAATATAATCAGTGACCCATCTCTTCACATGTTAAATTTTAATGAATTCAAAGTGTATTAGGCTTTCGTTTCGACGAGTTTCGACATGTTAAGAGTATTTACCACCCCGTACCTTTTTAAGACTCGCCTTTGGACCAACTTTGGTAGACTGTAACTTCGGACCCCTTAAACACGTTTTTAGACTCTTACCACCTAGACATTAAAGATTGACAACTAACTAAGGAACCAAACCCCACTGGTCTCACCTCAAAACATTTAGTAACGAAGGAGATATGACGATTTAAAGTTTCTGTTTCAAATCTGTAAAAACCGAGAAAGTATAGTTATCGCATAATTTACTACAAGTAGCTTAGTAATGGTCGTTCATATAAGTAACTATTATTTTAAATATTATGTAGAGTCGGGATTCATAGAAGAGGCTCTCTAACCTTTAATCGCTCGTAAGGTAAGGGAAACGCTTATCCGTACACTCTTATTAAACCGTTACGATTTGTTACTATCTTGCATGGTAAGACTTTTGGTTATATTGAAATATTTATATTGGTTGAATTCATTTTACAAAATGATTATGGATAAAGATTTGTTTGTTTTGATCTTTTGAAACGGGATTGTGTTTAATATGGAAAGAAGTGCCTTATGAATTTAAAAGTTTTGGGAACCAAAACCGTTTTGCTTTTCTACAAGCTTATGATGAGTTATCAAATTTGAAGGAAGTATCTTGGTTATTTGGAAATGGATTCTCATGTTGGTTTGAAACGGTTTTTGTAGAGGGGTAGGTTGTTCCATAATAAGGGACTTCCTATACAGAGCTTCTGATGGGGGTTAGTTGATCGAGACCCCGTCCTCTTATCTTCCTCTTTGGGGTTGGCCCTTAGAGGGGTGTGCACACTCGGGATTCTAGGACAGTTTAGTACATGATTTGGAGAACCCCGTCTTATCCGGTTTAGGGCGAGGGGATCCTCTTCATACCGACGTTGGAAATTGTTGGAAAGAAATGTTTTCTTTGGTTTGGAATTATCTTGAAAGGTTGGATATGGATTTGAATATTTTGGAACACTTATGTTGTTCTTAATCATTTGAAATTATTTGTTCCCCTTCAACTAACAGTGGAAATTGTGATACTCTGTTTTCAATCTTTCGAAACACTTTTGTTACACATTATTTTAAAATGTCTTTTAAGTTATGATTTTATATTCCGTTTATTCTTTATTCGGATTGTTTACCTTACTCAACATTATTGTTGACCCTTTTATTTGTTTTGTCCTTGTTGGGACCTGCGGTGATCACAAATTGTGTGAGCAGATCGTGTAACAGGTACTCATGGGAATTAGTCGTGGGATGCACAGGAGAGCGCGCTTAATAGTTTCATTCAAAGACAAATGCTTAAAGACTTTATCTTTCTTTTGGATCGTTGAACTTATTTTCGCTTCCGCAAACTTTAAATTTGGTTGTAATCGTATTTTACTCTTTGGATTTTAATTTTGCATTAGACAACTACCTATTTTATTTCATGGTTAGGTACTACTACCACATTTGGTTTAATTGTGACACACCCATTATCCGAATTTTACTTGAAAACCCTATTTACTAATGAATAGGATTATGGGGGTGTTACAAAGTGGTATCAGAGCGGGTTTCCTTCTTGGATAGGTGATTAGATCTTCATATCTCTTCACCGCCCGTACACTGACCGACCATAACAAATATTTGCAAAAATTTTCAAAAAAAAAAAAAAAAAAAAAAAATTATTAAATGACGCCGGTGAGTTGAGTGTGGGATTATATGGGACGTGTATTGCTATATGTGAATTGTTGGAATAGACTTGGATATTTGAGCACTGTGAATTGAAAGGGGTACGAAATGGAATGCAATAAAGTATGTTAATATGATGCGAAATGCAATTGATTAATTTTTCATATATTATGGTGTTATAGAATCGAAGTTTAATTGTGATGATATATGAGACACGTACCTTATTGAATTCGTTGTGATTCATACATGTGATTTTATAACGTGAGTTATTTTGTAACAATCATCACTACTAGTAATCTATTGAATGACATATATATTTTGGTTATATTTGAAGGTAAAGCGTAACGACTATAATTATTTGATGTTGTAGTCTCGCCACTTGGGTTACCAATGATACCGGTAGGAAAAATAGAGAACTTAGAGGATTTTGTATGAATGAATTAACCTATTTATGGTTGCCAATTTAGAGATCTCAAATATAGTGAGTTTTAGAAATGAAAGTTACGTTTTGAATTGAGTATTGAAATTGTGAATATGGAAAACTAGAGACGTTACAAAGAGTTAGTCATGTGCATGAAATTGCGGAATAATAATCTAACTACTTAGTTGAGGTATCAATGAATTCATTAATGTTATTATGGTGATAAGAAAGTATTGAGATACATAAATGGATAATGTTTCTTGGAAGATTAAGACACAAATGATTCGTTTAACTTGGAGGGTTATTAAGAACTATTTGGAAAAAAAAATTAAATAAGGGATTTACTTTTATGCAACGATGTTTGATGAAGATAATGATGTTATGTGGGTATCAGTGGTATAGATAGTATGAGTAGAAACTATTTACTGAAAGGTATAAAAGAAAAGAATTAAGGTACTAGGACTTGATCAATTGGAGTGATAGTTACGAATATGAATATTAGGTGATCATTAGGGTTCGAGTTAGTGCAAGGATATTAAGGTGTAATTTTATCATATTGACTTTGTTTAAGGCATTGAGTGGTATTTATGATGTAGTTATGAATGCGTTATCGGGATGTAAAGTTATATATATAAGTTATCAATGCATTTTGTGGAGAACTGCATAGATATGGCATACACTTCTTTTGCATTAGTTATGACAAAGAGATTTCACAGGTACGACATTGGTAATTTTGGTGGCAACGAGACTTTGAGGAAATGAAAAGCTTAGACCAAACAGTAGTGATTCTTACTTGATGAAATTAGTTGAGGTAATTAGGATCAAGGACTAGATTTGAACATTAGTACATATGAGTGGAAAGGACATTAAACCCTTAAGGTGAGTAGTTTATTTGACCAGAGTGATGTAAATGAATTTTATTGGGGATACATGAAGGAACTAGTTTACATATGGTAATTTCTCCTTGGATTTAGAGAGGAGGTCAAAGAGATTTGTAATATTTAAGGCCTGGATGAGGGATGCACATAATGCTTTAATGGTGATTAATAAGAATGAACAATTTGTCGGGGTAAGAGAAATTGTATTATTATACCTGATTGAGAGACTTGTTTATACCTTATAGGCACATTGGTGAGAAAGATAGTTGTTCACGTGCTTAAGCTAGTTATCAGTCATACTATATATAAGACGAGCTTCATTGGATGTGTAAGTAACATATAGAATGAGAAGAGATTATGGATTAGAAAGTAAGATATGTAGTCACAAGGACGTGAGGTGGATAATATGGGAAATTTGAGCTCACGGATTATGAACATGATACCTGTGAGGTATATAGTCTAGTGCGCTATAAAGAGATGCTAAGTGATTGTGATTAAAGCATGAGCGATAATATACCTCACTAGGGGGCGTAAGAGAAAATGATGAACCCGAGGAAAAGTGCGATCTAGATGTGGATTTCGACTAAAAATTTTAAATGGTGATAATTATGAGGATTTCTGCAATATCTAGGGTTGTTATCCAGGCGTTTATGTAGGTGTAGAATAACAATGTCACGAGTAGTAAATGCGTGGTAAGAATACTAGTTATATTAGGAATACAATAGACATTAGGATAGTAGCCAACTGAGTGTTATGATCTTGCGTAGTAAGATATTAACGATGTGATCTTAGAAATTAAGAAAGTAGGTTACCAATAAACTTGAAGGAATTCTAGTTAGAAGTATTGGACAAGGCAATGTGGATTGATTAGCAAGTCATGTGATTATGATCAATTGTGGACATATAATGTAATAATGAAGAGGACTTAGAGGACTTAAAGATTGGTATATATTGATTTCACAAAGGACCAAGTGAAATTAATATATGTGATGAAGTTAAGATATGATCTTGGAATACATATATTGGGTTGCAACTAATGGACATGACCAAGGAAAGTACATGGTGAATAAAACCAAAGATTGACCTAGTATGATATGAATTGATCTTATTGAGGAACACTTATTATTTGAGGTAAAAGTTATAAGAATTTCGGAAACTTTTGTCGTAAATATTGAATATATACTTGTGGTATGTGGGATATAAGATAATAATGTTTAAATAATTTATGCTCGGAAGACTTAGTACCGGTAAGAGTGAATTTGTGGAAAAAGTTTAATGGCTAATTAGAGATTTAATGTCGATGGAAAATGCTAAATTTATCAGGGTATGTATTGGTTTTAATAGGTATTAAGAGGTTTGACAGATGTAATGGATCCATGGTTAAGAGATGGAGAAATGAATTTTGAAGTTTTCAAATAAGGATCGACTATGGTTGCTAAATTGAATTACTGATGAGAGACACGAAATGTTATGAAATTTTGGGAATGATAGTACGACTGTGTAATATGAGAATTAAGTTAAGGGTGACTATATTTCATGCATATTCGCATTTAGTGACATATCGACATACCGACGTAGTTAGTAGTTTATGATTATTTGACTATTTGAGGATAAATTTATTCCGACTTGAGGTTATAGAGAAAGTTTTAAGATTTTGGCTTTAAGGAGTTGTTAGCAACGCAATTGGTTGATGGATACTAATGAACACGTGTAAAGGGTTTGATGATAGATGAAAATGATTAAGGTAGAAGATATATATAGTTGACTAAAGAGAAACATCTAGAGCTCGCACGTAACTTAGGAACGGATAATGACCGATTATTTAATAACAGGTGGAATAAAAAGTGTTGTGGAGAGTATAACCCATTACGAGGGTAATACGATTTTCTTAGAAGGGAAAGAAGTTGACCCTGAAATATATAAGTTTGTATGGGATCTTGGAACAAATTAGAGAGGTAGTGCTAGAGCTCGACAATTCGCTATCTTATGAGGAGCGGCCTGTTAAGATCTTAGATAGTAAAGTTCGAAAGACCCGAAACGGAGAGACCCGTATAATCAAGGTGCTATGGTCAAACCATGACACCGAGGAGGCCACTTGGGAGGCCATGAAACTTAAATACCCAGAGCTCTTTGAGGTAATTACCTAGTTACGAGGACGTAACGCTCTTTAAGGTAGGTAGGATGTAATACCTGCAATTTTTTTTACTCTTCTGTTTTATTTGCATTATAAGAGACGGTTATAAATGATATCGTTAGATTTGCTTGTAGGGGAAGTTTTAGAACTTCGAGGACGAAGTTCGTTTTTAAGGAGGGTAGATTGTAATACCCGTAAAATCCGTCAATAAAATAAAATGAGAAATTTATTGATTAAACAAGTATCGCTTAATAGAGACACGTAAAACCGTCGCATGCATCGTTTTCCGTCACAAAATCGTTGACCAATGCATGCCTAGACATGTGGACCAATGCATGCCTAGACACTTGGCTTATGCATTAGGACACTTGTCTAGACATGCAAAGTCCCATTTTCTCTTTGTTTCCATCCTTTCCCACACCACTTTTCAACTCCCCACCAGATTTCATTCTTCATTTTCCCCACACAAACACACACAACTACAACAAAAATATATATAGAGAGAAGGAGAGGAAAACGTGAGGGAGAAGAAGAAAGAACAAGAGGAGATCTTGCCTAGCACTAAGTAAGCTTACTTTTCCCTTCAAATATGATTTTATAACTTTTTAACATGCATTCACATATCACCTAACATCTAAACATGAACTTAAGAATCTACAACCATGCATGCAAAGGATTGAACATAGTAAAAACCATTATTTTGTCAAAAACGTAGCATGCATGTAGTAGATCTGAAAACACATGTTAAAATGAGTATTTTCAGAAAACAAAAATTTGTGACTTTCCTTAAGTTGTTATAAAATCACTCACCAAAAATTAGGACGTTTGCATGAACCGTTTAGAAATGAAAAATCATATACTACAGCCTGTTTTCTGCTTAACCGAATCACTAGATCTCACTTAAAGAGTCATCAAACCATATTTACAAAAGGAATCAATGTCTCATCTCTTAATATGTTAAACTAAATTGAGCCTAGATGATAATAGGCTTTTGAATCAACTCGTTTCGATTTGTTAAGAGGGATTTATGATGTAAAACTTTTCATGACTCATTTTCTGACCACTGTTTTTAAAACGCGTTTTTAGATCTGATAAACCCATTTTTGAGACAACATGCATGGTTAACAATATGTTTTAGACACATAAAGGAATCCAATAAAGCCGACCATGCACAAAAATATGACGTTTTGGATTTATTATGATTTTTACAAGTTTCTGTTGTGTTCTGGAAAAATGTTTTAATTAGTCTTACTTGTTAAAAGCTTACATTTCCATAAAAGGGTATTTTAGTCATACATAAAAATATAATCAGTGACCCATCTCTTCACATGTTAAAGTTTAATGAATTCAAAGTGTATTAGGCTTTCGTTTCGACGAGTTTCGACATGTTAAGAGTATTTACCACCCCGTACCTTTTTAAGACTCGCCTTTGGACCAACTTTGGTAGACTGTAACTTCGGACCCCTTAAACACGTTTTTAGACTCTTACCACCTAGACATTAAAGATTGAAAACTAACTAAGGAACCAAACCCCACTGGTCTCACCTCAAAACATTTAGTAACGAAGGAGATATGACGATTTAAAGTTTCTGTTTCAAATCTGTAAAAACCGAGAAAGTATAGTTATCGCATAATTTACTACAAGTAGCTTAGTAATGGTCGTTCATATAAGTAACTATTATTTTAAATATTATGTAGAGTCGGGATTCATAGAAGAGGCTCTCTAACCTTTAGTCGCTCGTAAGGTAAGGGAAACGCTTATCCGTACACTCTTATTAAACCGTTACGATTTGTTACTATCTTGCATGGTAAGACTTTTGGTTATATTGAAATATTTATATTGGTTGAATTCATTTTACAAAATGATTATGGATAAAGATTTGTTTGTTTTGATCTTTTGAAACGGGATTGTGTTTAATATGGAAAGAAGTGCCTTATGAATTTAAAAGTTTTGGGAACCAAAACCGTTTTGCTTTTCTACAAGCTTATGATGAGTTATCAAATTTGAAGGAAGTATCTTGGTTATTTGGAAATGGATTCTCATGTTGGTTTGAAACGGTTTTTGTAGAGGGGTAGGTTGTTCCATAATAAGGGACTTCCTATACAGAGCTTCTGATGGGGGTTAGTTGATCGAGACCCCGTCCTCTTATCTTCCTCTTTGGGGTTGGCCCTTAGAGGGGTGTGCACACTCGGGATTCTAGGACAGTTTAGTACATGATTTGGAGAACCCCGTCTTATCCGGTTTAGGGCGAGGGGATCCTCTTCATACGGCCTCTATCCAAGTATATACCGACGTTGGAAATTGTTGGAAAGAAATGTTTTCTTTGGTTTGGAATTATCTTGAAAAGTTGGATATGGATTTGAATATTTTGGAACACTTATGTTGTTCTTAATCATTTGAAATTATTTGTTCCCCTTCAACTAACAGTGAAAATTGTGATACTCTGTTTTCAATCTTTCGAAACACTTTTGTTACACATTATTTTAAAATGTCTTTTAAGTTATGATTTTATATTCCGTTTATTCTTTATTCGGATTGTTTACCTTACTCAACATTATTGTTGACCCTTTTATTTGTTTTGTCCTTGTTGGGACCTGCGGTGATCACAAATTGTGTGAGCAGATCGTGTAACAGGTACTCATGGGAATTAGTCGTGGGATGCACAGGAGAGCGCGCTTAATAGTTTCATTCAAAGACAAATGCTTAAAGACTTTATCTTTCTTTTGGATCGTTGAACTTATTTTCGCTTCCGCAAACTTTAAATTTGGTTGTAATCGTATTTTACTCTTTGGATTTTAATTTTGCATTAGACAACTACCTATTTTATTTCATGGTTAGGTACTACTACCACATTTGGTTTAATTGTGACACACCCATTATCCGAATTTTACTTGAAAACCCTATTTACTAATGAATAGGATTATGGGGGTGTTACACCGTGATCCCTCTAATGGGCCTTAGACAACTCAGTTCTGGGCCTAACCCGGTTGCTAGTGGGCCACCCGGATAGTGTTGTTGGAATAAGTGGTGGTAGAGTTGTTGTTGTTGTTGTTGTTGATGTTGGTGGTGGTAGAGTTGTTGTTATTATTGATGGTGTTGGTGGTGGTAGAGTTGTTGTTAGGGCAGTACAAAGGTCCAAATCCGGACCGGATTGGACCGGACCGGGGTGGACCCTGGACCGACTTGTACTAATTTCTCGACTCGTAGACTGGACCGCTGAGTTCAAAGACTGGACATTGGACCGACCCTTAGGTTTGGTCTAAATCCGGACCGTAACCCTTTGGACCGCTAGTTTTGTAATGTCATTGTTTTAAACAATAAATTCATAACTAGTATGTCATATTGTGCACTACACTTACACGCCTTTTATAAATCTTAAAGTTAAAACACAATTGTAACAACCCAACCCACAATTGTCGTAACACAAACCCAATAAGATGGGTGCACACTTTTGGGCCCATTATTTGTCCTCGCTTAAGCCCAAAAGCACAAGGCCTTGTTACTAAGTGGGTGGGTGACAGCTATTATAAACATATCACAAGCCTCACATTCTACCAATGTGGGACAACTTTCCTCTCATACTTTTTGGGTGTTACAAACTCCCCCACTTAAAGAACACAACGTCCTCGTTGTGCCTTAAACTTGACCGCAACCAGTGCCAGAATCCTCCCCCGCTAGGTGTGTGACCTGGGTACTCCCGGCCACAGGTGTAACACCCCGCATTTTCGTAAATTATATTTTAAGAGTTTTAATTTATTTTACGGAATAAAATAATATTTTAATATAAATTGTTAAGTTATTTTTTAAATGTTCCGTTAAGATCCGTCTTAAGAAACCTTAATTTCTTAAGATGTTAATAACTTGGCTTAAATCAAACCCGACTTAAAACCCGTTCACAACTATTGACCCGACTCAAGTAAGAAAAAGGACTACTTAAACCCCCACCAAAACCCTTATGTCGACATCTCTTCTCCCTCACAACTCTTTCCACTGCTTCTCCTTCAACCTCCATTTTTCTTATTTCTTCAAGCTTCAACTCAACATTTCGAGGTCTTCCCGAAGTCGAATCAAGGCAAGTCATACCTTTTCGGAATCCTTGTGAGATTTGCAAGACATCCGTCTCTTTCAATTTCATTTCCGTTTAACTTGAAAAAGGGGCTGTTTTGCGTAATTTCCGTTTTTAGCATCTTCAAACCCGTTTTCTTTGTTGTAGGAGAAGACTTAGAGGATCTTGGTGTTGATAGTTTCATTGTTGAAGAGGATCTTGGAGCTTAATCGCTTTTGAGGTGACGATAATGAGAAACTCGGCCTTTATGTGTATATTAGCATATTTGTTGTGATTCTTGTTTGGTTTCTGATTTTTGTCGAAATATAATGTTAAAGGACTTAGTAACATGTTTAGGGTGATGTTGTTGTGAAGAATTCATGCTTGAATTGATTGTCATATGCTTTTAAGTGTATTTTCAGTTTTTCTCATTTTGCGACGGATACATGTTAAATTCGTTTGAGGATTGTTATGGGATTTGTTTGCTGGTAGAAAGTAGTGTTGGATGATTAGAAATGTTGGGCAAATCTTACTTGTAATAATTATGGAAGTTTGTATGTCGATTCATGATGTTTTCAAACAAGCTGGAATTCGCGTCTTCGAACAGGCTCTCTGAGCCGGTCGACCGACCGGCCGCCGGTCGACCGGCTGGGAGCGCGTCTTGTGTATTTTTCGTATTTCGTAGGAATTTGGCTTGGGACTGCCAGCCGGCCGACCGGCTGCCTGCCGACCGGCTGGTAGTCTCCTTGTATTGTTTGTGTTTTGCGAAACCTTAGGGAAGGAGGGAGCCCAGCCGGCAGACCGGCCGCCTGCCAGCCGGTTGGGAGTACATAAGGGGGATGGTTTACGTTTTTGTGAAGGCTAAGTTATGGGTTCCCAGCCGGCCGACCGGCTGCCTGCCGACCGGCTGGGAGGCCTTTGTGTTCTTTCGTTTTGGAAAAGAAAGAAGGAAAGCTGAGAGGTCACCAGCCGGCCGACCGGCTGCCTGCTGACCGGCTGGGGACCCCTGTAGGCTATTTTTGGAAATTTGTAAATCGTTCGTAACTTTTAAACGGTTGATCGGTTTTGTTTGAAACTCGTTTTGTGTACCTTTGATGTGTTTTTGAGGTCCCCGGAGGATGGGCAACACTATATTGGGTTCGGGAATGGAGTGAGGATAGAGACCCCCCGGCCGGGCAACCGGAAGGGAGACCGGCTCTCCCTCGTCTTGGTTCCCGGGATCAATTAAGTGTTGATTAGAGATAAGAGTCTAGAACTATAGGTTAGTTTCTAGCTTTGATTGCTGATGTCTTGGTGCGTATTAAGATATGCCTTAAGCTGGCCTCTGGACTTAATACATGCGTTGTGTGTCGCGTAATGGGATATGTGTTAAGTTCACCTCTGGACCCATTACGTGTTTTGCTTGTGGCGTGTCAGGATATGTGTTAAGCTCACCTCTGGACCTGACACGTGATCGGTTGTCGTACACGAGATATGTGTTAAGCTCACCTCTGGACCCGTTGTGCGGCAGCTAGGTATTGGGATATGTGTTAAGCTCACCTCTGGACCCAGTACTTGTTTTGGCATAGGGATATGTGTTAAGTTCACCTCTGGACCCTTTGCTTGTAGATGTATAGAGATATGTGTTAAGTTCACCTCTGGACCCTTTACATGAATTGGATGTTGGGATATGTGTTAAGCTCACCTCTGGACCCGACATCTGTGGTAGTAGGATATGTGTTAAGTTCACCTCTGGACCCACTACTGAATTGAGTATAGGGATATGTGTTAAGTTCACCTCTGGACCCTTTACTTGCTTTGCGTGTTGGGATATGTGTTAAGTTCACCTCTGGACCCGACATGTGTTTTAGTAATGGGATATGTGTTAAGCTCACCTCTGGACCCATTGCTAGTGTTATGAATGTTTTATCTGCTTGCCTTGATGATGGTACAGTGTCAGATATGCATGATGAGTTAATGATGTTTATTTGAGTTATGGTTTAATCATCCAAGGCATTGGATGACTCTTAGTTCGGTTTCATAAATAGTTGGACTGAAAGACCCCCCGACTGGGTAACCAGTAGGGAAACCGGCTCTCCTTCCTAACGGTTTATGAAGTTGGTTGAGAGCCGTGCATATGTAATCGCATGATAGTATGACATCAGTTGATGAGTTGTTTATGCTTCACATGTTATATATGTTGGAGTATTCTGTATTGCTTTATGTGTTACGTGTTGTCACAAAAGGTGGCTAGGAGAACTCTAGTCACTCCCCACTGATTGTGGCGTACATGTTTACATGTATGTAGGTACATGACAGGTTGGCAGAGGGGTTGCATGGAGCTAGCGAGCGATGATCCTTCATCGATTGACTTACACTTTTACGTTAGCTAGACTTAGATTTACATTTCAGTTTTTGAGTGCCTGTAGGGATGTGCCATCCCGGGCTGCTTTTATATTACGCTTGTATACTTATTTATGTTTCAGTTTTGTAGTAGGACACCTCGCATGTTTAGTTATGTAAAGTTTAAATTCCGCTGCATTTTTAGTACTTTGTGTGTTTTATATTTTCGCTTTCGCGAGGGGTTTTACAGTTGGTATCAGAGCATTATTGCTCCCGACGCACTCATGTAACCCCAACCTTAACTTGACCAAATAAACAAAAAAGGAATGAGAGATTGGTAGATTTAAGGACTTATATTGTAGTCTGTTTTGTGATTGCTTTTATTAGGCTCTAACGTGTTTGTTGATTGTCATCAATTTCACTTTTATATCTTTCAATCGACGACCCGTGGGCTTATCCATTTGACGGTGGAGATCGGAGTTTCTACCAAAGATAGAAGGTTCGTGCTACTGTTGGAGAATGCTTCTGAGCTTTGAAGATACTCCTCTTTCCTTGTGCACCACCTTCTTTGATAACTCCGGATGCACATCCTTCTTTTAGAATATTTGTCTATCTCACTTGAACAGATCTTCCTATCTTTTCAGCTTAACCTTTTTGCTTGCTTTCTTAAGGTGCCCTCTAAGTAATCTTCCCTTTTATTGGATTTGGAGGAATTAGTCTTAGGATAACCGTAAGCTGGGTTATGTGAAATATTGTTATTTGAGGAATAACTTAAGAGGTATCGAGAGACATGTTTTGGTGATCCAAGGGTCTAGTTGTCTATCCAATTGGGAGGGTGAAAGTGAGCGATAGGATGCTTGCTTGAAGGATGAGTTGTATACGTAGTCTTTTGTGGAGCTTAATCTTGAGAACCATACTTAGATTGTGAAAATATGTGGCTTGAAGAGTACCGTTTAAGGAGTTAGATAAAATACTTGAGGATATAGAGATGCCTAGAAGAATAGGCTTAAGATGCTAAGGATAAAGAGTGGATGAGTGAAGTGAGTTAGTATCACTTGACTTAGGTGAGTGATTGAGCTGGGAAGGGCTCGTTGTTGAGGAATACGAATCATTTGCAATAATAGTGGAATACTCGAAGAGGTTGACTTAAGCTTAGAGGAAGTGAATCACTATGTGACCCTAGGTTGCTTAATAAATCTTAGCGTTTATTTATTGAAAAACTTAAGAGAAATTTGAGGTTGCACCACCAGTATGTGGATGGAATGAAGTACTTTATTGAGAGATGGAAGTTCAGGAACTTGATGGTTAAAAATTGTTAACTTGTGGACAGTGAGGTGAGTAAAGTGGATACAGCATATAGGGGTGATGAACTGAAAGTGTTATTGAATTGTCATTTGTGGAACTAGTAGAGATGGGACATCTCAAACTTTTGGGAATAGGTAGTTGTAATGATGATATCGTTTAAAGTTTGGAAGATTAGGGTATATAAATCATTGGAGGAATTGTTCATGAGAACCGATAATTGAATGACTTGATGTGGAAAGTAAGAAGTGAGAATCCCGTGAGAATAGTGAGAGACCCGCACCTTGGGAAACGTCCGTAATCGTTTCTTTCATATCGCTTCTCTCCTTTCCTTTCCTTTCCTTTGCTTCTCCTTCTGATCATGGCTTCAATTTCATTGGAGTCCATAGCCTAAAGTTTCTTACCTTGTCATCTCGTTGTTCCTCGAGTCGTTTTCTTATGACTCTCTCGGAACCTGTATCGTGTTTGTCTCTGAGGTTCATATCTCATCTCTTCTTCCGTGAGACTTGTTCCTTTTCATTTAGAATAGTCGCGAGATCGACCTGTTCTTGGGGTAGAGATACATGCCTTGAGGAGTGCTTGGTTTTGCGTTGTCAAAGTTTGGTTGAGAGAGTTGTGATACTAATAATTGGGTGATATTGGATGGTGTGTCGTCTTGAAAGCTTCGTGTTAGATGGCTAGATGTACGTGGTGATTATGAATTTGGAAGTACCATTTGAGGATTTAAATACGATACTTGGAGTCTTAGGTTATTTTGGAGGTACATGCTTAAGATGATGATGATGTGGTTAAATTGATGAATTATGTAAGTTAGTGCTACTTAATCTTGAGGAATTTTTGTAATGCAGAAAGGACCACTTACTTGAGGAACGAGAGTTATTAGTAACTGTGTGAGAATATTGAGACATTTACAAGTGGACTTATAGAGCTGACTGAGTGTTGACCGTGAGTTACTTATGGAACCTCGGCATTTGCCTATTGATGTACTTACAGGTAACCGTTGATGTTTGAGGTAATCGTAGAGTGGAAATTTGAAACTTATAAGTGTTCATAAATATCAATTGAGGAATCTCGGAATGTGAATGCCTAAACCTTATGGGAACCGTAGGAGTGAAAGTGGTTACTTCCTTGGAACTTTTCTTAGGATGTAGATTGTTGGTAAGTGGTTAGAAACCAGAGGATTTAAGAATTGTTACCTTAGTAAAGTCTCGATTTGATTGATCACTGTGATTATAAAATTTAGGAAACTTAGGATGTCAAACCTTGTGGAATGGGTTTGTCAGGATCGAACCGTTAAAATTTAAGGTTATAGGATGATGAATACCATATCTTGGGTTTTGAGTATTCGTTGTTATGGTGATAGAATTCCGGTTCAGAGTTTTGGAAGACTTCTTGTTGAGGAATACCTTGTTCTGTGGATGAGATGATCGTAAGAGGAATCGTGAAACCATTGTGAGTCTAGAGACTACTGAAATCGCCCTTCTTGGGATATTCTAGAAATCGTTGTAACGATGTTTTGATTGTGGATTGAGCGGTTAGTGTACCCATATTTGGCAAGAGTTACCGTTTTCCTTGGCCTCTAACCTGGTTGTTTCATTCCTTCGATCCTTCCTCGTGTGTCCCGTCAGCTGTGAAACTGGAAACTCACCGTTCTTTGTGTCGAAGGTAATCTCTATGATCGTTTCTACGTTCTCGGTGACTGTTTTTGGAATGTGTTCACTATTGTTAACACTGAAAGTTGGAATTTTTAGAAAAACCTTAATCGTTTTGAAGATTTGGAAACTGCTCCCTCTTTTGTTGAAAGTAAGTAGAGGTCGATTTTGAAGGAAACTTGATTTTAAAGAGCAGAACGTTTTACAACTTTGATGGATTTCAGCGTTGATTGCCACTGGAACGTGTTATTGGAGACGTCTGATAACCTGTGCTGTGTTTATCAACACCGAATCGATCTAAATTTCGAAATTTTACTGATTTAATTTTGGGACCTGTCTCAGATTTGGAATGTCGGACTCTTGAATACGTAACGAGAATCCCAATATTCATTGACAAGACTTGTGCCTTGAAATCTTTTCTTCTTGAAACCTTTTCGAAAAGTAAAGTTTTGGGTTGTCATGACCCGTGTGGTACATTTTGAAAGTTATAGTTGTCTTCATACCTATTTTTGTCTTCAAGTTTCGAGGACGAAACTTTTTGAAAGATGGGGTGATTGTAACACCCCGCATTTTCGTAACTTATATTTTAAGAGTTTTAATTTATTTTACGGAATAAAATAATATTTTAATATAATTGTTAAGTTATTTTTTAAATGTTCCGTTAAGATCCGTCTTAAGAAACCTTAATTTCTTAAGATGTTAATAACTTGGCTTAAATCAAACCCGACTTAAAACCCGTTCACAACTATTGACCCGACTCAAGTAAGAAAAAGGACTACTTAAACCCCCACCAAAACCCTTATGTCGACATCTCTTCTCCCTCACAACTCTTTCCACTGCTTCTCCTTCAACCTCCATTTTTCTTATTTCTTCAAGCTTCAACTCAACATTTCGAGGTCTTCCCGAAGTCGAATCAAGGCAAGTCATACCTTTTCGGAATCCTTGCGAGATTTGCAAGACATCCGTCTCTTTCAATTTCATTTCCGTTCAACTTGAAAAAGGGGCTGTTTTGCGTAATTTCCGTTTTTAGCATCTTCAAACCCGTTTTCTTTGTTGTAGGAGAAGACTTAGAGGATCTTGGTGTTGATAGTTTCATTGTTGAAGAGGATCTTGGAGCTTAATCGCTTTTGAGGTGACGATAATGAGAAACTCGGCCTTTATGTGTATATTAGCATATTTGTTGTGATTCTTGTTTGGTTTCTGATTTTTGTCGAAATATAATGTTAAAGGACTTAGTAACATGTTTAGGGTGATGTTGTTGTGAAGAATTCATGCTTGAATTGATTGTCATATGCTTTTAAGTGTATTTTCAGTTTTTCTCATTTTGCGACGGATACATGTTAAATTCGTTTGAGGATTGTTATGGGATTTGTTTGCTAGTAGAAAGTAGTGTTGGATGATTAGAAATGTTGGGCAAATCTTACTTGTAATAATTATGGAAGTTTGTGTGTCGATTCATGATGTTTTCAAACAAGCTGGAATTCGCGTCTTCGAACAGGCTCTCTGAGCCGGTCGACCGACCGGCCGCCGGTCGACCGGCTGGGAGCGCGTCTTGTGTATTTTTCGTATTTCGTAGGAATTTGGCTTGGGACTGCCAGCCTGCCGACCGGCTGGTAGTCTCCTTGTATTGTTTGTGTTTTGCGAAACCTTAGGGAAGGAGGGAGCCCAGCCGGCAGACCGGCCGCCTGCCAGCCGGCTGGGAGTACATAAGGGGGATGGTTTACGTTTTTGTGAAGGCTAAGTTATGGGTTCCCAGCCGGCCGACCGGCTGCCTGCCGACCGGCTGAGAGGCCTTTGTGTTCTTTCGTTTTGGAAAAGAAAGAAGGAAAGCTGAGAGGTCACCAGCCGGCCGACCGGCTGCCTGCTGACCGGCTGGGGACCCCTGTAGGCTATTTTTGGAAATTTGTAAATCGTTCGTAACTTTTAAACGGTTGATCGGTTTTGTTTGAAACTCGTTTTGTGTACCTTTGATGTGTTTTTGAGGTCCCCGGAGGATGGGCAACACTATATTGGGTTCGGGAATGGAGTGAGGATAGAGACCCCCCGGCCGGGCAACCGGAAGGGAGACCGGCTCTCCCTCGTCTTGGTTCCCGGGATCAATTAAGTGTTGATTAGAGATAAGAGTCTAGAACTATAGGTTAGTTTCTAGCTTTGATTGCTGATGTCTTGGTGCGTATTAAGATATGCCTTAAGCTGGCCTCTAGACTTAATACATGCGTTGTGTGTCGCGTAATGGGATATGTGTTAAGTTCACCTCTGGACCCATTACGTGTTTTGCTTGTGGCGTGTCAGGATATGTGTTAAGCTCACCTCTGGACCTGACACGTGATCGGTTGTCGTACACGGGATATGTGTTAAGCTCACCTCTGGACCCGTTGTGCGGCAGCTAGGTATTGGGATATGTGTTAAGCTCACCTCTGGACCCAGTACTTGTTTTGGCATAGGGATATGTGTTAAGTTCACCTCTGGACCCTTTGCTTGTAGATGTATAGGGATATGTGTTAAGTTCACCTCTGGACCCTTTACATGAATTGGATGTTGGGATATGTGTTAAGCTCACCTCTGGACCCGACATCTGTGGTAGTAGGATATGTGTTAAGTTCACCTCTGGACCCACTACTGAATTGAGTATAGGGATATGTGTTAAGTTCACCTCTGGACCCTTTACTTGCTTTGCGTGTTGGGATATGTGTTAAGTTCACCTCTGGACCCGACATGTGTTTTAGTAATGGGATATGTGTTAAGCTCACCTCTGGACCCATTGCTAGTGTTATGAATGTTTTATCTGCTTGCCTTGATGATGGTACAGTGTCAGATATGCATGATGAGTTAATGATGTTTATTTGAGTTATGGTTTAATCATCCAAGGCATTGGATGACTCTTAGTTCGGTTTCATAAATAGTTGGACTGAAAGACCCCCCGACTGGGTAACCAGTAGGGAAACCGGCTCTCCTTCCTAACGGTTTATGAAGTTGGTTGAGAGTCGTGCATATGTAATCGCATGATAGTATGACATCAGTTGATGAGTTGTTTATGCTTCACATGTTATATATGTTGGAGTATTCTGTATTGCTTTATCTGTTACGTGTTGTCACAAAAGGTGGCTAGGAGAACTCTAGTCACTCCCCACTGATTGTGGCGTACATGTTTACATGTATGTAGGTACATGACAGGTTGGCAGAGGGGTTGCATGGAGCTAGCGAGCGATGATCCTTCATCGATTGACTTACACTTTTACGTTAGCTAGACTTAGATTTACATTTCAGTTTTTGAGTGCCTGTAGGGATGTGCCATCCCGGGCTGCTTTTATATTACGCTTGTATACTTATTTATGTTTCAGTTTTGTAGTAGGACACCTCGCATGTTTAGTTATGTAAAAAGTTTAAATTCCGCTGCATTTTTAGTACTTTGTGTGTTTTATATTTCCACTTTCGCGAGGGGTTTTACAACAGGCTCACCGCAGGGTCGCAGGATCGCTCTAATACAATTTGTAACAACCCGACCCACCATTGTCGTAACACAAACACAATAAGATGGGTGCACACTTTGGGCCCATTATTTGTCCCCAGTTAAGCCCAAAAGCACAAAGCCTTGTTACTAAGTGGTGGGTGTGAGCTATTACAAACATATCACAAGTCTCACATTCTACCGATGTGGGACAACTTTCCTCTCATACTTTTGGGGTGTTACAACAATCTTTTATATAGTCTTATAAATCTTAATAAGAAAGTAGTTTAATAGGTAAATATTAAAAATAGTAAGTCTTGCTTAAGACGGGTATTATCCGTCTTAAGCTTAAGATGGGTCAAATTCTACCAAGTGGGCTAATAAAGACAAGAAATTTGTCATTTTCTAGGTGTCAAGTGGGATGATTTTGTATGTATTTGACCCGTCTTACGCATAAGACGGATAATGATGATTTAAAACAAAAATTTGTGTATTAAAAATTATGGTAATTGATAACTTAGAAGATTATGTGCAAATATTAATAAGGAAGTTTGGAAATTTCAAGCTCTAAGTTTAACAAGTAATAAAAAAAAATTCACGAAATTATATGCATCCGGTCCATCAACCGGTCCAAAGGGTTAACCCGGAGGTTTAGACCGGCTAGGACCGCAGACCGGTTCTCCACATTTTGATGACCTGTAGACCGGATCTCTAGGTGTTTGGTCCGGTCCGGTCTGACCCTTACGGTCCTGTCCGATCCTGTCTGGAGTTCCGGGTCAATATTTGTACAGTCCTAGTTGGTGGTTGTGATGGGGGAAGGTTTGGTGATGGTGATGGTGATGGTAGGTAGGGTGGGAGAGAGTAAAGTCAGGTTTAGAGGTCCATTTTAAAGGCAGGTGACGCAGCGAAGACGGGTTTAGAGGTGGTCTTTGGTGGGTTGATTTAGTGAGAGGGGTGGTTGAAGAATGAATAAAGGTGATGGGAGGGGGGTTTAGGTGTTTGGTGGGTTGGGATAAATAAACTGAAGGGAAATTTTGTCCATTCACTAACTTTTTCAGCGTAAAACTTGATATGTAGCAATTTTTGACCTGGGATCAACTTAAGGGAGTAATTTAAAAAAAACATACAAGGGAGTAATTTTAGAAAAGTGAAACCTATAAGAGAGTAATTATTAATTTACTCTTAAAATTAATGGAGAATGATTAAAAAAATGTGTTGCTCAATCATGGAAGATTTTTACTCAATCATGAATATGATTGACCATTATACCCCTATATTTTCACAACATTTACCATTTTATTTCACCTTCTCCTTCTCACACTAACTACCAACCCCTCCATTTTATTTCACCTTTTCACACTACGGTTGCCACCGCCACCGCCACCGCCACCGCCACGTGTTGGGGCTGGTGTCCTTGACAATTAGTACAATGACTTATTAAATCTCTTAAAGGATCACAAGGGCATACTTCAGTATTATTATCAGTTGATCCACGTTTATCGATAACGGTTGGCTTGCTAGATAAGTTTGACGTCATTGTCATACGGATGACGGTGATCAACTGGTCCTTATACGTCACACCTATAGGACATGTTTGAGAGATGTGAAGATATGAAAATACAGTCACATTTATGCTGAATACGACTAAACAATTAGTCAGAGGTATTGACTATTAAATTAGTCAATGAGATGTTGAGATTATTATTTAATACGGATTAAATAATTTCAGCTAATGCGGATTACATGATTAATTCGTAAATTAAATATAAACGGTTATATTTAATTAAATATTGAATTCGTGTATTAATATAAGCAGTTATATTAATTAAGCTAATTATACAATATTGTATTTCTTATCAGACCATTATTAATGTATCGACTGCATTAATATCTGATAACATGTATACGATTTATAATTAAAACTCGCGGATTATATTTTAGCTTTAGGGTCGAATCACGCAAGAGAATCAGGTAAGAGTGGAAAGCCCACTCTCACCCTAGTCCACATTTGGCCGGCCGAGTATTACAAAAGGAGAGGAACTCTCTTTTTGTCAGGACTCCAACACTTTTACTGATATTTGATAATATAGAAAAACTAGGGTTTTTGAGAGCAGCTTTCTCCCAAAAACCTAGATCTCACATCTAAAACTCACAAAACTCTCCCCATATTGCAAGGCAATTGGAGAGCATTTCTAGCACACGCGGCATCGTCTCAGACAAGTCTTGGGTGCAAGTTATAGGAGGGAATTTCCTTTAATTCCTGTTCTTAGGCCATTCCCGCAAAGGACCTAAGGTTGTATTTTCTTGTTTATGTTTTTCATCTTATGACCATAATTCACATATGTAATTTTCGTTATAATCCTGCAATTTTAAGGGTGAATACATGTTTATTCCCCACACACCGTGCAACAACGTCGCCTCCCCTCCTACCCTCACCCCATCGAGAAACAGCGTCACTCTCACCGTCACAACCTCCCCTCCAATTGTCGCCTAGATCTGATGTAACCGCTGCATTCTGGGCTATTTTTTATATGCTAAATCTGGGTTTGATGTATCTCCCTATGGTGTTCATGTCTATTTGAGAGAAAGACATGTACCGATAAAAATTACAGCTTGATCGATTTGTTCTCTAATGTCAATTTGTTCTCTAATTGAACATCCTACACATCTAATATTATTGTGACGGGATTCAATCCAAATAACAATTGAAAAAAGAAGAATAAGGAAGAAAATGAACAAAACAGAAAACGATTTAAAGAAACCATAATTTAATTAGTCGAAATCAAATTTTTAATTTCATATAACACAAATTCTCATTTGTGACGGCGGTATCCGTCACAAGCTTGTGACGGATATCGTTTCCTCTCACAAAATATCCACTTTTTCTCTCTCTCCGACACTATTCATGTGGTCCTCTTTCTCCACTAACTCATTTTGTATTCATTTTATCTCACATAATATTCGTCACAAATGGTGACCCATCACAAGCAAGACTTACTATTCATATAATATAATTGATAAAGGTAGAGATTAGAATTATTACTTGATCGATACGAAACTAGCATCCATAATTGTGTGATTTAGGGTTTTTTGTGGGGGAGAATTAGGGAGAATTAGAGAGTGTTTTTTAGGCAAATGGTATAGAATGGAAAAATAATAAAAAAAAGTTCATAAATGAGTAAAACTCGTACATAAATAAGCAATTACGTAAAAAAATGACATGGATAGTGTGCTAAATATCGTACTCCCTCCGTCCCAGTCATATGTGTAAACATAAATAGGACGAGGGAGTATATAAAAGAGTAAAATTCTGTGAAAAAACAACAATCTCTATTTTTTTTTTCATTTTAATTTTCGATTTTTTTATATTATAAAGGAAAAGAAGAAAAAGGTATCCATCCAAAATAGGGTTTTAGGGTTGCTTAAACCTCTTATCAACAACCACTAAAAACAAAAGAAAACCAAACCCTCTTGTTCAACAATGGCGACAATGGCTGCCGCCAGATCAGTTTTCCGATCATCCTCTGTCCGTAGCGCTGCCTCACAATTTGCTTCCGCTGCCAAAACCTCTTCAACTCGCTCATCTTTCCGATCTCCCTCCGCCGCCAATCTTCTTTCTTCTAGTCGCATTTTCAGGTACTTTCGATTCGTATTTCTCTATTTCATATTCATCTATCAGGATGTCGATTTAAAGCAAATTATTAATTCAATGGTTCAAGATCTATTTATGAATTTATGAGATTGTTAGGATTTATTTGAGTGTAAGATCCGGGATTTGATTTGCCGATTGATCACTTAGTTATGGTATTGATATACGTATTTGAATCATATCCTTGTTATGATGTTGTATGAAGTTGGATTGGTTAATTGTGATTTGTATATTTGCATAAGAATCGCGAGCAAAATGATGCTGCTTATTTATTACGGATTGTACGTTTTATAGGTGTCCGGCGGAATTAAGCTCATGTTTGGAGTCAATGCAGCCGTTTCACACCGCTACTGCATCGGCCCTGATGACTTCCATGCTTGCTGTCACTTGCCGCAGTAGCTCTTGGGCTCCTGATGGTAAAGACAATTGACTCGTTCGTTTGTTTGATTTTTGGAGTTTTTATATTTGTTATTTTTTGGGACATATCATATGAAAGTCTTGATGGTTTGATGTGGTTTCCTATTTGAAGTTGCTTTCTCTTTAATGCTGGGCGTTACACAGTGAATGTGAACAGTACTTGTACGCCTGCCATTTGCAGCATATTTTAAGAATTGTTAAGAGGGTTAAGTCAAGGTGGTTGTTCTTGCTGTACTTGTTATATCCCATTTGCGAGGTCCGAGTTTAGGACATGAAAAGTATACAAATATAACTTTGACGTCTTTAGTGGGTTACAAGCAACTGGAGTTTTGGGTGGTCGCAAGGGCTTAGAGAAGCCGTTTTTTCTTATGACCTGAATATCACTCTTAATTACTATATAGCCTGCTATTTGCTCTAGTAACTAATTATATAATAGTTCATAGTTTGTCTCCCCAAATTTCCATGTTACTATAGAAGGACAATGAAATGACTTTTACCAACTGTCTATGTATCATTTTTATCTGTCATTTGTAGCTGGGACTGTTGTTTCTGGTTGCATGAAAAATAGTCAGTGGTGTAGGATGCAACATCCTGATTTGAATATAAGAGAGGAGGGTTCAAGAACTTATTTTATTTTTATAGCCAACCTTTGACTTTTGGTTCTCTGATCGACTTTGTAAATCACTTTCACTTCATATCATATTCCTTGCTATGGAAATGATCCAGTGCGATTGCCGAACTGTCCTTGTAGTTCTCCTAATTCCTTATTCAAATAGGTTTCCTAATGGAATTTCTTTATTTTTTCTTGAATTAGGTATCTAGGATACATTATAAAGCCCCAGTTGATGCCTACTTTTTCACCATCTGGTAAGTCAGTGCTCATCAGATGGAAAACTTGAGTCATTAGGATCATTAAGTGAAAAAATCCAGTTTTGTAGTTTTTTAAATTCTCTTCTTCACTCCAGATCATAGTTGGCACTGTCAAGATGATTTTTATACCTTAGATACTTTTCTTGATGAATGTTCCTCAAAGTTCTTTGATTGCAGATTTGCAGTGAACCAAAAAAAACCTTTTATATAATCTTCATACTCCTTCTAAATGACTCACCTATTAGTCCTTTCCTACATCTCATCCTATTATAAGACATCAAGTTCCATTTCCCTCTTTTGTAGGCTGAATCGGGACTAGATGACGAGGCAGAAGCTCAGACGGGATAACTGCAATCTGTTATTTTCCCCAGCTATTTGAGTAGTGTCATCCTTCCATAGACTAGGTCCCTTTTGTTGGCCAAATCAACATTTATAAACTTTGTAAACAGATTTGAGTTTCTTCAATTTCTTCTTTCTTTTTGGTCTGAAACGTGTGCTAATGTGAGCTCCACTCCTATAGTCTTATGTTTCCCTGACATTTAAATATTTAATATTTAATAAAGTGATGACATTCTTTCGTGAACTGAGGTTTACATTCACCCAGCCAGCTTATCTTCAGCAGTCTTAATTATTTGACACGTTGTTTGTTGGCTTATAGGTGCTGACAGCTGATTTTAACTGGTGTTCCTACTATCTATTGTAGGCTTGTAGCGGATTTAAGGGTACTTTCGTACTGAGGGATCTCTTCTACGAATGTTTCAAATTTACTTTCAAATTGTTGGATTTTGAAGACATTTTAACATGTTGAATTTAGACATCAAAGTCTTTTAAGTATTAGTAATAGTCTTTCGTGATCCACCACTCGTTGGTATTTCATTGTTACCTGGTTTGTAAGAAACAAATATCTGTTTTGTTATGTCAAGAGGCCCTTGGTATTTGTTTTCTATTCTATTACACCTTAGAAACATTTATGCATCATGATAATGTATGCCATTTCATCGTCCATTTGCTATTCTCTGTATGTCGGGTATTACTTTTGCCATAGTTTGAGAAATTATCATGAGCTTAATGTGTTGATGTTTGTGAGCTCTTGTACTCTACAATTATAATTTTAAGCATTAGAGCCTTCTGCATTGAGTGATGACTGATTATCCTTGGTTCAGATGATATGTGATAAATGCTTGGAGGATTCGGCGGAGTTTTCAAACACACCCTTTATCAGAGGGAAACTGCTGATAATTTGGATTTTCGAATGTTTACGGTGTAACATTGTGCTAAACCTTTTTGGGGCAGTTGACTTTCTTTTTATCCCTTTTTGCATATTCTTAAGTAGGCGTGCTATATTTTGGTTTATCCTTTTGGTCAGAATTTGGTTGAATCTAGAGGACATCTGTATTAAAATTGCCTACATGCATTTCCTGCCAAATGATCTTTTAAATTAGTTATCTTATGTCTGTTTTCTTTTGTCGGAAGGGAGTCGCATGAGAAGTCTTTATGTAGACGTGTTTGAAACCCCGGTCGTTGTTATGATGCAATGATGATATACTAATTATGCTAATTAACATTTGTATAAGCTAGTTGTTTCAAATGACGATTGGTTCGCAGCCTTAGATGAAGCCTTTTTATGTAGGTTAGTAACTAGCAACTATGAATGAGTTTCCTTAATGAATAAAAACATTTCAATAAACTCTTCCACCTTGTAGACTATAACCAATTTTCAATTTTGGAGGAACATCCTCTGAGACGATTTTGTGGGAAATACAAGTATTAGAGCCTTAGGGAATGTTTGCCTTTACTTGTCATTAGACGAAAGAGGATTTTAACTTGTGCATTGAGTGATGACTGATTATCCTTGGTTCAATCAGCTTGCAATGACGATGTGTGATAAATGCTTGGAGGATTGGACGGAGTTTTCAAACACCCTTTATCAAAGGGAAACTGCTGATAAATTTTTTTTTGCCAGATTGCTGATAAATTGGATTCTGGAATGTATACTGACTGTGTAACATTGTGCTAAACCTTTTTGGAGCAGCTGTCTTTGTTTTTATCCCTTTTTGCATTTGCTTGAGGAGTGGTGGTTAAACCTTTTGGTCAGAATTTGGATGAATCTAGAAGACATCTGTATTGAATTGTCTGCATGCATTTCTTGCCAACTGATGTTTTTTACTAGTTTCCTTTTGTCTGAGTTGATTTGTCGAAATGGAGTCGCATGAGTAGTCGTTATGTTGATGCGTTTGGGACTCCAAGGGACCGGTTACTCAATCACTACCCTTATCCAAGGGACCCGTTACTCGATCATAGCATTGTTCCATTGTTTATAAACATTTGATTAATCCCTAGCATGGTCTCTTGTTTATAACCATTATTATTTGGCATCTAAATTACCAAAGTAGTGAGATTGGGTACATTTGGTTCCATAAGCATCTACAAACAAAACATACACAATCCAAATAAGAGAATGTCATAGCTTCAGGCTTCTCTAATCACACTCCACTAATTCGCCACCTGACTCACAAGGCAACCGCTCCATTAGGGAAAGGCAAGGTATTCACGAAAACGTGGTGATATAAAAATTCTCAAGGGTAGTAGTACAACTCAGATAAAATAATTACTTACTTGTAACGGATAGACGTTCGGGACGAAGGAAGACTATGTCAGCATACACGTTTAAAGACTGAGTCTACACTAAGATAGTGCACAAAGACAAGATGATCGAGCATAAGCACGAAAGGGAATATGATGATGAAAAGAATAACATGAAATATTATGAAAAGTTTAGATATGAATATCCAAGGAAAGTTTTTGAATAACGAGGTTACTCTAAAGACACTAGAAGCAAACGATGTAGGACAGTATGAGAAAAAAAAAATTTCTTTCTAATATGTTAATCCAATATGCTGGTAGGAGCAGCATATTGAACCCTAATATACTATTTCAATATGCTATTAACCAAACACTCTAAATAGCATATTGGTAAGTCAAACATGCTAAATCTCTCAAATATGCTGAAATTTGGCCAATATGTTGTTTACCAAACAGAGCCTATATGTTAATTTCACGGGTTTTAGGATTAACAATTTGACTATTTCAATTTAAACGTGCACGGGTTAAAATTTTACTTTTGTCCCTAATTACTAACTAAAGCTTTGTACTTAATGAACCATAGGTCAAAATTTCTACTTTAATATGCATGGGTTTCACTAAATGAAAAACGGGTTTAACAATTTGTATAAGTGTGCAATTATTCAGATTCATGCATTTCCACTACTTTCCGTGTTAATTTTTATCCAAATAATTTTATTTCATCTTATACAAGGCAAACTTTTTTAAAGCCGCCCAAGTAACAAAACATAGTAAAACTCAACATTAGCCGAGAAAATGACATATTATATTAGAATTTAGAAGTACTTAGTTAATTGACCCTAAAGTATCATTTATGTTAAATGCAAATAAATTTTTTAATTCACATTTATATAGGGATGTCATTGGGGCGGGTATAAGTGGATATCGCCCCGCACCCGCCCCAGTTGGGGCGGGGATGGGTAGAGCTTTGGCGGGTGGTGGGGCGGGGACGGTTACGAAAATTATACCCGCCATGGGTAATGGGGCGGGGATGGTTTTTGCGTGTTACCCGCTTTATACCCGCCTACCTGTCAATTATTACAAAAATTAATACCGTTAATTACGATAATTTTACAAATAATATTTGTTATAATTAAGACGTAATGTTAAAAATAGCTATTTTATAAAGTATTTTATAAACCTCTGTGGTAAATAACTAAAATTATATAAACAAATTTCTGAAAATAGAAATTAATAGTGATTAAACCAACTTGTACGAAAAAATATCAGAAAATTTTTATGGTATAGCGGGTTAATGGGTAGGTGGGGCGGGGATGGTTTTGGAAACTTGTACCCGCCATGGGTGGTGGGGCGGGGATGGTTTTGGAAACTTGTACCCGCCATGGGTGGTGGGGCGGGGATGGGTACGATGTTTTCTTGATGGGTACGGGTACGGGGGAACCTATATCCAGCACCGCCCCGCCCCAATGACATCCCTACATTTATATAATCTTAAATATGACTTTATAACACAATTATTACATATGCAAATTAAATTTGTTAACAAAAAAAGAAAGTTATTTTACTACTTTACTTTAAAAGTTATTTCCAAAGATAATTAAATTTAGAAGGAGATAATAATTAGTGTACAAACTAATCTAAAATATTTACATTTTCGTATAGTAGCAAATTTTTGAAAGCTTACTCGTGCAATTTGCACGGGTTTAAGACTAGTAATTGTATAAAATGATTCGTTCACAAAATGTTTTAATATTTATTTTTCGCATTTTTGTTTATTGTAGTTTGATACCCATGGGTATCAATCTCATACCCACCCCTCTCTTAGGGTATGGGAAACCCATACCTCATGGTTTGAGGTATGGGTATGAAACCCTCAAATTTGCTAACCAAACACTTTGTATGGGTTTGGTTTATTCCAAACCCATACCTTATACATTTTATGATTGAACCAAACACCCCCTTAATTCCAATATTTTTAAAAATTGGCATGATCGATTAGGTCACCCTGGAACAACAATGATGCGTCGAATTGTAGAAAACTCACATGGACATCCTTTAAAGGGTTTGAAAATCTTATCCATTGACGATTGTCCATGTGATGCTTGTTATCAAGGAAAATTAATAATCAAACCATCTTTTTCAAAAGTTGGTGTTGAATCTCCTAATTTCCCTCAACGAATTCAAGGCGACATATTCATCCCAGCAGTGGTCAATTTTGCTATCTTATGGTCCTAATTGATTCTTTAACTAGGTGGTCTCATGTTTGTCTACTTTCAACTCGTACCGTTGCATTTGCAAGGCTCCTTGCACAAATTATTAGACTACGAGCTCAATTCCCAAACTTTAATATCAAATCTATTCGTATTGACAATCTTAATATGCGTCTTATGGATTGATTGGCCAAAGTGGGAAGAAGCAATCCAAGCAGAGTTTAACTTATTAACAAAGAGAAAAGTTTTTGGTTCAATTGTTGAAACTCCTAAAAGTATAAAACCCGTCGGATACAAATGGGTATTTGTACGAAAAGACAACGAAAAGAATGAAATCGTGAGATATAAAGCTCGATTAGTTGCTCAAGTTTTTTCACAAAGACCGGGAATTGATTATGAAGAAACTTATTCCCCGGTAATAGATGCAATAACATTTCGTTTTTTGATTGGTTTGGCAGCTTCAGAAAGGTTTAATAAGCGTCTTATGGATGTTGTCGATCACAACCTATCTTTATGGATCACTTGATAGTGACATTTATATGAAAATCCCTGAAGGATTTCGTATACCTGAAGAAAACAAACCTAATGAACGAAATATTTACTCTATTAAACTCCAAAGAGCTCTATATAGATTCAAATCCCGAGACAACATGGGCAATTAGATAGAGTAATACATGGATGAGAATTACATGACAAAGTTAGGTGAATAAATGTTCTTTTAAGCTCTTTCATGATCTTGTAATTTTCGGACTCTCACGATACGCTCAAGCTCGAGATTATATTTGAAAAGGATATATATGTGATAAATCGCTCACCTAACCTCGACTTATATGAATGTGTCCACAATTTAGTATGGTAATGAATTAAAAAACTAAAACTAAAACTAAAAACATTAATTATAATGCAAGTATATGAGATGAAGCCGAAAATAAGAAGAAGGTAATATTGTGAGGGTAAGAAAAGAGAACAAATGTATTATGGATAGTAGAGCTAAGTTAAGCTAACAACTAACCAAAGTATGCATAAATGCTCATCAATCCAATTTCTAACCCAAAATCAAATATCAAATATCAAATGTCAAGCCAAAAGTAATGTATTGACTATTTTTTCTTTCTCAAAACATAAGTTAATTTCCCAAGTGTTTGAATATGATAAAGCGTGGAAAATACCTTTTTTTCCTTTTCTCATTTCTTTTTTTTTCTTTTGAAAACATATATGAATATGTTTCCTTTTTTTCATCATTTTTTTCTTTTCTTTTTCTACGGAAGTTAGCAATACCGTTCCTTTTGCCAACTCACAATCAATATTGTTACAAAAATCGCAGTATTTGAGTAATGTTATTAGAGAATACTATTAATTTACCAAAAAATTTAATACTAAATACTAAATGCAATTATAAATTAACTGTAAATGCAAAGTATTAGAATTTCATTTTAAAAAAAAATAAAAAAATAAGCTATTCGGTACGTCTCATGAAATGAAACTTATGTCGGCTTTATTTTTTTTCAGTTTAAATTGTTGAATTAAACTTATATCTGCTGAAATAAATTTAGAGGAGCTATATTTTCTTAATTTCCATAATTTCTTACTTTGTATTTATGATATGAGAAATTGTTGTTTTTGTTCAAGACATTTAACAAATTTATTTTGTGGGGATTATATTGTCTTTGTATCTGGAGTTTTCTATTTAGTTACTCATCCAACTTTTACTCTATATTACTATATTTCTCTAAAAAAATGTGATTTTTTGATGACCATTTTTCTACCTCAACTATGGAAGCAAGTAGATGGGAAAAGTGCAAGAAATATATATCACATATTAGTATGTGTACATGAAGAAAACAAAATTACATGTGTAATGTGTGCACTTTGAAATGTGTGCGCTTTGAAATAGGTATAAGTTAGATTTTGAAATGGGTATAAGCCAAGTTTGAAATGGATATGGATCATGTTATGGATAGGGTTTAGGGGTGGATTATGGATCAGGTATGGATATGAATAATAAAAAATGGTGGATTGGATATGGATCATCAATTTTTGGATGTGGATCGGATTTAGATATGGATCGGTGATCCACTAAAATTGTGGATTAGATATGAATTCTTTGAAAACTGATCCAAACCGATCCACTATCATCTCTACAAACGAGGGATGCAATGAAATATAGAAAAGTAATACAAGCTTACATATTAGAAAGAAGATGCAAACAAAAGATCAGAAATGTAGAACATATAAAACCATTGATTCATAATCTCATTTATGCTCACAAAACCAGCAACATTATCTCTTATACCACAGCCAAATATTTAATTACCCCCCACCCCCCAATCACTTCCTGGAGATAGAAAAACCTAATTTCAGAAGGTCCACCATGACCAAAGCCCACTAATATGTCCTCTTGAACATATTTCAATGGTACTCCCCGCTCATTCTTTCACCATATTAACCAATTCATACTCAACGAGCGACAAATTATTATCCTCTTTCACTTCAAAGCTAGCAGACTCTGTGACCTCAACACAGCCCCATTTGTCCACGGCTAGTCTCATAGACCTTTTAAACATGTCAATTGCATTGCGTAGGATCACTGTAGCACCTGGCTGCATGAGGTCAACTGTGCAAAACAGAGGTGTCAGAATGCATCAACACCATCACTTTGGTTGAATATCGATGTAAGACTATTTTTGACATGACACAACAGTTAAGACACTTAATTTAAAAAAAAACATGAAAAAAAACTGTCAATCAATGATGGATGAGAAGTTCATATGTAAGAACTCACAAAAGGAAAGGAAACAATTTTAATCAAATTCCCCAAATACTGAAAATTGTGGAATTTTGGAGGAAGTAATACTTCTGTAGGAAGAGGTGAGAATGACACATCTACCCACAAACAAAGTGTCCTCTGCCTTTCATTCTAACATAAGTATAGTGTCATAAGATAAAAACACTAAACCTTTGTTTGGATAACAAAATAGGAGGGAAAGGGAGCGGGATAGAGGGAAAGGAATGGGAGGGAAATGGCTATTACCCCCCAAAACTTTCCTATGTTGGCAGTGACTTTCATTAGGCTTGTTTGGACTAGGAGAACTTGAGAAAAAGGGAAGAGCCAGGGATACAAAATACCTTGTTTAGTTAGTTACTAGCAAATAGGGTAAAAGAGATCAGAATCCCTCCACATATGAAAGATTTGGCGGGAAAATATCTTACGCCATTCCCCCTTGTTTTCACTCCTACTTTTATATTCAAACTCAAACACGCTCTTAATGGTGTGTTTGGATAGCAAAAGTAGAGAAAAAGAGATGTGAGGGGGAAGGAGGGAAGAGAAAAGGAGGTAAGGGAAGGGGAAGACAAATGGTAACCCATCAATGCCTCTTTAAATGGAAATCGGAATTCACTTTCTCTTCTAGAAAAAATACCCGACATACATTTCCAATTATAGAAGGCAAAGAAGACAAAGAATAGAAAGAGGCATTTGCAAGCAGTAGTAAAAACTGACCAGTACACAGACGCAGAAACAGAGCAACATTAGCAAAACAAACAACTAGTACTGAATTTCTGCCACCTAAATGCGATTTTGGTCAATGTCTCACTCCTGCCAGTTAATAGATGAAAAATAAAGATAAAAGAAAAGGTGGATGATCAATATGGATGATAGATTGGTTCGCATGGATGATGGAGCATTAGCATTCAACAATCCATTGCATTGGCACACAATTCAACTAAGATAAACCAAATTTGTGTCGTGCATCTATTCATAAGAAAGGCAAGTAAAATGATTCTCAGGTTGGTCGATCCATTCATTTGAGTGGCGGTATAATTAAACAGGATTCAAAACCCATTAACCTTGGAACAACTGTTGTGGCTACCTTTTCACAAAAACAAACCTCACTGAAAGGGTACTTATAATCATCACTGCCGCCAAGCAAAGAAACTGGCCTAATGTCTACGTTACCTCCACTAATTTAACAGGAAAAGAACGCATAAATACTCGCAATCCAACAGCAAATCAAATAATGAAGAGATTGTGTGACTAAATATCCCATCTACCATAATTTAATTGAAAGCACAAAAAATGGTATTGCCAGAAGAAGAGACACACAATACGTGACAAACACAAGAATAAATCTAAAGAAGAAGATAATTAAAAATGCGCGAAAGTGGTGATTAGCTAAAGAAGAAGATAATTAAAAATGCGCAAAAGTGGTGATTAGCCCCATAACTTTCGGCAATTGTGAAATTAAGCCCTATAGGTACAAATGTAGCAATTAGGCCCGTAACTTTGACAAAAATGAAATCCAACCCTATTTTTGATTTTAACATAAAATATATCATTAACTCATTTTATATTTATATTCATTGTACGTTAAATAATTTTTAATATTTTACAAGAATTTAAATAATTTATTAACTCATAGTTTTTATATAGGATATTTTAAATATTTTAACTAGTTTTAATATAATTGATATACATATAAAATTACTTTATCAGTTCTAAATTTTATGTAATATTATTTTTTTCACAAAATGTGTAATAAATTTCATAGAAATGATAAGGGTGTAACAACTTTTATTGTATTGATAAGTTGTATATGTTAGAAAACTTGTGCCTTGAATTTGTGTCGAAGACGGAAAGACAAGAAGAGCATTGAGAACAAAGAAAAAGAAAAAGACATGTGATGAGACACGCATCACCGAAGTCAAAATTGGAAATCCGTAGTGTTGCAATGCTACGTTATTTGCTCCAATATGATTACAGTGGTTGACTTTGATTTGGGTTCTAAGTTTCAAGCGTCTTTCTTTGGTATTTGTTTTGGTTAGTAATTAGGAAATTAATTATTAATTTCCTATTTTGATATATTTCTTTATTAGTCTAGATATTTTATCTTGGGTGGAATAACTATATAAAGACTCAAGTTTTATTCTAGATTAATTAAGAGAGAGATTTGAGAGCACAATAAAGAGGGTCAATTTGTGAGGTTCCTTCCGGAGAAGAAAACTCAGTTTGTCTCAGGCCCTATTATTAAGGTTCGTCTGTCTTTGAAGATTGGGGGAGTTTGTTTAGATCTTGGTTGGCCTCAAGATAATTTGTCCTCCGTCTTATTTGGGTAGTCTCTTTTGTTCCCTTTGAGACTACCATATTTGTTGGTAGAATAGGGTATACTTTTGGCTCATATTGAGCGCGTGTGTACCGGTCTACTATTGTACTATTTTCTCCATTATAGTGAAGTTTGATCTCCTTGCAGGGTGGACGTAGCAAGTTATTTTACTGGTGAACCACGTAATTCCTTGTGTCAACTTTATTTACATTTGTTATTTATTATTCTTATCACCTTATCAATTAACTATTTGGGTAACGGGACGCCTCCGTTACAACAATTGGCACCAGAGCTAAGGTTCTGATTTGGGATCTGCTTCCGCGTTAGTTGTCTTTTAGGCGTTATTTGGGTTTCTTGGTTTTCAGGTGAAAAGATGTCGGGAACGAATGTTTTGAATGTTGAAAAGTTCACTGGGAGAAATAGTTTTGGGTTGTGGCAGTTAAAGATGAGAGCTTTGCTTAGACAGCAAGGTGTCTGGTCTGTTATCTCAAAGGCAAAGTCAGCAGGTAGTTCGACTGATGCAGCAAAGACAGCAAAGACAGATGCAGAAGTAGTCTTGGAAGAAAAGGCTCATTCTTTAATTCTGTTATGTTTATCTGATCATGTTATGATTGAGGTTGCCGATGAGGAAACTGCTACAGGTTTGTGGTTGAAGTTAGAATCTTTGTATATGACAAAGACTCTATGTAACAACCCGACCCGCCACCGTCGTAACACAACCCCAATAAGATGGGTGCACACTTTTTGGCCCATTATTTGTCCTCACTTAAGCCCAAAAGCACAAGGCCTTGTTACTAAGTGGTGGGTGGAAGTTATTATAAACATATCACAAGCCTCACATTCTACCGATGTGGGACAACTTTCCTCTCATACTCTTGGGGTGTTACAAACTCCCCCACTTAAAGAACACAACGTCCTCGTTGTGCCTCAAACTTGACCACAACCAGGGCCAGAATCCTCCCCCGCTAGGTGTGTGACCCGGGTACTCCCGACCACAGGCTCACCACACGGTCGCAGGGTCGCTCTGATACCATTTGTAACAACCCGACCCACCACCGTCGTAACGCAAACCCAATAAGATGGGAGGTAAGCATTTGGGCCCATTATTTGTCCTCACTTAAGCCCAAAAGCACAAGGCCTTATTACTAAGTGGTGGGTGGAAGTTATTATAAACATATCACAAGCCTCACATTCTACCGATGTGGGACAACTTTCCTCTCATACTCTTGGGGTGTTACACTCTAACCAGCAAGTTGCTTCTTAAGCAGCGTTTGTTTGCTCTTCGTATGCAAGAAGGTACGTCTCTCAAGGACCATCTAGACAGTCTTAACTCTATTTTACTTGACCTGCGTAATTTAGATGTTAAGGTAGATGATGAGGATGCTGCCTTGATTTTGTTAGTTTCTTTGTCAAATTCGTTTGAGACTTTTGTGGAGTTTTTTGTTGTTCGTAGAGATTCTTTGACCCTAGAGGAGGTGAGGTCAGCACTTCACACTAGGGATTTGCGCCGAGTAGCGTCAGGTGGTGGTGTTGCAGACAGTAGTCCTATGGGGCTTGTTGCTGATTCGGGGGGTTCTAGTAAGGGTAAAGCCAAGTCTAAGGGTCCACGTAAGAATGTCTGCCATTACTGCAAGGAATCCGGTCATTGGAAAAATCAGTGTCCTAAATTAAAGGAAGCTGGTGTTTCTGCCGTTGCACAAAAAGTTGCCAAATATGATTCTGAGGAAGATTATGCTCTCGTTGTTGATGTTGCTCCACGTTCTTTGGATAGTTGGATTTTGGATAAGGGATGCGTTTATCATATGTGTCCTAATAGGGAATGGTTTGATTCTTATAAAGCTTCACAAGGGGATAATGTTGCCATGGGTGACGGGTCTATTTGTGAGGTGCTTGGAGTTGGTACTATTCGGGTTAGGATACGTGATGGTGTTGTTGTCTTCCTAGAAGGTGTTAGGCATGTTCCACGTTTAAAGAGAAATCTTGTATCACTTGGGATGTTAGTTGATCAGGGCTACACTTTTCAAGGTGATGGTGGGTCATTGTGCGTTAGTAAGGGTTCTTCTGTTGCTTGGAGAGGTGCTAAGGAAGGAACTGTTTATGTCCTTCAAGGCACTGTTCTGACTGTTGGAGCATCAAGTAATCGTTCTTCTGTCTCTCTCGAGTCTAAGTTGGGGCATATGCATCTTGGACATGTGAACGATACTTTGAAGCACATCCAGTTTGGGTCACTTGGTGATATTCTGGATATTTTGGATTTGGATAGCTTTAGTGAGAATGGTGGTGTTGACGGTAAGGTGGAGTCTATTCCGGTACAGGTCAAACTACAAGGTTCTCAAGACAAGCTATCAACTTTTGTCTCGTCGCCTCAATGAGGCGGTCTGCGCCCCATGAGGTGGGGCGGTTTGGGGCTCCAGGTGGAGCTGTTGTGACTCTTGAAAGAGAGTCGTTGGGATCTCGTAAGGGGTCATTTGAAACTTCGACGGGAGTTTATTCTTTGGAGCTTTTGGGTTGGACTTGCTAGTCTAACAGTTTGTACCTTTGATGGAGGTAATTTGTGCTCGCTTAGAATGTTTGGTTTCGACTTGAGTCTTGTTGCCTTGGTGTAGGCATATTTGTGGTGGTCATGACACCTAGTATACTCAAGTGAGACATTTGTTTTGTTCGTGGCGTTTGTGTTCTTAGGGACAGTTTGGTACGACGGTACATCTAGCCACGTAATTTGAAGGAGATTTTGTTTTGGAGTCTTGTGTGTGTTGTTTTGGTACACCGTTCCATCATAGTGACATTGGGTATCTCATATATTTGTGTTGGCGTTTGGTAGCTTTTGGTCTCTTTGGAGTTTGCTACGTTTGGCCTTCCTAGTGGTATGAAGATATATTGGTTACTTAGTACATTTGGTAGTTTCAGCTTACTACATTGGGTACTTCGTATATTGGTCACGTTTGTTGCACACTTGATTCGTTTGTCCTTTTTTGCGAGTTGTGTTCAAGTCAGAATGGAGACTATCGGGACAGATAGTGACTTGAGGATCGATTCCGTTAAAGCTGATTTGGGTTTGGTTCTTCTATGTTGAGTTCGCTTTATGGGTAATTCAAGTCAAGGTGGAGATTGTTAGAAAATTTGTGCCTTGAATTTGTGTCGAAGACGGAAAGACAAGAAGAGCATTGAGAACAAAGAAAAAGAAAAAGACATGTGATGAGACACGCATCACCGAAGTCAAAATTGGAAATCCGTAGTGTTGCAATGCTACGTTATTTGCTCCAATATGATTACAGTGGTTGACTTTGATTTGGGTTCTAAGTTTCAAGCGTCTTTCTTTGGTATTTGTTTTGGTTAGTAATTAGGAAATTAATTATTAATTTCCTATTTTGATATATTTCTTTATTAGTCTAGATATTTTATCTTGGGTGGAACAACTATATAAAGACTCAAGTTTTATTCTAGGTTAATTAAGAGAGAGATTTGAGAGCACAATAAAGAGGGTCAATTTGTGAGGTTCCTTCCGGAGAAGAAAACTCAGTTTGTCTCAGGCCCTATTATTAAGGTTCGTCTGTCTTTGAAGATTGGGGGAGTTTGTTTAGATCTTGGTTGGCCTCAAGATAATTTGTCCTCCGTCTTATTTGGGTAGTCTCTTTTGTTCCCTTTGAGACTACCATATTTGTTGGTAGAATAGGGTATACTTTTGGCTCATATTGAGCGCGTGTGTACCGGTCTACTATTGTACTATTTTCTCCATTATAGTGAAGTTTGATCTCCTTGCAGGGTGGACGTAGCCAGTTATTTTACTGGTGAACCACGTAATTCCTTGTGTCAACTTTATTTACATTTGTTATTTATTATTCTTATCACCTTATCAATTAACTATTTGGGTAACGGGACGCCTCCGTTACAACAGTATAAATGAATGAAATTGGTTTTTTGGATGCAATTTTGGCTAGAAATCAAAAAATTGGATTCAATTTCACCTTTCACTCAGAGTTATGGGGCCTAATCACTACATTTGAAACTTATGGACTCAATATCACACTTGCTCAAAGTTATATGGCTAATCGCCACTTTCGCGATTAAAAATGACACCCAAAAATGATACTGTATATTCGACGACACCATTTCCCCATTTGCATCATCAACCCATGGTAAAGGAACACCTCGGATTATACAATACGAAGTCATCTAACAATAATAAGGGGTTAAAATATGAGTTGAAATCATAATCTAAAAAAATGCAAACAACCCAAATAAAATTGAAAACATCCCATTTTAGAAGAATCGTGTAAGAAACCTAAAAGAGGTGATATTTATCTGAATTCATGATTAATTAAACGCAGATATCAGATCTGAAGATTAAAACAAAGTAGTTGGTATTTGATAAAAAGGGAAGAGAGAAGCATACTTTGTTGATTACGAGCACTAAAGAGAATGGAAGCAGTTTCATCACCGACAAGACACTCAGCAATACGTGTAGAACGAGCATTCGAAGGCAAAGACGAGGAAGACGAAGAAGAAAATCTGGGTTGTTATGCCCTAAAATTACCATTTTATAAGCTAACACGTGGCACTACGTGATTGGAAGGAAAGTGTACATTGGATACCAAAGTCAATGGTGTAAGGGAAATGGGAAGTCAACACAAAAGGAAGAGTGTAGAGGAAGGAGAGGAACGGCGCAAACGAGGAAGAAGAAAAGGTAAAAAGGAGCAAGGCTCAAGAATTGCCCTAAATGGCCACACAAGCAAAAGGAGTCAGAAAAAGCACATAGGAAAAGGAAGCCGAAATGGGATGAAAGAAGAAAAAAGGATCCGTTGGATAAGAGTCATATCCAACGGTCCATACATATTGTATTGTATATATAAGACAACTTTGTACATAGGCAAAGACATTCATTACACACTTAACACACACAAAACGCTAGAAAAACCTAAAGAAATACTTGTAATCGCATACATATCCTGAAGGAGAATTCTAGTAGAAATTGGAGGAAACATCCCTCCCGCAGTTTTTCCCTAAGGGGTTTCTGCGTAATCAATCTTCTTCCCTTCCACACTTCTTCTCTCTATATTGCTAAAATACTTAGTTCTTCCACTAAATCGTATTCTTGGCTTGAAATCACTATAACCTCATAAAAACTACCTTAGGTAAATTTTGACCTAAACATTTTGGCGCCCACCGTGGGGCTGTAGTGATTATTCAACCCGAAAAAAGCGAAAAATCCCAAAACTCTTAGAAAAATCTCTCAAAATGACAAACACAACCTCTCAAACGACCTCGCAACCCATCCCCGCAGTAGCAGGAGCCACCTCCACCTCTGTAGGGGCTCAGGAAACTCCAGCTCCGGCAGCGGCGGCTCCCCTCAGCACCAGCACTCCTCAGATGCAGTCAGGCATCACCAGCGGCGGCACGATGGCCAGCTCAGCCAACACCAGTGGAGACACCCCTACCCCGGCCATGTGGAAGACCATGATGGAAGGAATCTTTACCCTCCATCAAGCGGTCGACGGCCTAAGGAAGGACAACCAGGAGCTAAGAAAGTTGGCTACCGCGCAGAATCAACCCCCACGGGTCAGCGAAGGACCAACCATCGACACCAGACTCCCAAGGCCTCCAGGGAGCAGAAGCGAGGCCAGAGCCATTCCCAACGAAATAGTCACCAGGCTAGACCTCACAGGGCTAGCTCATCCAGAAAGAATCACTCCGGCAGGATTGGGCTACCTTTCCATCAACCTAGACTCACCGCCACCGCAAACGGGGGCCCCAGGTAACGGATCTGTAAGGTTACCCATTAGCACTAACCAACATGGTAATGCAGGACCTTTTTTCACCCCAACCTCGGTCTGGACGCAAGGAGAGGGATCGACGGCAAGGCAGCCCCTTCTGCTGGGGGCTGGCTCATCAGGATACCCCGCTCAACAGGCGCCATCGATAGTCCACATTGTACCGATGGGTCATCAGGCGCTCGGTCAGCCCACGGTCAGTCATACCCCAGGAGCGCCAGGGTATGCACCTCTCACTCATGCTACCCCTTGGAATTTCGCTAACCCTCTTGCAGGGCCGAATCCATGGGAACACCAGTACAAAGAGTTGTGGGACCTAGTCAGCCGCATACCAGGAATGCCAAGGCCCCTGGAGAAAGCGGCCCCAGACAGCTACGCAGACTCGCCATTCACTCACAACATCGTTTCGGTGGATGTGCCTAAGGGATTCACTCCCCCGAATATGACCAGCTATGATGGAACAGCCGATCCTATAGACCACATCAACCAATACAAGCAGAAGATGATGGTGATCACGGCCTCAGGCTCCCTGAAGGAGGCATGTATGTGTAAAGGATTCGGGTCCACTCTCTCAGGAGCCGCCCTCCAATGGTTCGTCACTCTGCCCAACTCCAGCATGTCCAGCTTTGCAGACCTGGTGAACGCGTTCAACCAACAATTCGCCAGCAGTAGGCGGCCAGAAAAGCAGAGCAGCGATCTCTACGAGATCCAGCAAGGTGATGGAGAATCCACCAGAGACTACCTGGCCAGATTCAACAAAGAGATGGTATCCATACCCCATTGCGAAGAGAAGGCTGCCATCCACGCCTTTCGCTGGGGGCTACCACAGGCCTCCGACCTATACAAAGAGCTAACCAAATGGCCATGCACGGCTTACGCTCAGGTGCAGCAAAAGGCGTTGGACGCCATCCGACTGGAAGAGGACGCAGGACCTAGGAGGATCAGTTGTGGCTCTGCCTCCACCAGTAGGAAGGCACCAGCAGCAGACAGACAGGAGAGACCAAAACCCTACAACAGGCCGGTGCATAAGGTCTCTGGGGGAAAAAGCTGGAAGAATGATCCAAATCTGCCGCCAAAGGTACAGGAGTATGGTTTCACTGTCAATCTTGCAGGATTAATCAAGACACTGAAAGAGTTGGGAGAAAAAGTGAAGTGGCCCAAGAAGCGGGCAGAAGAAAGAAGTAAAGACGGAAGAGACACCAACCTGAGGTGCGACTTCCATAACGAAGACATCGGGCATACAACCGAAGACTGCATCACCCTCAGAAAAGAGGTCCGGTATCAGTATGAGCAGGGTAACCTGAATCACATCTTGCCAAAAGGGACCAAGGTGAACGCAACTCGCCAGGTAGCACCCTCTAGCCCTCCTCTCTGCACTAGAACTATTAACGTGATAATAGGGGGCTCGGAGCTGTGCGGACTCACCTACTCCGCAGCCAAGAGGCACGCCACCCGAGTTAAAGGAGACAAGCCAGAGTCCTCGTGCTGGATCAGCGCCCAGGATCTACCAGTCGTCAGCTTCGATGAGACGGATGTAGAAGAGGGTGCTGAATACCATGATGATGCCCTGATCATCACCCTATCCATAGGGAACTGCAGGGTAAAGAAGATCCTGGTAGACACGGGGAGCTCAGTCAACATCATCATGTTGGAAACACTGAAGAGCATGGGATTTGGAGAAGCAGATCTGACCAAAAAGGCGGTTCCGCTGGTGGGATTCAGCGGAGAAACCAAGCATTCACTCGGAGAAATCATGATCCCAACCTACGCCGGAGGAATCAACAAGCAGGTGAGATACCTGGTGATTGACGGTCCCTCCACCTACAACGTCATCCTGGGCAGGCCGTGGATACATGATATGAAATCCATTCCGTCTTCATACCACCAGTGCCTCAAGTTCCCTACGCCATGGGAGTCCAAACTATAAGAGGAAACCAGGAAGAAGCAAGGAGCTGTTACAAGGTGGCACTCAAACCCACAGCCACCCCTCCTCCAGCATAGCAATCACAGGCAAAGCAGGTCAGGGGAACCTATGAAGAACCTCCCCAAGTAGAGGTAGAGGAAATTCCCCTAGACCCGCTGCACCCAGAGAGGAAGGTACTGGTGGGAGCAGAGTGTACAGGTACTGTTCGTTCAGAACTGCTAAATTTGTTAAAAGCTAACATTGACTGCTTTGCGTGGTCCCACGAAGACATGGTGGGGATAGACCCAAACATAATTTCACACAGGTTGAGCGTAAGCCCCGGCTACAAGCCGGTCCAACAAAAGAGAAGAAAATTTGCCGCGGAGAGAAACCAGGTGATAAACCAGGAGGTGGACGACCTCATGGCCGCAGGGAAGATCAGAGAAGTAACCTACCCAGATTGGCTATCCAACGTGGTGGTAGTCCCCAAAAAGAACGGAAAGTGGAGGGTGTGTGTAGACTTCACCGACCTCAACAAGGCGTGCCCTAAAGATCCATTCCCTCTGCCACACATAGATGCGATGGTGGATGCAACAGCAGGCCATGAGATGCTCACATTCCTGGACGCCTGGAGCGGATACAACCAGATCAAAATGCATCCAGAGGACCAGGAAAAAAACGGCATTCAGGTCTGAAAGAGGTATCTACTGCTATAACGTTATGCCGTTCGGTTTAAAAAATGCAGGGTCCACCTATCAGAGGCTGGTGAACATGATGTTCAAGGATCAGATTGGCAAAACCATGGAAGTCTACATAGACGACATGGTTGTTAAGTCCAAAGCAGCCAACCAACACACCCAGCACCTGGAAGAAACCTTCAGCATCTTGAGGAAAAACCAAATGAAGCTGAATCCCTCCAAATGCACGTTCGGAGTCTCCAGTGGGAAATTCCTGGGGTACATGGTCACACAAAGGGGAATTGAGGCAAGTAGCGAGCAGATCAAAGCGCTCCTACAGCTGGAATCCCCCCAAAAGCCGAAAGACGTGCAGAAACTGACTGGCAGGGTGGCAGCTCTGAATAGGTTTATCTCCAGATCCTCCGACAGGTGCCGACTGTTTTATGACATACTACGAAAAAGCAAGAGATTTGAGTGGACGGAAGAGCACGAAAAGGCGTTCACAGAACTGAAGAAGTACCTCAGCACCCCTCCGCTCCTGTCCAAACCAGAGCAGGGAGAGCCGTTATACTTATACCTGTCAGTAACCGAGGTGGCGGTAAGCGCAGTGCTGGTACGGGAGCACGAAGGAACCCAGCATCCAGTCTACTACATCAGTAAGTCTCTGCTACCTGCAGAGACCAGGTACACTGCTCCTGAAAAACTCGTTCTTGCTTTAGTTACAGCCTCGTACAAACTGAGACCTTACTTTGAGTCTCACTCCATATCAGTCTTGACTAGCTACCCCTTAAGACCCATATTAAGTAAGCCAGAACTTTCTGGAAGAATGTCCAAATGGTCAGTCCACCTGAGTGGCTACGACCTAAAATTTGAAACAAGGACCGCGATAAAATCGCAAGCCCTTGCAGACTTTGTCTCTGATTTTAGTCCAGGAATGGAAAAGGAAGCAGCCAAAGAAATCCTACCCCCAGAAATGGACTTTGAGGAAAACTGCTGGACGTTGCACGTGGATGGAGCCTCTAACAGCCGGGGAGCGGGGGTAGGAATGGTACTCAGATCCCCTCAGGGAGATATGATCGTGCAGGCGGTACGGTGCGAGTTCCAAGCAACCAACAATGTAGCGGAATATGAGGCCTTAATCCAGGGACTCCAACTAGCTCTGGACCTCAAGGTCAGATACCTACAGGCGTTCAGCGACTCGCAGCTCATAGTAAATCACATCAACGGCGAGTATGAAGCTAAAGACCCCAGGATGGCAGCCTACCTGGAGGTAGTCAAAGACAGGAAGGCAAAATTCATCACCTTCAAAATAGAGCAAATCCCCAGGGAGCAGAACGCAGAAGCAGACGCGCTGGCTAACCTGGGGGCAACATTCAAGCCAGGAGACGTCTCCTCAATCCCCATCACCCACGTGCTGGAACCTTCAACTTCCCAGGAAGACCGAGAAGTTGAAGACTCCGGCACCCAGTGGGAGGCCGGATTAGGCGTCCTCAGCAACACCACGGAGCAACCAGAACAAGAGGATTGGAGGTCACCTTACCAAAAATGGCTGAAGGACGGAACCCTACCAGCGGACAAGAAAGAGGTAAGGGGATTCAAAATGAAAGCTTCCAGATTCATACTAATAGACGGTGTGTTGTTCAGGAAATCGCTCGCAGGACCCTACCTGAGATGCCTGGGCGATGGAGAGGCGCAGACAGTCTTGCACGATCTCCACAGCGGAGACTGCGGAAATCATGCAGGGGGCAAGAGCCTATCCAACAAAGCAATCAGAATGGGAGACTTCTGGCCGACGATACGAAGAGATGCAGTAGAGCTGGCCAAGAAGTGTGAAGCCTGCCAGAAACACGCCTCTGTCACGCATCAACCCGCCGAACCCCTGCATCCAATCATATCACCCTGGCCCTTCATGAAATGGGAGATGGACATAGTAGGACCGCTGCCCAGAGCACCCGGGAACAGAACCTACATGCTCGCACTAACAGACTACTTCTCCAAGTGGATAGAAGCAGAGGCCTTCCCCCAGGTTACAGAAAATCAGGTGATATCCTTCCTTAAACGAAACATAATCTGCAGATTCGGTATACCTTCTGAAATAGTGTGCGACAACGGCTCACAGTTCATATCTAACAAAACCGAAGCATTTTGTGCTAATTTGAATATCACCCTACTAAAAGCTGCTCCCAGGCACCCACAGACGAATGGTCAAGCAGAATCCAGCAACAGGATAGTCATGGACAACATGAAAAGAAGACTGGAAGAAGCTGGGGGCAAGTGGGCAGACGAGTTGCCTTTGGTTCTATGGTCTGACAGGACCACACCAAAGACAGCAACAGGCCAAACCCCCTTCAGCCTGGTGTTTGGAGCAGAAGCTGTCATTCCAGCAGAGGTAAAGGTACCAACACAGAGATACGGCTGCCTAACGGAAGAACGCAATCAAACAGAAATGGCCAACAGCCTGGACACGATAGATGAGCTCAGAACCAGCGCCGCCATCAGAATGGCCGCTTATAAGCAAATGGTGGCCCGGAGTTACAACAAGAACGTGAAGATCAGAACCCTCCAGGTAGGGGACCTAGTCCTCAGGAAAGTGTTCCAGAATACGAAGAATACAAGTGCTGGAAAATTCGCCTACAATTGGGAGGGGCCCTATCAAGTGGAAAGCACAACGGGAAGCAGGTCCTACAGACTGATGGACATGAAAGGAAACATGGTGCCCAGACCCTGGAATATCCTCCATCTAAAAAAGTATCACATATAAGGAAGCATACCGGGATACTTCCAGAACCTGCGCCCAGGATCTGTGTCCTAACTCTAGGGTACTTACTTACTTATTCTATGTTTAAGTATTTCATATCTTAGCTACTCACAAATGTATCACCCCCAGGATCCAGCTATCCTGAGGGAGTTATTGGAAAAAACTAATTTGGTGATCAATGAAAATCTATTTGAGGTATTTTCTATCATAAATACTTGCAATACGTCGCCTCTATAAAAGCGAGCATGAGTCAAATCACACTCAAACCCTCCACATTGCGTGAGTATGACGAAGTACAAGCAACTGGGACACTGTCGCCCACGATACTTAGCACTCACGAAAGCCTGACAGCCTCTGACTGAGATGGGTATACCCTGAAGCCAGCACCCACACATGGCCAAAGATATACAAGCATGCGCAAAACAAAAAAAAAACAAAACACACAAGGTATAAAAAAGCGCCCACAAACGCGTACTTAAAGGCAGCATAACAACTGCTAAAAATTTCTGGGAACCACCCAGTAAGAGTTCAGACAAACCGACGAAAAAGAAACAAGATAAAAGCCCGCCACACAGGGCCCAGGGCGTAGAAATGTCAAGGGCACTAGCCCAGCCAACAAAACAAACAAAAAACAACTAAGTCTGAATGCCACTAAGGGCGCAGAAGTCAAACGTCAACAGCTTCCTCCACAGCCTGCTCGCCGCCAGAATGCCGAGTGGAAGAAGAACCCGCCTCAGCAGCAGTATCAATGATCTGGTCCTGGAAAATGCCAACTGGGGCAGGAGACCCTAGAGGAGCGCTCTGTACCTCGGGGGAGCCTGGAATCGGGGAGCGGAGAGATCCATCAGGATTAAGATTGGAAAAGTCTGAGAGCACGGGATGAACAGGGAACATCTGCTCCATGAGCTTCTTCTCATCCTCCAAGCTCCACTTAGTATGCTCCCCCGCCCTGAATTCTTCCATACAGGCTATCCTCGCCTCCAGGGAGGAGAAAGTAGCCATGTCATACAACAATTTGGACAGGGTCTTCTTCTTGATCACCACAGCCTTCAGCCGTGCATCCTGCTCCCTGCGCTGCTCAGCTAGGGCCTCGTCCTTCTCTCTGCACAGCTCAGCAAGGGCCTCGTCCTTCTTCCTGCCCTGCTCCGCAAGGGCATCCTCCAACTCCTTCACCCTTACCTGGCAGCGGGCCAGCTTCTCCGACTTTCTCACCCTGAGCCCTCTCTCGGCGTCCAACCCGGTCTGGGCCTCCTGAAACGCAGTCTCAGCCTCGCTGCACCCCATCAGCATCTTCTGGAAACCCTAAAAGAGGGATCCAGAGGCGATATCAGTCGACCAAAACGAAGACACAAATAAGCACAAGGGAAAGAGGGAGAGGGAAAACTCACCGAGAAAACGTCCTCTGCATCCTGGCGCCACATCGGCATCACAGGCTGACCCTTCAACAGAGCCTTGGAGCCGGGAGTCAGAAGGCGGCTCATAGCAGGCCATGGGTCTTCCTCCAGAGCACAACTGAAATCCTCTGGTAGGCGAATGACATCCTCGCTCAGGTCCTCTATAATGGGAGCAGCAGACTTCTTGGCCAGGGCGGTGGAAATGGAAGCTTTGTTGCGGGTCCTAGAAGAAACAGCAGGAGGAGGAGGGCAAAAGGGGTTGACAGAGGGAGACGACTCAGAAGGACCTGGCAGAGCAGCTTTCTTAGGGACAGGCAGCGGTTCCCCAGACTCTAGTTTCCTCTTCGACAAGGGCTTCACCGATGAAACCATGATCATTTTTCTGCGCTCGGCAAGCAGCTCCGCGGACGTCTTCTTTGTCTGAGTAGAGCTGGTAGACATTTCTTCGGGTTCCTCCTAGGCGAATAAGTTGTTGAAGCAGCGGGCGTCAGTGTCCAGTCCGAATAACTTGTTATAAGTCGCGGTGATGTCGGGGGAAAGAACCAATTCTTTCACACCTGCACAGGAAAAAGTGTAAGGTCGTGAGCAGTAACGAGAACGAAAGACAGAAGGAAGAAACTGCCGGTACCTTTGCTATCCGTAACGGGGTCCTGGTAGATATAGTCAGCAGGCGCAGGTAATGAATCCACTCGTATATAGACGAACTGAGTGGACCACCCAGCGTCCTTGGCCTTTTTAGGAAGGATGATGGGAAGGTCGATCTTGGAACGAGCCCGAAGAGTGTACTGGGCATCTCCCGGACCCCTGACCATATAAAAGTGGGCCAAATCCCCTAAAGAAATGTCGAGGGAGTGGCGGCTGCTCAGCGAGGATAAAGAAAGAAGGATCCTCCATGCGTGAGGATTTATTTGCCAGAGGGGAAGTTTTGAATGGTGAAGGAACTGTTGCACTAGTGTCGGGAATGGGAAAGATAAACCCATAGAAAACGGATACAGGTAAAAGGTGGTCCACCTCGGGCAATACGCATCAGGCGCCTGCCCAGGGCGAGGGACGATCATTTCAACGTTCCCATCAAAAGGGAAAAAATCCCTGACCACAGACGGATCTACCAGGGTGAAGCAAGAATCGACACGGTATTTGCTGTGCAGTAAGGGGCGTTCAGAAAATGTGTTCGAAGCCATTAATAATGCGGAAAAGAGAATCACGAAAGGGTCGTACCTTGACGAAGAAAGAAGGCAGAAAATGGTTGGCGAGATCGGAAGTTGAAGAAATCGGAGAAAGAAAGAGAAAGGGTAAAAAGAGGGAAGATGAAAAGATGAGTGGTAAAGGTAAGAAAGGGTAAAGGGGGTTTAAATAGAAAGGTAAAATTCGAATTTTGAAAGTGGTGGGGGACAGTTGGCAAACAGTTAGCGCGCATTAAAGGAAGCGTTCACCAAGATTGAAACACGTCACATCAATGTCTCATCAACTGCCAACCCTACCCGATGTTTTTGCAGGAAGTCCGCATCGAAGTCCTGGACCCGATATCTGCAGGAGTTCTTGCACAAACATATTTCTGCAAGAACTGGGGGCTAATGTTATGCCCTAAAATTACCATTTTATAAGCTAACACGTGGCACTACGTGATTGGAAGGAAAGTGTACATTGGATACCAAAGTCAATGGTGTAAGGGAAATGGGAAGTCAACACAAAAGGAAGAGTGTAAAGGAAGGAGAGGAACGGCGCAAACGAGGAAGAAGAAAAGGTAAAAAGGAGAAAGGCTCAAGAATTGCCCTAAATGGCCACACAAGCAAAAGGAGTCAGAAAAAGCACATAGGAAATGAAAGAAGAAAAAAGGATCCGTTGGATAAGAGTCATATCCAACGGTCCATACATATTGTATTGTATATATAAGACAACTTTGTACATAGGCAAAGGCATTCATTACACACTTAGCACACACAAAACGCTAGAAAAACCTAAAGAAATACTTGTAATCGCATACATATCCTGAAGGAGAATTCTAGTAGAAATTGGAGGAAACATCCCTCCCGCAGTTTTTCCCTAAGGGGTTTCTGCGTAATCAATCTTCTTCCCTTCCACACTTCTTCTCTCTATATTGCTAAAATACTTAGTTCATCCACTAAATCGTATTCTTGGCTTGAAATCACTATAACCTCATAAAAACTACCTTAGGTAAATTTTGACCTAAACATTTTTCTAAGACGGAATTAGAAGAAACCACTTTAACAACCAATGTATGCCCTGATGTTACGAGTTTAAGTTGGTCTACTTTCACAAATACTGGCTTTCTCTTTGTGATGGTCGTCGTCGTCGTTGTTGTTGTTGGATTTGACGCCATTATGATTATGATGGTGAATTAGAGAGAAATGAGGGGGATTTTGAGAAACTGAAACCCTAATGATGAGAAGAATTAAGAAGATGAGAGGATTGGAAGTTTGTTGGGGAAATGTTGAGTCGTGGGAGCGTCTACTTTGGTTGGTTATATCATAACACAAAGTCTCCCTTGTTACCACGTATCCATCCTAAATTTATAAGGATTAACTATTACTCATATAATTAGACGGAATTACGTTTTCACATACGAATTTTACTCTTTCACATACATTTTTTCGTAAAGTTTACATATCTTACCCATTTCTTAAACATGAACTCTCTTTTTCCTAAATGTAATGAAATTAACTCTTATCTACACATCTAACCTAAAATTATCTAATAAACGACGTGAACAAATTATGATTCTTAAATTAGCGAATTAATTATGTTTTTAAAAGTTATCAATACTTTTTTTGTGAAATTATTAGGTTTATATTTAACATTTTTTTTGTTAATTTAGGGTTTATGGGTGGTTATGGAATCTTTATGAAAAAAAGCATAGCAAAAGAACGGCGATCCGTATGATAAGATAAACTTCAATTGTCATTACATTTGACGCCATTACATACCCTTCAACTATCTCTTTATTAGAATGGTGACTTTTGTAAATCCATGGAAACAGGAATTAATTGTTACCCACGCATAGAGGAATTGCAGGGGTTGTGGATTGTGAGTTGTGCGGGGGGGGGGGGGGGGGGGGGGGGGGGTTGGGGGGTAACGGAATATGTTAACGGAAATTCACTGGAGAGTACGGTTGCCAGAGTTGGGTATGGTGGAGGGGAGTGAGGTATACAGTCTGCCGGAGGAATGTGTCGATACATGAATGGAGGTAATGTTGGTGGTGAAGTTAGATGAGGGAAGAGAAAATAAATAAATTCTGGATGAGGATGACGAAAAATGATGAGGGTATATTTGTAAAAGTTGTATGTGAAAGAGTAATTTTCGTATGTGAAAAAGTACGTCCCATAGATAAAATAGAATGAATTGTTAATTTTTCAAGAAAGTATGTTTCTTTATTCTAATTTATCCATATAATAAATATTTAATCTCTCATAAATTTAAATCGTCACAGGTAAAAATTTATAATATCGTAACGAAATATGGAATTTTTTGTTCATATGGGTGTTGGTGGGGATGGTGCTGGGTTAAGGATCTTGAAGGTAGAGCTGATCAAATGGCTCAGACCCGATGGCCCGACCCGACCTAGCCCGATTTTTTCTCGGGTTTGGGCCTAATAGTTTGGCCCAAAAAACCGTGGCCCGACCCAAAATAAGCCCGATATAAATATAGGGCTGGGTTTGGGCCAACCTAAAGGCGCGATTTTTGGCCCGGCCCGACCCGAAATTATTTTTTTAAAAAGAAAAAAATTCAAAAGTTGGAATCGTATATCATATCACACTAATAATCTAATATCACTAATGCATTGAATTATCAACTTTGCGGATATTTTTATATTTTTATCGTACACCTTTAGTTAATACTACTCATTTTTTTCCAACTCATAAGTTATGTATGGTACTATGGATTGTTCTCCTTAATCTCCTACCAAAAGAGTCGAAGTCAAACACCTAATACTTGAAAATTTTATTTCGTTGCTAATAGTTTGTTCACATACCCATTTTTTTGATTGTTTCGTATTGTATTATTTTGGCCTGTTTTGGCCCATTTTGGCCCGAGGCCCATTATAGCCCGAGGTCCATTATAACCCGAATAATTATGGGCTTGGGCCAAGAAAATTGGTCCATCGTTTTGGCCCGGCCAGTGTATTTGGGCCGTTTATTTAACACGAGCCCGACCCAAACCCGGCCCAGCCCGACCCATGATCAGGTCTACTTGAAGGTAGACTTTTGGTGCTACCACCTAACCTACATCCAACCAATCATCAAATTAAATACAGTTCAACAATAGTGAAATAAACAATTGTCTCAAATTATATACTCCACCGTGCAATACTTATTTTTTGGCACTATTTATAATCATATGAAATCTTTTAATATTATTTTTAATCTATAAGATAAAAGATAGTCATATGAAATCTTATTCGACTCAACAAATTAAATGCTATAAGAATATTAGATTATTATACTACCTCTATCTCATCCATTTCGTCAATGTACATTTATTTTATTTATAACTTTATTTATATATTTTAAAATTTTTAAAAATTTATAAAAAATTTAATCCCTCCTAACCGGGGTGTTGGTTGCTTTTTTTGGCACCAAATTTTAAAAAAAAAAAAAAATTTGGACCACACAAAACACTCTACCCACATTGAATTGATTTTGGACCACAAAAAAACTTACCAAAAAAGGAAAGAGAAACCAACACTCAAATAGCATTGAAACGGAAAGAGAACCAACACCATGACTAGGAGGGGGTACACTCTTAATATACTCGATTACTAGTTGAGACGACTAAATAAGATATCTCACATGACTATATATTTTATATTATACATTATAAAATATATTAGAGATTTCTTGCAATCCTGAATAGTGTCAAAAAGTAAAGGTAGAGAAATGGATGGGATGGAGGGTGATATGGAAGCATACTCGGGACAAGCAAATGAGATCCTACTTAATCGGAATGTGACTCAACTAGTGAAGGGATTCGAGCTTGGTTCGAATAGCGTGTTGATGTTGAAATGGGAAGGTAACGAATGAGATACCATCACGGCTCCCGAGGCAAGGTTCTCTAGGCCGAGTGGACACACACAGTTTCATAAGTCATGTAGGGTATATAAATTAATTTAATGTTTTTGAATAAAATTAGGAAAAATAGTTATTTCCTAATCCTAGTTAAATTAAAGGAGCTAGTTAAATTAGGAAATTTACTTATTTCCTAATCCTAGTTTAATAGTTTCCTAGTTAGAATCAAAATGTAATAACTTTCCTAGTTGTTTAGAAAAGAAGTATCAAGTATGTAGCTTAATTAATTAAACGTCGACTCAGATTATGACACCGAGTTAGGATTATAAATAAGGGTCGTACGACTCCTTATTTCACAAGTTGATTTCAGACTTAATATAAGTTTCCTTGCTTGCGAGGTCGATTGTGTGTTCCAAGTTTCAACCTTGCAAGGGGAGAGTTATGATCAACATATCACTACAAGAATTACCCCAGATAGCAACCAAACCCGCTACCGCAATGGTAGTCGCTAATTAGCGACCGAAAAAAAAAGCGGGCGACCGATTTCGGTCGCTAAATTTAGCGACCAAAATCCTATCCCAATGTTATCCGAAAAAATCCGCGGGAATCCAAAAAGTACCATTGCGCCAGTTTAGCGACCGAAATTGGCGACCGAATTCAGTCGCTAAATTTAGCGACCGAATTCAGTCGCTAAATTTAGCGACCGAATTCGGTCGCTAACCCCCTGTTATATTTTTTTTCTCGCCTCTTCAACCCGTCATTCCCATTGCGTAAGTTTGAAAAGAAAAAAAACCTCAAACCCCCTCCTAACCTGTCGACCGATAGTGCTTATACCGGACCACCGCAACGCCACCGGACCACCCACCACCGCCGTTCACCTACATTTTAATCCTTTTTCAGGTTTGTGTTGATTTACTAACTCTATTTATGTATTAAATCTCTTTATAGTATTATTGTAATTCAAACAAGTAATTAGATTATTAGGATGCTTTTAGTTAGTAATTAGATTATTAGGATGCTTTTAGTTAATAATTAGATTATTAGGATACTTGTAGTTAGTAATTAGATTATTAGGATGCTTTTTAGGATGTTTTGAGTTAGTTAATTGAAAAAAAAATTGGGTGTTATTGTGATTAGGGTTAGAAATTGGGGAAAATTGGATTATGATTTTAGTTAGTAATTAGATTATTAGGATGTTTTTAGGATGTTTTTAGTTAGTGAATTGAAAAAAAATTGGGTGTTATTGTGATTAGGGTTAGAAATTGGGGAAAATTGGATGATGATTTTAGTTAGTAATTAGATTATTAAGATGTTTTTAGGATGTTTTTAGTTAGTTAATTGGAAAAAAATTGGGTGTTATTGTGATTTGGGTTAGAAATTGGGGAAAATTGGATGATGAGTATAGTTAGTAATTAGATTTCTAGGATGATTTTGTGATGTTAATTATTATGTTTGTATGTTATTGTAAGTTATTGTGAATATTTTCCGTGGAAGAATTGAATGACTATTGACCTAGTACCCGTTCATGAATTACTCGTTAGGAGAAATTCATGAATAGTCCCCATTTTAGGACTGTCTTTGTATATTTCAAGTCACTTAGGTAGTAAATACATACTTTTGAATTTATTAGTGGGGAAAGAGTTTGGTAACAATTTCTTTATGTTGTTCGAATACATATGTGAAATAAATACAAATTTATTTCACATTGTGTATTTGAAGAACTGAGGGGAATTGCTGCCAAATTTTTTTTCCCCACTAATAAATTCACAATTATGTATTTGCTAGTGACTTGAAATATACATTGATGGGTTAAGGTTGGAGTGATAAGGACCCAATTGAAATCTTTAAGTACATATATTGACTTGAATTCTTAGCTTGAACTTATTATTTGTTGAATTCTTATTGAATTCAAATTATTGTTGTGTGTTTGGTTTAATTATTATATATTATCTAGATTAAAATGAAGAGATTTGAACGTAGCTGGATGTACGAAGAAAGAGTAGATAAGAAGAAACGTCCTAATGCTAGATTTGTAAAGGGAGTTCGTGGGTTTATTGAATTTGCTAGATGTTCAGAATCATATGATTTCGAACAACGCAAACTTAGGTGTCCTTGTACTAAATGTAAAAACTTAAAATATTTACTTGAGGTAGAAGTAGAAGAACATCTTATTACGAATGGGTTTTTTCCAAACTATTACAACTGGATATCACATGGGGAAAAATACTCTTCTGATCCCGAACACTCTTCTGAACCCGAGAACCTATATAGAGAAATGGTACTTGATGCCTTTGAGTCGAATGTTTTCACTAATCCCGATCGTGTACCTATAACCGAGGAAGAAGATCCAAACCCAAAAGCCAAAGCCTTTTTTGATATGCTAAGGGACTCCGAGAAAACTTTATATGAGGGGAGCAGAATGTCATTGTTGCAAGTTGCATCGAGGATAGTAACGTTAAAATGTGAGTACAATATGCCGTTTAAAGCGGTTGGCAGTATTGCTACTTTAATTGAAGATGTTATACCCGATAATAACATTATGACCCGTAATTTTTACAATACCAAAAAAGTGGTCAAAGGTCTTCAACTTCCACATGAAAAGATTGACGCATGTCCTGGAGGATGTATGCTTTTTTGGAAAGATGATGCGTTGCTAACCAAATGACTGTCATGTTTTCATGGAGCGCTTGTTACCAGTGGCTTTGAAAAATTTACTCCCGACCACCGTTTGGAATGCAGTTACAGAAATTAGTCAATTTTTCAGAGACTTGTGTTCTTCCACGATATCAGTTGATGACATGATTCGTTCGGAAGACCAAATTCCAGAAATTTTGTGTAAACTTGAGATGATATTTCCGCCTTCTTTTTTCAATTCGATGGAGCATCTACCCATTCATTTGCCATATGAAGCTAAAGTTGGTGGACCCGTTCAGTATAGGTGGATGTATCCTTTCGAAAGAATTCTTAATCATGTGAAAAAGAAAATTGGTAATAAAGCTCGTGTGGAAGGTTCTATTTGCAATGCATATCTAACGGAAGAAATTGCCAATTTTTGCTCTTTTTACTTTGAAAAACATATTGACAACAAACAAAAGACTTGAACATTGAAGAAGCGGATGAGTTAGATACAAGTATACCCAAGTGTTTTCATGTGCAAGATGATGAAGGGTGTTCTTCTGCTAGGGGAACAAGATTTCTGGATGACAAGGAGTATAATCGTGCTCACCTTTATGTCCTATCTAATTGTGAGGTTTTGGAGCCATATGAAGCAAAATTTGTGACAGATTTCATGACTGATCACCCTAATGTTAAAAGAGAGGATGTTTGGAGTAAACACGAGGATCAGTTTCCAGGTTGGTTTCGAAAGCATGTAGTTAAGCTAAATATCCAAGATGATGTGGTTAGATGCTTGGCTTTGGGTCCTTCTCGAAAGGTTGTCACGTGGAAGCATTATTTAGTTAATGGGTTTAAGTTTCACACATTCGACTACGGGAAAAGTAAGGCTAAATGCAACTATGGCGTTACTATTTCTTCTCTTGATGGCAACGACTATTATGGGATATTAGAGGATATCTTTGAGTTGTGCTATAATGGGCGTGAACGGGGTTACAAAGCTGTCTTATTCAAGATTCAATGGAGAGATAATTCTGTAGCTGGAACGAGAGTCCGTGATCGCTACAAGCTTGTAGAAGTGAATCACACTCGAACCTATTCTAAATATGATCCATTTATACTTGCACAACAAGCTCAGCAAATGTAACACCCCCATTTATTTAAGGGCCTGTACTAGGACTCCTAAGATAAATAAAGGTGTTACCATCTCGGTTTCCCGAGGCAGTAGATACAAAGGAAGATAAACAGTACTTTAAATTAAAATTTAACTCAGAACATAACTCTTACATCTGTATCCGAAAGTCTTAACAAAACAAATAAATTACAACTCATGCTAAACTGACTAAGGTGATCTAGACTATAGTCTGGTCCGGATCCAAGCTCTTTCTCCCATAGCTCCCCCTTAGTCTCAGCCACCTGTCAATCTGCTCCCCATCACGGATCATCACAGGTGTCACACGAATACACAGGGTCAACCACGAGGTTGAGTAGGGAAAGGAAATAATATAACAACAATATAGTAAACTCCGCACCGATCCAACGCCAAATATACTCCGCACCGATCCAACGCCAAATATACTCCGCACCGATCCAACACCATATATACTCCGCACCGATCCAACACCAAATATACTCCGCACCGATCCAACACCATATATACTCCGCACCGATCCAACACCGTATCACAAGACCCAATATATATTCACATCATAAAATATCACAGAAAAAGGTAACAACTCAATACAACGATCACATGATGTGATATAGCAAGCATGCTTAATGCCAAATGAGAACAGAATACACAGTATTATAAACCAGTATTATCCCCTACCTCGTATAGCAGAATTGTAGATAAGTCCAAAGCCCGCTAGAAGCGTTCCACGCGGAAATTGCTACCTAAACACGTATTTGTAACGAATTAATAACCTTCCCGAACCCCCATATCAACCTATACTTACTATAAATAGAAACCTTCCATAAATGGAAAGTTTCCAGAGATAAAATCCATTATAAATGGAAAGTTTCCATAAATAGAAACTTCCCTAACTTAACGATTTCCCGACTCATAACTTCAACTATACGATAACGAATTAATATTAAAATAACGAAAGACGTCTATGATTAACATAGTAGTAATAATAATAATAATAATAATAATAAGAATAAGAATAAGAATTGTCACAAGACACGACTAACCCGACAACAAACACGACTAACCCGACAACAACCCTTATCACGCCCATAACAGCGCCCAAAACAACCACCTACCACCACGTAGCACCTGCCCCTACCCCCGTCACCGACCAACCTCGACCACCAGAACCACCAGCTACCCCGTCGACACTGCCCAACCCACCGACGAGGCAGGAACAGACCCACCACCAACCCAGAAAAGCCGCCTGAACCTTCTGACCGTTACAAGAAACCCTACCTTCGACCACCCTCAACGACTACCAACAACCCCCAAACCACCGACACCTCACCCCTGACACACGCCCTACACGACGACTGTGGTACCACCGCGTCGACCTCCCCCGAGTCAGCGGTGGTACCACCCTCAAAACTCCCTACCGTAGCAACTTACCCGAGATTGATGTAACAGGGGTGATAAACACCCCTGTCGACACCCACTGCGACGACTACTCCCTCCCTGACAACCCCCGTGACACCCCCTGACCCACCAGGAAGACGAGACCACAAAACCACAGACCAACGACCCACAACCACCATACGAACCCACTGACAAAACAACCATACGCAGTGTATAAAAAAAACAGAGTAAACTCGATTACGCATACCTGACTTCTTAACCGAATTAGGGAGGAACGTAAGGTGATTTGTGACTGTAAAAACTCCCCTTCTCCTCCGTGTGGTGGCGTCTGTAGGCGTAGGTATCGGGTGTGCCAAAGCTAGGTCAGAAAGTGGGTGTTTTTTGATCCTCCAAATGACGGCATAGAGGAGGAGGGTGAGGTGTTTGTGTGAATTAGGGTTTAGTATGGAGTAATGGAAAAAATAACGTGTGTGGCTGTTGTGTGTTGACACACCAAACGAGGCTCAAGTGCTCACAAGGTCCCGAGATCAAACCCCTTAGTCGACATGTCTCAACTCTATACCATCCACTACTTTATTTATCGAATGTAAAGGCGTTGATAAATATCGACTCCATAATTATATAAAACAACGATTATATAAAACAATTCTCGTACCCAAGTTATCGATAAATAAAACCCGTACTAGGCACTTTACTAATAAAATATAAGAACACTTGTTCGATAACTTAATTATCGAACTTACACGTTCAAGTAATTATCAACATGTTAACATAAATATTAATATTAATTAAAACACAATAAAATATGGGGTATTACAGCAAATTTATTATGCATCGTCACCTAGCACAAGTAAAGATAGACAACAAAAGAATTGGTGTGCGGTAATTAAAACAAAGGCGCGATCAGAAGTCGACACATCCTTTTTCCAAGAAGAAGTTGTATCAGAGTCCATTCTGTCCCCAATAGATCAAGAAGTCATTTATGGAAATGAGATAGAATCGGGAGAGGAGCTAGAAGATGATGAAATGGAGGGGCAAGATCAGTTACAAGATAATAATGATGAAGAGTTAGAAGAGGAGGAAGAGGATGATGACGAGGAGGAGGTGGTAGAAGAAGAAGAGGATGACGATGATGATGATGAGTAAAAGTAGTATGAGGTTTTCATCCTATATATTTATTTAGGTCCTGTTTTTTACCAACATTATTTATTATGTTATATATATGTATGTTAACATTTTTCCTGCAATTATAGGTTCACATGGCTCGTGGAGGAGGCAGGCAACGGGGCGGTTTTAGTGGTAGTGGCGGGGACAGTAGCTCGGCCCGATCACAGGGGGAGGAGGAGGTCCGTGTGTCGACTGATAGTGAGGAGGAGGAGGAGGTCCGTGTACCCCGCCATACTGACGGCAGGATCATCATTGATCCGACGGGTCTTTGGTAATTTTTTATTCACTAGTTGTTTATTTATTTATTAATTTTATTCAAACTAGTCTTATTAATTAACATTCATGTTTGGTTTCAGGTTTAAACATCAAACAACGGTTCGTGGCGTCACCAATAGCATTCAAGAGAACATGGTTCACGGCGTCACTTGTTGGACAAACGCTAGTGACGAGGACAAGGAGATGTGGTACAACGCCTTTCGGGTACGTATATAAGTCTTTAATTTAATTATTTATTTTTTATAAATTCATGGTTGATTTGTTTCTCTAATAACCCTTCTTTTTTTGGTAGCGTGTCTTCTATTGGCCAAGTGCGCTTGATCGACTGGCTTGGGATCGATTCAATGATGTTGGTCAAAGGAGGCTAAAGGACATTATGTATAAGGTGTCGAGGAGAAAGACTCCGCCAACGTTCATGAAAGGTATTAATTTATTAATAATCGTATTAAAATAAAAAGTTTTAACATTTTTTTAATTTATAGTAATCGTTTCTATTTTATTGGATTGTAGGTCAGTCATATGAAGAATTCACTAAGTACAGAGAAAGTCCTGAGTTCAAGCAAAAGTCGGCGCGGAACAAGGCGAACAAGAGGGGTGGAGATGATCCCGAAGCGGAGGCTGGCGCTACTCATTATGGTGGGTCTCAGTCATTCCATGATCGCGTGACGATAACTATAAGTATTTACTCTTGTGATTTAATTTATCACTTTTATCTTGAAGTATATATTTAGCTTTAAATTTTAATTAACTGACTAACACTTCATGAATTTATTATTTTTTTTATAGGCAAGGAAAAATAAGGGCCAGCTACAATCGGTTGTAGATCTCTTCCTTGAGACACATGCCGGAAAGGAAAGGAAAGGGTTCGTCTTCGTAAATGCAAGAGATCGTGAATTATATGTAAGTGTTATTGTATAAAGTATTTAAAAAATGATTTATAATCAATGATTTATTTATATGTAAGTGTTATTGTATATATTATTAATAATGTTTCATTTTTTTGTAGGAAACATTTCTTAAACGAAAGAAGGCGAACCCTGACATCTCCGACAATCAGCTATGGTATGAATTGGTAGACGGTTTTCATAAAGGAGGAGTCTATGGGGCCGGTTTAGCTAAAGAGCTCTTTTATGAACCGCCGGCAAGAAGAGGGTCCTCGTCCCAGCATCAACCCTATGTTCCTGGTTTGGTCAGTCACCTTCAGATACAACTAGCTGAGAAGGATAGAAGGGACACCGAACGAGATGAAGAGCTGAGGAGAATGAAAGAAGAGATGGAAAGGATGTCTTCCTACTTTGCTAATTGTAACAGCGGTTGGCGTCCACAGGATCGGGATCCAAGAGATCCCGATTATGGAGGTGGTAGTGGGGCGGGAGCATCTTTTCCAGTGTCGTAGCTAGTTGCTCCTGTTTTTTTAGTGACTCTTGTTTAGTGTTGGATACTTGTTACTTTAGTACCCGAATTTCGTACTTTGTAATCCAGATGAGTTTCTTTTTATTTATGCAATCAGATGTTTCGCATCAATTGGGTTGTGCGCTGGTGATTCTTGGTTTTGCTTACAGGTTTACAGTAGTAGCTACGGATTTGGCTAGGACAAAACCGAATTTTATGGGGAAATACATGTAGAATTAGCGACCGCATGTAAAATTAGCGACCACTGTCGGTCGCTAACCCCCTGTAACTTTTTTTCATTGGCGACCATTTAGCGACCGATGTCAGTCGCTAAATTAGCGACCGATGTCAGTAGCTAAATTAGCGACTGAAATCGGTCGCTAATTTAGCGACTGAAATCGGTCGCTAAATTAGCGACTGACATCGGTCGCTAAATTAGCTACCACTGTCAGTCGCTAAATTAGCGACCACTATCGGTCGCCCGCTTTTTTTTTTGCGGTCGCTAAAATTGGCGACCAATATCGGTCGCTAAAAGCGACTACAACCTGCGACTAAAGGCGTGCGACTGAAATTGGTCACTAAAATTAGAAGGGAGACCGCTTGTGGTCGCTAATTTCAGTCGCAATCTGACGTATCTGTTGTAGTGTATTATATTGGTTACTTTGCTAAATCATGAAAATTAACAACAATAACAAACAATTTCGCTGCACAATTCGAATTACAGTTCACAAATACATACATGTCATGATATTAAAAAACGAACAATCATGTGGTATGTTACTTTCGTTCCTCTGCCTAGTTTCACATCAAATTGGTTACTAGAGCTAAGTTTAGATTTATTGCTTAATAAATCTGTCTTGGGAAATTCTAATCATGGTTAATAATAGCAATGGTGATGGTAGTCCAAAAACCTGGGAAGACGGTCATAACAAGTTTAAAGCAGAGATGACTCAGATGTCTTATGTTTTAAAGGGGATAACCAACATGTTAAAGGACAAAGAGAAAAAAAAGATATCGATGGTTTATCTAGATCCGAGGAGGACGAGCAACCTAACGAAAGGACGTGGAACAAGAACGATGATGATCGGGGTCTTAAACTCGATGTTTCTGACTTTAGTGGCGACATGGATTCAGAGAAATTTTTATAATGGGTAAGACAAGTTGAAAGGGTGTTTGAGTACAAGGATTACGATGACAAGACTGAAGAAGTTGATATTGCCAAAGATAATTCTTTGATTGATTGATAAAGTATAAATACAAAATACAATCCTATGAAATTAGGAAACTAGGTAAGCAAGAATATTTACTTAACAAAACTAGGAGTTATAGACTACCTAAAATACAAGGTAAGATATTGTAAAGATATTGTACAAGGAATATTATACTAAAGATAATATACAAAAGATATTGTATTAGGATATAGAATTATCTCTAATATGCCCCCGCAAGCTGGACGGTCGAAGAGAAAGACCAAGCTTGAGCAAAATGGGCTCGAGGCGCGGTCTCGGTAAGGGCTTGGTGAGAGCATCCGCAAGTTGGTCGCTAGCTGAGATGTGTTGAACTCGTAGGAGTCCTTTGTTAACCTGTTCGCGAACAAAATGAAAAGACAGGGCGACGTGTTTCATTCGAGAATGAAAAACGGGATTAGAAGAATAGTGTGTTGCTCCGAGATTATCGCAATAAATAACTGGAGGGGCGAGAATCCGATGATGGAGTTCGGATAGAAGAGACCGAATCCACATAAGTTCAGCCGTAGTGTCGGCAACAGCTCTGAACTCGGCTTCCGTAGTGGAGCGAGCTAAGGTGTGTTGTTTCTTCGAGGACCATGAGATAGGATTAGCACCTAGATATACTAGATAGCCCGTAGTAGATATATAATTGTCCGTATCACGAGCAAAATCTGCATCACAAAAGGCATGTAATGATAGAGGTGTGTCACGATGTAATTGAATGCCAACTTGTAACGAACCTTTCAAGTAACGGAGCAACCGTTTTAGCGCGGCCCAATGAGCATCATGGGGAGATTGCATGAATTGAGCAAGCTTATTGACACTGAACGCAATATCGGGACGGGTTAGGGAGAGGTATTGGAGGCTACCAACTAACGTACGATAGTCGGCGGGGTTAGGGATGGGGCTGCCGTCGGAAATTGTGAGGGGGGGGGGGGTAGGATGACATGGGTGTGGTGGTTGGCTTGCTGTCTAGCATGTTGGACCGTTGGAGTAAGTCATAGATATATTTGGTTTTGGTAAGTCGCAGGCCTTTGGGGTTAGGGGTGACTTCAATGCCGAGAAAGTATGACGGGAAACCAAGATCCTTAAGGGAGAAGCGGGTTGCAAAGGAGGTGAAAAAATGATTTAATGTGGGGGATGAGGGACCGGAGACGATGATGTCGTCTACATAAACAAGTAAGTAAATTTGAGTGGAGTTTTTATTGTAGAGAAAGAGGGAGGAGTCAGATAGAGACTGAGTGAAACCAAAGGAGAGAAGATAGGTGGTTAGTTCGGTAAACCAAGCCCTGGGGGCTTGTTTAAGGCCATAAATAACTTTGGTGAGTTTGCAAACATGATTGGGAAGGGCGGGGTTAGAGAACCCCGGGGGTTGGGACATGTAAACAGTTTCAGATAACGTACCTTGGAGAAAATTATTGTTGATGTCGAGTTGCTTGAGGGACCAACCACGGGAGAGTGCAAGGGAAAGTATGAGACGGACTGTGACTGGCTTAACCATGGGACTGAAGGTGTCAGTATAGTCAACACCTGGTCGTTGATGAAAGCCTTTGGCAACAAGACGAGCTTTGTATTTATTGATGGTGTTATCGGGATTATATTTAATGCGGAAGACCCATTTACACCCAATGATATTTAGGGAAGGGTCAGAGGGTACAAGGGTCCAAGTGTTGTTTTTGAGGAGAGCGGAGTGTTCATCCTCCATGGCGGCTTGCCACTTTGGATCTTGAAGGGCATACTTGAGGGTGACAGGGGGAAAGGAGGCGGTGGAAAGAGACACAAGGTTAGCATATCGGGGGTTAGGACACCGTATGTTGTTCATGAGTCGTGTGGTGGTCCGAGAGGTGGGGGGAGGAGGGGGAGGAGAAGGAGGGGAGGAGGGGGAGGGTGACACGGGAGGAGTCACGGGAGGGGGTACACCAGGGGCAGGGATAGAGGGCTGGGCAGGGGGTACGGCCTGGGTGACAGGCGGATTGCCACGGGACTGAGGGGAAGGGCGAGGGTCAGAGGCAGCAGGTGTTTCGGGGGGTTCGGAGGCAGAGTGAGCAGGGGTTTCAGGGGGGTTAGGAGGGGCAGGGGGTGGGAGAGGAGGAGAGGAGGTTGAGTCAACAAGGAGCGGGAGGGCAAGGGTGCACCACTGTTGTGGAGTGTAGGTGACGGTAGGGGGCTGGGAAGTCACGAGTTTGGGAAAGGGAAATTGGTGTTCAACGAATTGGACATGGCGGGAAGTGTAGAGACGATTGTGAGTAATATCAAGGCAGTGGTAGGCACTTTGGGTAGAGGAGTAACCCACAAAGATACAAGGTTTGGATTTTGGTTCAAGTTTGTGTTGGGTGTAGGGACGCAACCAAGGATAGCAAAGGCAGCCAAAATTCTTGAGTTTAGTGTAGTTAGGGGGAGTATTGAAGAGTTTGAAGAAGGGAGTGATATTTTGGAGGACAGGGGTGGGCATGCGGTTAATGAGGTAGACTGTAGTAACAAAAGCATAGGACCAAAAGGGGAGGGGAAGAGAGGCATGGGTTAAAAGGGATAGACCAGTTTCAACGACATGGCGATGTTTGCGTTCCGCTATGCCATTGTGTTCCGGGGTGTGGGGGGAGAGGTGAGATGAGTAATGCCATCACTAGTTATGGAAGGGGTGAGTTTGATGTATACACCACCATTGTCAGAAAAGAGTTTAATTATGGGTTGGGCAAAGTGTTTCTCCACAAGGGCACGGAAACGGTTGAAGGTGGGGGCGGTGTCGGACTTATTTTTGAGAGGGTAGAGCCAGGTATAGCGAGTAAAGTGATCAATAAAAACAACATAATATTTGTAACCATCATGTGAGTGTACAGGGGAGGTCCAAACATCAGAAAATATAAGTTCAAGAGGTTTTGTAGATGTAAGTGTAGAATCAGAAAAGGAAAGTTTATGACTATTATTAATAGAGCATGGGTTACAATGAAAATTATTATGTTGCGGAATGTTTAAATTATTCTGACTACTAATAAACTTTAAAATAGAGGAAGACGGATGACCAAGTTTGTGATGCCAAGACCCATCAACGGACCCGTGAGAGAGTAGCGCCGTGGGAGAGGATGCACACCATTCATACAAGCCCGCGTCAAGAATTCCCTTAAGGAGCACTCTTCCCGTTTGTCGGTCCTGCAAGAGACACGAATCAGCAGTGAAATTAGCCACAGCGTCGTTATCAATACAAAACTTGGAAATAGAAATAAGATTTTTGGTAATTGAAGGAGAATGTAAAACATGTTTGAAGTAAAGAGTTTTAAAGGAGAGAGGGAGAGAAAAGGAACCAATATTTTCGATAGTCAAGGGTGACCCGTCTCTAATAAGAAGGTCGTCGTTCCCGTCATATGGGGCATGAAGGGAAAGGTTATTGAGGTCATGGGTGATATGGTGGGTAGCACCACTGTCAAGGGTCCAGTGGTCAGAGATGGTGGGGGTGAGGGAGACCGTGTGAGCGCGAGGGGTGTTTTGTTTGGGGCGAGTTGGTACGGTTATGGTGGGATGACTAGCCTTAAAGTTAGGGCAAAGTTGGAGAAAGTGGCCAGTGGTATGGCACCACTGGCACTTTCCTTTGAAGGGTGGCGCGGTTTGAGAGGAGGGGGCAGCGGAGGGCGTGGGAAGGAGGCCAGGGGTGGTTGATGCGCGGGGAGGGTAGCGGGATTGTTTGTTGTGGTAGGCAACCATGGCCGAGGCAGGGGAGACGTGGGTAGGGTTGTGTTTGAGGGATAAGTCGAATTGAATGAGGCGTTCATGTAGGGCGTCAAAGGATATGGTAGTGTAACACCCCAAGAGTACGAGTGAGATTGTGTGGAGATTTGTCCCACATCGGTAGAATACGAGGCTTGTGATAGGTTTATAATAACTTCCACCCACCACTTCGTAACAAGGCCTTGTGCTTTTGGGCTTAAGTGAGGACAATTAACGGGCCCAAAAAGTGCACACCCATCTTATTGGGTTTGTGTTACGACGGTGGCGGGTCGGGTTGTTACAAATGGTATCAGAGCGACCCTGCGACCGTGTAGTGAGCCTGTGGTCGGGAGTACCCGGGTCACCCACCTAGCGGGGATGATTCTGGGCTTGGCTACGGTCAAGTTTGAGGCACGACGAGGACGTTGTGTTCTTTAAGTGGGGGAGTTTGTAACACCCCAAGAGTATGAGTGAGATTGTGTGGAGATTTGTCCCACATCGGTAGAATGTGAGGCTTGTGATAGGTTTATAATAACTTCCACCCACCACTTCGTAACAAGGCCTTGTGCTTTTGGGCTTAAGTGAGGACAATTAACGGGCCCAAAAAGTGCACACCCATCTTATTGGGTTTGTGTTACGACGGTGGCGGGTCGGGTTGTTACAAATGGTATTAGAGCGACCCTGCGACCGTGTAGTGAGCCTGTGGTCGGGAGTACCCGGGTCACCCACCTAGCGGGGATGATTCTGGGCTTGGCTACGGTCAAGTTTGAGGCACAACGAGGACGTTGTGTTCTTTAAGTGGGGGAGTTTGTAACACCCCAAGAGTATGAGTGAGATTGTGTGGAGATTTGTCCCACATTGGTAGAATGTGAGGCTTGTGATAGGTTTATAATAACTTCCACCCACCACTTCGTAACAAGGCCTTGTGCTTTTGGGCTTAAGTGAGGACAATTAACGGGCCCAAAAAGTGCACACCCATCTTATTGGGTTTGTGTTACGACGGTGGCGGGTCGGGTTGTTACAAATGGTATCAGAGCGACCCTGCGACCGTGTAGTGAGCCTGTGGTCGAGAGTACCCGGGTCACCCACCTAGCGGGGATGATTCTGGGCTTGGCTACGGTCAAGTTTAAGGCACAACGAGGACGTTGTGTTCTTTAAGTGGGGGAGTTTGTAACACCCCAAGAGTATGAGTGAGATTGTGTGGAGATTTGTCCCACATCGGTAGAATGTGAGGCTTGTGATAGGTTTATAATAACTTCCACCCACCACTTCGTAACAAGGCCTTGTGCTTTTGGGCTTAAGTGAGGATAATTAACGGGCCCAAAAAGTGCACACCCATCTTATTGGGTTTGTGTTACGACGGTGGCGGGTCGGGTTGTTACAGGTAGTGTCCCGATTTTTTACAGCATCAATAAGCGAACGGTACAAGTCACGATCTAACCCATCTAGCACTTGAGCAACGATATCTTCATCGTCCAGGGGTTTGCCCATATGGGCAAGTTCATCAATACAGGTGCGGAGCGATTGCATATAGTCAGTGGCAGAGGAATCTCCTTTTGTGATCGATTTGAGACGATCTTTGAGTTGGAGAATATGTCCTCTTGAAGTACTGGCATATGTGGATTTCAAACGCATCCATATTTCTTGCGAAGTTTTGGTATTGAGCAACAAGGGTGTGATACTTGAATGGATGGTGCCTCGAAGGGCGTCGCTGAGGAGGCGGTCTTGACGCATCCATGTGGTGTAATATTTATTCGGGATGCGCGCAGCTTTATCATCCTCGATAGTAGATGGCGGACATGGGTGAGAGTTGTCCAAGTATTTGAATAAATCATAACCGAATAGCAAGTCTTCGATTTGAGTAGACCAAGTACGATAAGTAGAAGGGGTGAGTTGAGTAACATTGGAGAAGTTGACGGCCACAAAAGGAATTAGTGGCTCGCCGGAATTAGGGATGGTGGTGGCGGAACCGGCCATTGAAGGAGGCGAGAAAAAAAAAATTAGGGTTTGTGTTTATTTGGATCTCAAGCTCTTGATACCATGAAGAAGTTGATATTGCCAAAGATAATTCTTTGATTGATTGATAAACTATAAATACAAAATACAATCCTATGAAATTAGGAAACTAGGTAAGCAAGAATATTTACTTAACAAAACTAGGAGTTATAGACTACCTAAAATACAAGGTAAGATATTGTAAAGACGCAATTCAAGGTGGCAATTCCGAAACTTACAAAGAAAAAGATAAGGTAAACCAAAGATTGAATCTTGGATTAAATTGAAGAAGCACCTAATGAAAAGATGTTTGCCTAGAGACTAAGAACTCGAAAACTATCTCAAACTCCAATCCCTAACACAAGAAGCTATGTTGGTAACCGAGTATGTCAAAGAATTCGAGAAAACGTCCATTGTCTGCGATCTTGAGGAAAAGGAAGAGTTAAGGGTAGCACAATTTATCAAGGTCCTATCACCCACGCTCGCAACAAAGGTAGAAATTCAGAATTATGATGGTTTTAGCGAGGTTTGCAGGTTAGCATTGAAATTCAAAATACATGATAAGGCACGAAAACCTTATGCTTATTCAAGGGGACCGAGTTCAGGGACAAGTTCTTGCTCTAGACCAGCCCCTAACAAGTCTAAGGAAACCTTGAAAGAAGAAGCTAAAAATAAAGGAAAGGGTGCTTCCGTGGAGCCGAAAAAATTCTATGAGGCATTGTTTCGAGTGTCAAGGTTATTACGGTCATATAGCAAACGAGTGTCCTCGGAAACGAGCCCTAAAACCTTAAGAAGTGTATGATCTTATTCCAGTCTTTGTCACGCCAGGGGAGGAGACGAATTTGGGGCATAACGAAGATAATGAAGAAGGGGCAGTCTATGATTTGTACCCGTTGAGCAAAGGAGATTGTTTGATGCTTCGAAATTTGCATGTAGAGACAACTCCAGTAGAGGCCGAACAAAGACAACAGATTTTCCACACCCGATGTAAGGTACAAATTAAATTTTGCAATCGTATAATAGACAGTGGGTCATGTACTAACGTGGTATCAATAGACCTTGTTGATGAACTGAAATTGCAAACTAGAGACCGAGTTAAGCCGTATAAATTACATTGGTTGAATGGGGCTAATGGGATACAAGTCAAGAAGCATGCCTTAATTTCACTAAGTCTAGGACCTTATACTAATGAATTGTGGTGCGACATAATTCTCATGAATGCATGTCACATTTTATTGGGTAGACCTTGGCAATTTGATCGAAAAGTTGAACATGGTGAGAGATCTAATGTGTATAATGTGACTAAAGTCAAAGTAACTTATAATCTAAAACCTATGTCACCAAATAAGATCTAAGAGGCTATATTAAAGAAGGGAAACGTGTTTATTAAGGCTTGGGAAGTAGAGGAATTTCTCGCTCATGGGAAGCAAGCTTATTAGCTGGTTGTACGTGATTAGGGGTTCGTTGGTGGGCGTTACAACTGTGGAGTGCAAGGGTTACTTGATGAGTTTCGAGATGTGTTTCCAGAAGAATTGCCTAATGGGCTACCACTTTTACGAGGGATTGAACACCAAATAGATTTGATTCTCGGGTCTGCATTACCAAATAAATCGGCATATCGTTGTAATCCAGAAGAGGCAAAATAACTACAAAGACAAGTCCAAGAATTGATGGATGTGGGGTATGTACAAGAGAGCTTAAGTCCATGTGTGGTGCCTGCATTATTAGTACCAAAAAAGGAAAGGACTTGGCGAATGTGTATTTATAGTAGGGCAGTAATTAAACAACATTACAATCAAATATCGCTTTCCTATGCCAAGACTTGATGATATGATCGACGAACTTTCTTTTGCGTGTGTCGTTTCTAAACTAGATTTGAGGAGTGGTTATCTTCTAATGATAATTCGATACGCTTTTGGAAGACCGCGTTCAAAACGAAGCAAGATTTATATGAATGGCTCGTGATGCCATTTGGTTATATATTTGCAACGCTCCTAGTTCGTTTATGGGGTTGATGAATGAAGTGTTAAGGCCTTTCCTTAACAAGTTCGTGGTAGTCTATCTCGATGATATCCTAATCTATAACAAGAATGATGAAGAACACAAGCAACATCTACGGGCTGTATTTGAAACAAAAACTATATGATAAGCTCGAAAAATGTACTTTTATGGTTTCAAGTGATGTTTTTCTTGGCTATATTGTAGGCAAAGATGGGGTAAGTTTGGACCCATCTAAGGTCGATGTTATTCAAGCTTGGTCGATTCCTAAGTCAACAACAGAGGTGCAAACCTTTCATGGCTTAGCTTCGTTCTATAGACTATTAATTTAGGGTTTTAACTCGATTATGACTCTAATTACAGAGCTAACCAAGAAGGGGGAGTTCGTGTGGACAAGCAGCGCCCAAAAGGCGTTTGAAGATGTAAAGGACAAGCTGTGTTCTGGACCCATTTTAGCACTACCCGATTTTAACAAATTATTTGAAGTCGAGTGTGATGCGAGTGGTGTTAGAATTGGCGTCACATATTACTTATTTTAGTGAGAAGTTAAATGGTGCAAGGTTGAACTATTCAACCTACGACAAGGAATTATATATGCAATCGTTAGAGCATTGGTTCATTGGACTCATTATCTGCCCCCGAAACCGTTTATATTACATTCTGATCACGAGTCTTTTAAGCATATTCATGGGTAGCAAAAACTAAACCCACGACATGCCAAAAGGGTTGAATTTCTCCAATCATTCATGTTTTCTTCGAAATACATGACAGAAAATTCTAATATCGTAGCTGATGCATTGTCACGAAAAGACTCATTATTGATTGAACTAGATGTTAGGATCCTTGGTTTTGAACACATCAAAGAATTTTACAAAACTGACCTGGAGTTTTCAAAAGAAGTAATTGAGCCAATAGGTTTGTATCATGTTCAAGATGTTTATCATTTTAAAGGGAATCGATTATGTATTCCAAATGGATCTATTCCGGAATTGTTGGTACGTGAGGCTCATGAAGGGGCTCTAGCTGGACACTTATTACATTCAACAAGGGTTTGTATACACCCCTGCCCGTACCTGTACAACCTTAGAATGAGGTAAGCATGGATTTCATACTTGGTTTACCAAGGACTCAAAGGGGTAAGGACACAATTATGGTGGTTGTTGATCGATTCTCTAAAATGACACATTTTGTTCCATGTCATAAAACTGACGACGCTACAAATGTGGCCGATTTATACTACCAGGAGATTGTCCGATTACACGGAATTCCTCTTACAATTGTTTCAGATCGAGATGTAAAGTTTCTTAGTTACTTTTTGAAAACATTATGACGTTTGGTGGAGACTAAGCTTCTTTTCAGTACATCACACCATCCACAAACAGATGGTCAGATCGAGGTGACTAATCGGACTCTAGGGAGTTTGTTATGGGGATTGGTTAGCAAAAGCACAAAGAATTAGGACATCAAGTTGGACCATGCTAAGTTCGCTTATAATCGAGCACCATCGATGACTACAAGAAAAGCTTCATTCGAGATTGTCTATGGTGTGAACCCATACTTTCCCATCGATCTAGTTCTCATTCCAAAGAAATATGTGTTGAGTTTTGAAGCCAAGGAGAGGCAAGCAACATTCTTTCGAGTTTGTGAGCAAGTTTGTGCACAAATTGAGAACGCAAATGCTAAATACAAAGAGAAAGCTAATAAGCATCGAAAATAGCCTGTTTTCAAAGTAGTGATCTTGTATGGTTACACCTAAGAAAATAGCGTTTTTCGTCCAAGAGAAAGAACAAGTTGATACTCCATGATGATGGACCTTCAAGGTCCTTGAATGTTATGGCTCTAATGCATACAAGTTAGAAATGCCGAGTGAATATGGTGGAGTAAGCGCAACATTCAACGTAGGCGATCTATCGCCATACTTGGATGATAATGATTTGAGGACAAATTATCAAAGAAGAGGAGAATGGTGCAAGAGCATACTCGGAACAAGCAAAAGAGATCTGACTTAGCCATAATGTGACTCAACTAGCGAAGGGATTCAAGCTTGGTTCGAATAGTGTGTTCATGTTGAAAAGGGAAGGCAAAGAAGGAGCTACCATCACGGCTCGCTCCTTAGGCACAGTTCTCTAGGCGGAGTGGAAATACACGGTTTCTTAAGTCGTGTTGGGTATTTAGATTAATTTAATGTTTTGAATCAAATTAGGAAAATTAGTTATTTCCTAATCCTAGTTAAATTAAGAGAGTTAGTTATTTCTAGACCTAGTAATATTAGAAAATTAGTTATTTCCTAATCCTAATTTAATAACTTTCCTAGTTAGAATCAGTCTGTAATAGCTTTCCTAGTTAGTTTAGGGAAGAAGTAGGTAGCTTAATTAAGTAAACCTCGAGTCAGATTATGACATCGAGTTAGGACTATAAATAAGGGTTGTATGATACTGTATTTCACAAGTTAATTTCAAATTTAATAAAAGTTTCATTTGTGAACTTTGCTTTATTAAGGTTGCGAGTTTAGTCTCTTAATCTTCCTTGCGAGATCGATTTTGTGTTTTAGGTTTGAACCTTGCGAGGAGGAGAGTTAGGATCACCGTGTTATCTTGGTTACTTTACTAAATTACGAAAATTAACAACAATAACAAACAATTCCGCTCCACAGTTTGAATTACAGTCAACAAATACATACAGGTCACGGTATTACAAAACGAACAGTCATGTATTCTTAAGTTTCGTTCCTCTGCTTAATTTCACATCAAATTGCTTACCAGAACTAAATTTAGATTTATTACTTAATGAGTTATAATCAAACTCAAATTTTACCTTAAATATTTTAAATTTGATATCAAATACTAAAAGTAAAATTATACGTTTATTTATAATTATAAAATATATATATGGAGTATTTGTTAAATTTAAATAACATGTCTCATCTCATGAGTTTCACGGGATGCTATGTTGTGCATTTTTGTGCTACCTAATAACCAAATACACCATTCCTTTTACGTGTTCTTCAATACGGTATTTGAGTCATAAATATACATTCTTAAATAAGAGGGTCTTAAGATACTTCACTATACGATCCAATTTAATCATCAATGCTTAAAGGTGCCATTTTTATGATATATCTTTTTTCTTCCCAGCACTTTTTCTTTTTATTAATTTATTGAAACACTAGTATTTTTGCATAATCTTTAACTTATTATGTCATGATCTTTCAACATAATTAGATCATGTATAATACGTGTTCTCCGGGTGTTCTCCATGTGTTCTTCAAATGGTCACCATAATTGGAGCTCTCCATATGTGCACAAAAGGGGTACTTTTGTTGTACAATATGAACTCGCCAAATACTAGATGTGCTCTTCGTGGAAGAAAAATGGAGAAAAGCTCTCCTAAAGCTTATTAGGGAGCACAAAATGAGAGTTCCTTCTCCATATTAACTAAAATATGTGAGATTACTAATGTGTTTTATAAAAAATATAAAATTAGCGCAAACATAACGATTGGGTTAAAAATAATGGTGACGGAGATCACGTAAGAGCGCAAATAGCGAATTATACTATTATGACCCAAATTGAACTTTGTGTATCAAGAACAAAATAAATACTTCAATCTCCAAGTTTTGCATTTATACATGCTCTTAAGTCTTAGACTGATGGATATTAATTGTTGGTAAAATGCTGTAACAAGAATAACAAAGTCGAAAATAAACGAGAGGGAGAAAAGACAGAACCGAAATTCGTAGCGCCGTGCCGCCGTGGTAGGAGACCACTGCCTTGAAAACTATTTTTCCGGTACGACCGTGGTGGCAATCAACTAGTGTCGGTAGTTCCCCAAGGTTAACACTACAGTCTCCACACAGCTGCGCCCACTCGGAACTGTGAGACTTGGAACGATTTTAAGCAATTACCCAGAAAAAGAGAGAGGAGAAGAGGAGAGGTTTTGAGAGAGGAGATATTGTAATTGTGTGTTCCTTGTGTTTGCAGAGGAGGGTATTTATAGATGGGAATCAGAACCCTGGGAGAAAAACGCACGCCTCCTTGAAATCAATTGTCAAAGGCTGGAAGTGGGGAGATAATATCTCACCCACTAACAGTCAGTTGACTGACTGTTTCAACAACACAAAAACTGTCACACATACAAAAATAAATCCTTGGCTCAAAAAGATAGGCACACCCCGCCGCAGCCGAATCCCGACTCCCGAATCCGAATCCGGACCGGGTCAGGCACGGGCACGGCACGAGCGCGCGTGTGTGCGAGCTGAATAAAGCACCTCACAAAGCCTCTACAAAAGGCTCCCTTGACCCACTAGTGATAGGTGTAGTAATAGAAGAATATATATACACACATACAAACTTCCATAACTCTTCTATGTGGGACAATTGTTAGAAAATGACTCTCCTTATTAAGCCCCTATTTCCAACAATCCCTCACTGGGGACGCCCGAGAGAAAGAAGAAGAAATTCCTGGGTAAAGGAAGGGATTGGATACTTAGGTATCAATATAGTGCTATGAGGAAACAACTTACTTACAGCGAGAGAATATCTTGCGATTTGAATTCCTAGCTGAGCTTCAGTCGATACCCCCTACAACACATATCATACCTTCAGATTTAAGATCGTTCCGCGAAAGTGCAACGCGCTCTTTTAGAGCAATGCACTGTCCTTGGTATTGGCAGACATGTTCACAGGACTTCTCATAGTCTTGTGAACATCACACCTGCATAGGTGGCTCAAGTGCTTCTCAATAGCACTTCTCACACGAGCCATTAAGGACATAAGTCCAACCTGGTGCATAATTCATCAAGTGCGTCTCAAAAGCACCACCAGAAAGGCTATGAATCATACAACGCCATAGGAATAAGACTTTAAGCCTAGTCAAGTGTCACTAAATAACTTGACTTAAGAATTTAAGACTCATTCCCCTCGACGTTTCAACAATTAGTCTTCTAGCTAGCCCTTTAGTAAAGAGATCAGCTAGATTGCTTTCAGACTTCACATAGTCTATAGCAATTACTCCATTATCTTGGAGTTGTTTGACTGCTGCGTGACTTATTCAAATGTGTCTCTTTTTCGCATTATAGACACTATTCTTTGCAACACCAATAGCAGATGTCGAGTCACAAAGTAGGGAGACCGGTGTAAGCCGCCCGGCCCACAGTGGTATATCTGCCAAAACGCTTCTCAACCAGTCAACCTCTTGTCCTGTCAACTCAAGTGCTATGAACGATTCCATGGTAGCGCATGCAATACAAGTCTGTTTAGAAGACTTCCACGATATGGCACCTCCACCCAAGGTGAAGACATAACCACTAGTATAACAAATCTCATCGTTACCTGCAACCCAGTTTGCATCATAATATCCTTCTAACACGGCAGGAAATTTACCATAATGCAAACACAGATCAGCTGTTCCTTTTAGGTACTTTAGTAAACGACGAAGAGCAGTCCAGTGTTCACTACTAGGGTTATGTGTATAACGACTCAGTCTACTTACTTCATATTCAATATCCGGTCGAGTACAGTTCATTAAAAACATCACACTACCTAGGATTTAAGCATACTCTTCTTGGGATACACTCTTAGCCAAGTTTTTAAACAACTGTATACTAGCATCATATGGTATTTTAGCAGGCACATCATTAAAGCAGTTAAACTTTTTCAACACTTTTTCAACATAATGAGCTTGACTTAGACAGATTCCATAAGGGTTTCGGATAACCTTAACTCCTAGGATTACATCAGCCTCTCCTAAGTCTTTCATCTCAAATTGTGATGACAAAAACTCTTTGGTTCTAATTATCACATCCAAATTATTACCAAGTATTAACATGTCATCAACATATAGGCATATAATCACACAATCAGATTCCATCACTTTTGAATAAACACATGAATCAGAATTGTTAATCACATAGTCATTACTTGTCAAAGTGTTGTTAAATTTCTTATACCACTGTTAGGGTGCTTGTTTCAGTCCATAAAGAGACTTGTTCAGTTTACACACTTTACTCTCTTGACCCTCAATCACAAAAACTTCAGGTTGAGACATATAGATCTCTTCCCTTAGTTCACCATTCAAAAAAGCAGTCTTTACATCCATCTGATGTAACAAGATTTTGAATAGTAGCTAAGGCGACAAGAGTTCTAATGGTCGAAATTTTGGTCATTAGAGAGTAAGTATCAAAATAATCAATACCCTTCTTTTGTGTAAAGCCTCTAAACACAAGTCTAGCCTTGAACCTCTCTATTGTACCGCCAGGTCTCATTTTCTTTTTAAAGATCCATTTACTCGTAATGGGTTTACTACCTTTAGGTAAATCAGTCAATTCCCAAGTCTGATTAGACACAATAGAGTCAAGTTCACTTTTAATAGCATCTTTCCAAAAATTAGCATCAATGGATCTTATTGTCTCACTACATGTTTTGGGATTATCCTCTATTAAAAAAGCTGAAACAAACTCATCACTAGCACAAACAGTGTATCCAACTTCAGACAAACAAGTTGTATCGTATTCATCACCAAAGTTCTTTGGGCATCTAGGTCTTTTACTTCTTCTAGGTTCAATAGAAAAATCCATAGAAGTGCTAGCACTAGCATGTGAAGACAAATCAGAAGATGCAACAGATAAACTAGGAGATAGGACAACAGTTTTCTGAAAAGGAAAAACATGCTCAAAAAATTCAGCATCTCTAGCCTCAGATATAGAACGATCACTCAACGATATAAATCTATAGGCAGAGCTATTCTGAGCATAACCTATAAACACACAATCATAGGTCTTAGGTCCAACGGTAGGTCTCCTAAAATCAGGTAAATCCACTTTAGCCAAACAACCCCAAACACTAAGGAAGCTCAGGTTAGGAGGGTAGCCCTTCCAGATCTCGTAGGGTGTCTTGTCAATTTTCTTATGAGGTACACGGTTAAGAATGTGACAAGTAGAAAGTACAGCTTCCCCCCACATATCGTCAGATAGGCCAGAACTTAAATGTATAACATTCATCATCTCCTTTAAAGTTCTATTTTTACGTTCAGCTACTCCATTCGATTGAGGTAAGTATGGTGGACTCTTTTCATGAATTAAGCCATTTTTCTCACAAAAATCGATCAAATAATTAGAGCCATATTCACCTCCTCAATCGGACCTTACTCTTTTAATTTTCCTGTCAAGTTGTTCTCGATGTCATTTTTAAAGTTTATAAAAGACTGTTCTGTTTCATCTTTGGTCTTAAGCAAATATACTCGAGTGTATCTTGAACAGTCATCTATAAACGTGATATAATAATTCTTGCCACCTCTACTTGCAACATTTTTGAAGTCAGCTAGGTCGGCGTGAATTAACTCAAGAAGACTCGTCGTCCTAGTAGTCACAGGTTTACTAGGTTTCTTTGTAAACTTAGCCTCAACACAGCGAGCACATTTAGAAAATTATTGACTCGTCAAACTTGGAATTAAACTCATAGTTCTAAGTTTTTTAATATAAGCCACATACACATGACATAATTTACCATGCCAAACATCAAGAGACTCAGCGATATAAGCAGAAGTAAAAGCAATATTATTAAAAACTGAATCAGTGTTCAATACAAAAAGACCCCCAGACAGATAACGCTTGCCCTCAAAATCCCCATTACGCGACTTTACCACCTTGTCAGCCTCAAAAACAAGTTTCATGCCAGCTTTGTTTATTAAGGTTCGAGAGACAAGGTTTCGACGCAATGAGGGTACATATAAAGCATTATTAAGAGCAAGTGTTTTCCCCGAGGTGAGTTTGAGAAAAATCTTGCCTTTGCCTGTGATCTTAGCAGATGAAGAGTTACCCATGTAGACGCATTCCCCATCAACAACTTCCTCGAACTCAGCAAATAACCCCCTATGTAACACCCCCATTTATTTAAGAGCCTTTAGCAAGACATTCTCAAATAAATAGAGCTGTTACCATCTCGGAATGTCCGAGGTAGTGAATAACAAGTAAAACAACCAAAGTACTTTATATAAAACTGATAAAATTTAAAACTTGTTTATTACAGTTACTACATAACGGAAAGTAAAATACAACTGATGACTTCTCTAAAGGTGATATAATTCTAAGTCGGTCCTTAGTATGCATCTCACATTCCTGCCCCAGCTCCTAGCTCATCTGTCTCTGACCTGTAGAATCTACTCCTCCTTCTGGATCATCATAGGTGTACACGAATACACTGTCAACCTCGCGGTTGAGTAGGGTAACACAAAAATAGATAATGCAACACTTATTATATGCAAATGCAATGATATGCTCGAGCTCAATCTCAATCTCAATCACAATCTATACTATAATCGGTCGTCACCGAACACCAGCTCAAAAGCTGATAAGACACCAGGCCTGGTCTGCAGAACCACCCTAGGCTTTATATTAGATTAACATCTGATTCACATATTTCTCTGTAACCAATGCATATGTCATGCTCATGAATGCAACAATACTCTTAATCAATCATACTATTAAATAATGCAATGCTCATGCCACTAATAATAATCAACACTCAATCCAACCAATATCATTATCATATCAATCATGCTCAGCATCCATAACACACAATTTAAAACTCATTCATAACACATCATAGAGTATAGTGCCAGTGTATCCTACCTGGATAGCAATATAATCCAATAGTAAGTCAGCAAGTAGACAGAGTTATGCCACTTCAATACCGTCACCTAACAATTAGAAGAAGTATATAATCACTACTCATTCCAAAACTAATTGTACTCTCGTCTACTTAACTTATTCATGAGCTTAATTAAATAAAACAATCACGGCACAACGATTATAAGACACATAATTAATAACTAATATAATATATCAATTAATCAAATTAACTAATTAAATAATATATTACACATAACGAGACGACCGTATTAAACACGACTACTTCAATTAGCTTGATTAACCCGTCTTTATTACTTTTATAACTAAACTCCGATTAAATAATCGAACATAGAAAATATAATATAAAATATGATATATAATCAAACTATTGATGACCGTCACATATAATAATTCACTTAACAATCGTAATAATTAATAACATAAACAATATCAATACTAACAATACAAATGACAACAAATAGCAATATTAATAATAATAATAACATGTAATAATAATAAGAATAATAAGAATAAATAATAATAATAATAATAATAATAATAATAATAATAAATAAAATAATAATAATAATAATAATAATATCAATAACATACTAACAACCATGAAATAGTAATGATGATAGTATAATCGTAACATTAACAAAAATAAGACTATAGAAACGCAGTACACGCATAAATCGTATTTCCAAAGCCACGACCAACAGCCTTAACCCGCCTACTTTACAGCCCTTATCGACACCTTCCTACCGCCGTAACCACCACCACACCACCATGACCAACAACCCTGGACCATGGTGCATCAATTGACACTTACTGCTACCCTAGACTCCACCCCAACCGCCGTCGACACAGACCCAAAAACCTCCTGGTCACAACAGCAGCCCCCAAAATTCCAGAAAGATCCGTGTGACAACCCCCTGTAACCACAACCTTTACCACCTCCAAACACCACCGTCACCACCACCACTCACTCGAATTGATACCTTACAACACACTCGACCCCCTGGTGACAAGCGCAAGGCTTCGACTCCACTAACCCACCTGAACCCGACGCCTGAAAAAGCCCATGACACCAGGACCCTTGTTCCTGAAATTCCCGTAGCATCTCTTAAACGACCATCCCCTTTAGACTTTCTGACCACCACACACTATCCCAACACCACCATCATATCCGACTAACTCCATAAGACCATTACTCACGACCCACAACCATAATTAAACTCAAAATACGAACAGAACAACAGGAAAGAAACCGACTAAACACGCATCAAAACAGAGTAAATATAGCGTTGTCTACTGCCTACATTCATGGCTGTTTTAGTGACACCCACGGTGGTCCTATGGTGGTTTAATGATAGCAACCATGAAATACGTACTACATAGTTTATATATAACCATAATATACAGATAAAACGACATGAAAAGAGCACGATAGATACTCACAAACTTGCTGCAGTGCAAGGGAAAGAACGAAATGGTGATGGCTGCTACTGTTATGTTTTTTCCCCTTTGTTCTCCTCCAATTCCACGGCGGTCGAAGTGGTGTTTAGGGCAGGTTTGTGGAGGCAACAAGGTAGGTGGGGACTAGGGTTTACGAGGTGATGGAGGCAGTGGAGTCTAGGGTTTGTTTGTTGTGTTTGTCGATGGTAGGGGGCTAGGGTTTTGATTAAAACAAACATAGGATAAGCCCGCCTTATAACCCGAGTCCAAGCCATCATACTTCGGTCATAAACCGAGTCTAATATCTCATCACGCACCTCAACGTACTTATGCCACCATATACCACACATAACACATAACTTTAAATAAACAATACGTATAAATAATTATACTAATCAAATTATGTAAATTAATAGTAGTAAATATTAATTAAATCAATTATAAGAATATAATTTAATTAGGACTAACATAAAAATATATAAAATTTAGGATTTAAATTTAATTATTACGTAAATAATAGTATAATACAACAAGTATAAATGTGAAATGAATATAAAATATAAAATATATTTAATTAAAATATATTAACAGAATAAAGAAAACACGAATGAAATGTAATTTTATGAAATCATCATCAAATATAAAATGATTATGAAACACGAATTAATCGTAGAAATACGATTTATAAAATAAAAACAGTTTACGTAAAATACTTTATAAAGATTCCATTTGGAAATACTATGTATAAAACATAGTTTGACTGTCGTTGACCGAGGCTACTACACGGGCTATTACAGTCTTCCCTCCTTAAAATGAACTTCGTCCCGAAGTTCGCCACCCCGCAGCGATAACAAAACATCCCACAAACATAAAACAAACACAAGTAGTACATATACAGAAACTCTAAAACGCAAAATGTTACATTCTATCCCCCTTAAGAAACTTTGTCCCCAAAGTTTAACATACTACAGAAGTACATGACACTCAAAGAACCGCAACATTGACCGAAACATAACAAATTAAAACAGCAGACTCAATGCATGATCAATCTCAGTCAGCCAATCATAATAACACACCACTTAGCCAGATCGTACACCATCAAGATTTTATAATCCTATCCTCCTTAAAACGTGGTTACGTCCCCGTAACCCCATTACAAAACTCCACATCCAAAGTCCAAGAAGATAATCAAAACAACAGTCACAAGTCATCTGATAAGTTAGTTACTCTATACTGGACAACTAGCATTTACTTGCTTTTTGGAAATTCTGCTACAAAAATTAACACATTTGCATCAATGTGGACAAACAACCAACTCATAGTTCGTACTTAATATATTAAAACATTTCCTATTAGTAAACATGTTATGTATGTAAGATCATGTTTATGCACACAAGTTTTTGAAAAGACATCAGGCAAAATTTTTAATCAAAGTGATGAAACACGGAGCAATAACATATTTCACGAGATATACACCAATCATAGACTAGCAAGTCAACTTAGCATTTCCAAGTATAATTAAGTTAGAATCACGTAGGTACATTTCCTATCTATCCACATTACATCATTTATCATAAAACTAGTAATAATAATAAATAATTTGTAAAATAAGAGGTTTATATCTTGCGGAACAATTTCATATTCAAGCATAATTTCATAAACACGTAGTTACAGATTTTGTCATGTTGTAAAACAATTACCATAATTATCAAACATCAGCTTTATCATGGATTATCACCTTGAAAACATTTTGAAACCTTCAGACAATGAAGTTGTAATTAATGGCAATTTATAAACACGGATCAACTGACGATTTTACAAGCTACAGATCGAAAGCAAGACTAGCACTCCCATAATTCACATGTCAACCGGATTACTAATTCGATACATTGTGATCAGATTAAACATAACAATATGTTGTTCACCTTGTCGCATAACAATAGTGTCGGTATAAATAAACTAACTTCATATAAAACTCACCAATAATAATTAAGGTTATATTATTATATAACAAAGTTCACACCCATATCATATGTCTATTGTTCATGCTACTAATGTCATATCAGAATATTACATGGTTACATCACATAACTCATATTTGATTAAACTTTTATATTGAAAACTTACATAATTTACAAGTCCAACAATCATAATTAAATAACCGCTTAGTTATCTTGCAAACTATTATAGTTTTTAGAAAATATCAGGAATTAAATAATCATAGGAAAAGGAACCGATTGCAAAGCTTAAGGGAATTATTTATAACAGATTTGACAACTCAGTTGGTCTGAACAAAAACTTTACAGCAATTAGACAGAAAATCAGGCAACTTGCAAAAATCACAATTAAATAACTACTCGTTAAGATTTTATGTGGCTTATCATTTTGAAAACGTGAATGAAAATTACAAACAGCGGAGTTGGAGTTATGCACAAACAATAAATACGTTTTAAATGGTTTCTTTGCCAAAAGATGGGTCACAACACAACTGTGCAGTGACAATCTGACCACTGTCGACTAAAATATTTATTTCTCTCAAAATATAATTCGTATTAACATGAAACAAAAAGCATTGGAAAGCTAAATCAGAAAGTTATCACACATAAAATTTTCACATTCATATAGAGAACACATTTTAAATGGTAGTTCGTACAACTAAGGTAACATTCTGAAAATTTATTACAAATTTTGGTTTCTTAAAATATTGTTTCACGTTATCAAATTTAAACATAATCATTCCTTGTCTAAAACATGTGAACATGTCATTTGAAGCATTGAAACCACAGTGCACCATATTAGCAATTATTCATCATTTCCAATTAAGATTGTCATCCAGAAAGCGGTAAAGATTGTGAAACTTAAAGGTATAATCAATTAAAGAACTTAATAATTATATATGTATAAACAATGCATCAGTTTCTACCATCGCAACAATTACAGCAGATATAAGTTCGTAAATATATCCTAGACATCACGAAAGTGCTACTTATTATCAATTCATTACACATATCATTATACTATATTTTTACTTAAAGGTTCATGGATCATATAGCCGCATCTATATCACCATACAAGTCAAACTCATATTTCAAACTCATATTCAAAACTCATGTCCTCATATTTGAAGTAATACATATCTCAATCACAGTCAATGTCAATCTCATGATTCACAATATAGATTACCAACCACATTCTTTCATAGCACATCATTAACCATGGGTCACATCATTACTTACCTCATTCCGCTCCTGCAATTGTTAGTACAAAATATATTGGGTCTTTTCCTTTATTCTATACTACCCACGCTCTACATCTCTCAGGGGGGACCAGGTTAGACTGTAAGGGCCAGTGGCTTGGTTTGAGGGAGCCCCTAACTCATCCCAATCCTGGGGCTCCTAACAGTTACTAGCCTGGGGTTCATTTTATTTGACTCTTTCTATGTTCATTACTCTTATTCATTTGTTTTTAGGCCTGAGAATCGTTCGCTCTGATACCACTTTGTAACACCCCCATTTATTTAAGAGCCTTTAGCAAGACATTCTCAAATAAATAGAGTTGTTACCATCTCGGAATGTCCGGGGTAGTGAATAACAAGTAAAAAAACCAAAGTACTTTATATAAAACTGATAAAATTTAAAACTTGTTTATTACAGTTACTACATAACGGAAAGTAAAATACAACTGATGACTTCTCTAAAGGTGATATAATTCTAAGTCGGTCCTTAGTATGCATCTCACATTCCTGCCCCAGCTCCTAGCTCATCTGTCTCTGACCTGTAGAATCTACTCCCCATTCCGGATCATCGTAGGTGTACACGAATACACTGTCAACCTCGCGGTTGAGTAGGGTAACACAAAAATAGATAATGCAACACTTATGATATGCAAATGCAATGATATGCTCGAGCTCAATCTCAATCTCAATCACAATCTCAAACCCGTAACACCCAGCCATACCGAACCTCCCGGCAGACTATAATCGGTCGTCACCGAACACCAGCTCAAAAGCTGATAAGACACCAGGCCTGGTCTGCAGAACCACCCTGGGCTTTATATCAGATTAACATCTGATTCACATATTTCTCTGTAACCAATGCATATGCCATGCTCATGAATGCAACAATACTCTTAATCAATCATACTATTAAATAATGCAATGCTCATGCCACTAATAATAATCAACACTCAATCCAACCAATATCATTATCATATCAATCATGCTCAGCATCCATAACACACAATTTAACACTCATTCATAACACATCATAGAGTATAGTGTCAGTGTATCCTACCTGGATAGCAATATAATCCAATAGCAAGTCAGCAAGTAGACAGAGTTATGCCACTTCAATACCGTCACCTAACAATTAGCAGAAGTATATAATCACTACTCATTCCAAAACTAATTGTACTCTCGTCTACTTAACTTATTCATGAGCTTAATTAAATAAAACAATCACGGCACAACGATTATAAGACACATAATTACTAACTAATATAATATATCAATTAATCAAATTAACTAATTAAATAATATATTACACATAACGAAACCGTATTAAACACGACTACTTCAATTAGCTTGATTAACCCGTCTTTATTACTTTTATAACTAAACTCCGATTAAATAATCGAACATAGAAAATATAACATAAAATATGATATATAATCAAGCTATTGATAACCGTCACATATAATAATTCACTTAACAATCGTAATAATTAATAACATAAACAATATTTACTAATAATACCAATACTAACTATACAAATGACAACTAATAGCAATATTAATAATAATAATAATAATAATAATAATAATAATAATAATAATAATAATAATAATAATAATAATAATAATAATAATAATAATAATAATAATAATAATAATAATAATAACATGTAATAATAATAAGAATAATAAGAATAAATAATAATAATAATAATAATAATAATAATAACAATCGTTTTTTCCCCTTTGTTCTCCTCCAATTCCACGGCGGTCGAAGTGGTGTTTAGGGCAGGTTTGTGGAGGCAACAAGGTAGGTGGGGACTAGGGTTTACGAGGTGATGGAGGCAGTGGAGTCTAGGGTTTGTTTGTTGTGTTTGTCGATGGTAGGGGGCTAGGGTTTTGATTAAAACAAACATAGAATAAGCCCGCCTTATAACCCGAGTCCAAGCCATCATACTTCGGTCATAAACCGAGTCTAATATCTCATCACGCACCTCAACGTACTTATGCCACCATATACCACACATAACACATAACTTTAAATAAACAATACGTATAAATAATTATACTAATCAAATTATGTAAATTAATAGTAGTAAATATTAATTAAATCAATTATAAGAATATAATTTAATTAGGACTAACATAAAAATATATAAAATTTAGGATTTAAATTTAATTATGACGTAAATAATAGTATAATACAACAAGTATAAATGTGAAATGAATATAAAATATAAAATATATTTAATTAAAATATATTAACAGAATAAAGAAAACACGAATGAAATGTCATTTTATGAAATCATTATCAAATATAAAATGATTATGAAACACGAATTAATCGTAGAAATACGATTTATAAAATAATAACAGTTTACGTAAAATACTTTATAAAGATTCCAATTGGAAATACTATGTATAAAACATAGTTTGACTGTCGTTGACCGAGGCTACTACACGGGGTATTACACCCTATAAGCACAGAGGTGTCTCGAAGCTCCAGTATCCAAGACCCATTCAGCAGCATTACCCACCAGCTTAGCTTCCACAACCACAGCAGCAATAACATCATTATCAGTTACAAAAACATTGGCTTCAACAGATTTCTTCTCAGGACATTGGTAGGCTTTGTGCCAAGCTTTTCCACACACATAGCATAACATGGGACCCTTAGCAGCTTTTTGAATCTTTGGAACTGGACCGTTCTTCTTAGCAGGACCATTCTTATTAGCAGGACCCTGGTTCTTACCCTGACCAACCTTAGCCTTACCCTTACCCTTATATTTCTCAGCATAAGACGGACCACCAGACTCAACCAGATTAGCTTTGACAGCAGCAACAGCAGGAAGAACCACAGATTGACTAGCAGGAAGGTCTTTAAGACGATTAGCCTCCTCGGTCCTCATATGTCCTATAAGGTCTTTAAGGGACATGTCTTTTTTTTGTTTCAGTTGGTTTCTATAGTCAGACCAGGAGGGGGCAATTTCTCAATCAACACATTAGCCACAAAAATATCATCAAGCTTCATGCCTCATTTACAACATCAGCACAAAGGTTTTCATAAATGTGAACTTGTTCCATGATGGGTTTCCCGTCAACCATATGAAATCTCAACCATTTTCCCACAACATATTTCCTTTTTCCAGCATCATCCGCCCCATGCTTAGCCTTTAAAGCCTCCCAAATAACTTTAGCAGATTTATTCACAAGAAATAAATCGAACAGGGTGTTTGTCATATTATTAAGAATGTGACATCTAGCAGTTTTGTTATCCTTTTCAAATTTCTTAATAATATCTTCATTCGACTTAACACCAGAAACAACCGACGTAGTAGCTATTTCCTTACTGGCGGCAGGGGGTCAGAAACGAGTAAAGCAGGGGGGTCATACACAACACATAATTAATATCCAATTGCTCAAAAAACATTAGCAGTTTCTGGGACCAACGCAACGCTTATAGTTATTTCCGTCTAAAGCCTCAAGTTTTGACATATCAGATATGATTTTCGAAACAACAGACGTGGTTACAGCAAAATAGTTTTCAAATTGTTGGTAAAATGTTGTAACAACAATAACAAAGTTGAAAATAAACGAGAGGGAGAAAAGACAGAACCGAAATTCGTAGCGCCGTGGTAGGAGACCACTGCCTTGAAAACTATTTTTCCGGTACGACCGTGGTGGCGATCAGCTAGTGCCGGTAGTTCCCCAAGGTTAACACTAGAGTCTCCACGCAGCTCCGCCCACTCGGAACTGTGAGACTTGGAACGATTTTAAGCAATTACCCGGAAAAAGAGAGAGGAGAAGAGGAGAGGTTTTGAGAGAGGAGATATTGTAATTGTGTGTTCCTTGTGTTTGCAGAGGAGGGTATTTATAGATGGGAATCAGAACCCTGAGAGAAAAACGCACGCCTCCTTGAAATCAGTAGTCAAAGGCTGGAAGTGGGGAGAGAATATCTCACCCACTAACAATCAGTTGACTGACTATTTCGACAACACAAAAACCGTAAAAGATAGGCACAGCCCGCCGAATCCCGAATCCCGAATCGCGAATCCTGAATTAAGCACCTCACAAAGCGTCTACAAAAAGCTCCCTTGACCCACTAGTGATAGGTGTAGTAATAAAAGGATATATAAACACATACAAACTTCCATAACTCTCCTATATGGGACAATTGTTAGAAAATGACTCTCCTTATTAAGCCGTTATTTTCAACATTAATTAGTTGTAATTCTTTAAGCATTGAACTTGATATACTCCGTATAGTAGAAATTCTTTTGTTTTTTCTCGGAAGACGAGGAATCCACAACCGCTTAATTTGGTGTGCATTGGGAAATCTGTAGAGTATATCGGGTTAGCCTGCAAAACCACGCATAATATACATGGTCGACCACTGTTTGTAGGAGGTGAAGAGCTGAAAGCCTAAAAAACAGAAATTTGATTGAAAGAAAATGATAAATTAATTCATTGTAATCTAAGTAGTACTCCGTAATTGATAATTTGCGTCTGTTGACATACGATGCGGGACTATTAATAGTAGACAATAAACAAGCACGCAGTTGAAACACGATGGTGTTTACGATGAGTAAGGAGCTTCAAAGGCTGCCCCTCCAAATGTCAGTGTATAACGTTTATTTGGTAGCAATAAAAGGGTGATATTCAACATCCAAGTCGTGAATCACCCAACAGGTCTATCAAAACAGGAAATGAATACGAAGATGTCAAACCCCATGTCGTTCGCAAAATGCCTTGATTCTTTCAAGCCCTTGTTCTAGAAGTGTTGCCTCCAATGCAAATGTGATCCTCAACCAGTTGCTCAATCCCACGGCCGTGCCTATACCATTATCAACATAAAATCAAATAAGATAGTTAGCTATGAGACCTACAATGAGACGGTCCTATTTGTCTGCACTGCACATACTGTATTTTACTTAGCCATTCTAGTTTTTGGCGAATATATGAATTGCTTACCCGGTAGAACGACCACATTTTCTTCTTTAGCCAGTTTCATACAAAAATCAGTATCATCTTGAATATCTTTCAAGAGGGACATATTGAGTTTCACCTGCAAATATTAAGATGAACTTGTTTAATTTAAAAGCTCAAAACCTCATTAAGTAGAATCGGTGTTAAGATTGATTTCTTACCATTACAAACATGGAACCTTCGGGTTTATGTGGACATGTAATACTAGGGATCTCCTTGAGTTTCTCGTAGCAAATATCTGCAACTTGGCCTAGTACTTTGACGATGTTGGAAAAGAATTCTTCTCTTGTGTTTTTGAGGATGTCAGGAATAGCTCCCTGTGAAATTCTACTTTTGTTGTGAAATTATTTATAATCATATGTTGTTATTGTTATTAGTTAGTTCATTTATACAACCTCGTGGACTGTCTTAAATTGAGTTCTGAATCAAATCATCAATAGCTTCTGAACTATTTTTGTTAGTTCATCGAGACAAAGTCACAAACCTGAACGAAGGTCGCAGGGTCAGATGAAATGTTGAGGAAACCTTTGAAACTCTCCACAAGCTAAATAAAAGAGAATTAGTGTTAAGTTAGATGCTTTGTTTTGATTTAAACATGAAAATCACAATTTTAAAAAAAAAATGAAGAGAGCAAACCCCAGTTTTGTGCAAGATGCCATGTTGATCATTTGTTGCAAGCCAACCAAGACGCCATCCGGGAACAACCCACCGTTTTGAGATAGATCCAAGTGTAAGAACAGGAACAATGTTTGCAAATACAGCCATTGGGATAAATGGTTTGCTTCCAAATGCAAGGTGTCCATACACTTCATCAGTTATCACTAGAATCCCTAACTTTCTTGCGGTTTCCGCCACCTTAATTTAATCAAAACAAACTCTTAACAACTAACAAACAATTATGATCATTTCTTGTCGTACGACTTACTTTTTATATGCACCTTCGCATGTCATGTACGAACAGGAACAATTAATGACTCATGTCCATAAGGGTTTAAAGCTCACGGCGGTTTGTCGATATGTATAAATCACGATAGTCTTGTATAAATACCTTCTGTAGATGTTGATGGGAGTAGACACTTCCACAAGGGTTTCCAGGGTTTATGATAACCAAAGCAACAGTATTGTCATCGGCTAGAGCTTCAACTGCAGCAAGATCAACTTCCCAGCCTTTCTCAGGGAGAAGATTGAAATGTCGATATTCAAGGCCACTATAAGCACAGCGAGCCTCATAGTACGGGAAGCCTGGCCTTGGCAACAGTATATTTGCTCCTGGACAAGCTAGGGCAGCGATTACTACCTCAATCGCTTGTGTACAACCTAGTGTCAGAAATACATCTTCTGGCGATAATTTATGTGGCAAATCAATTGACAGGTACTCTGAAACTGCCCTGTTTTCAGTGCAGTTAGAGGAAACGGATAATAAGCTAGTGCAGTAGTGCCTAGTGCAAGTACACTAAATTAATAATTTATATATTGAGACGAAATAGTATTAATCATATGAATTACTCGTATTAAAAGTGACATTCATCACTAATAAGAAGGGTCGCATCTCTACCCTTTTCCATCATGTTTCTAACAAATTGAACCGTTATACATTTGATTAAGCAAGCAAGTTACTTTAATAATAGAAATAAACATCAACTATAGAAGATTGTGATTTTAGTTTGATAATATGCAAAAAACTGGTACATCAAGAATCCTATATTTTTGAATGTGCCAATTGACGGATTATACAAGCTTAGCTACCCTCGGAACGTTTATGAGCGATAAATCCTCCATGAAAACTACATGGATAGTTGATGTTAACGAGCACATCACCATCCATTCTGAATACGTCAAAGAAAGTGCCATCAAGATGTGGGAAATGATCCGGAATCGGAAGTAAACAAATAACTCTTTTATCAAGTTTATATGAAGTGTTAAAAGTTGTCATCTTTATAATGTTAATATTAAGCAGCTTCTTGATGTTCCCGGGTCATGAATTTTTTTCTTATTTGGGTCACAAGACTCCGATGGAGGTTGCTAATCAGGTACACAAATTCTTATTCGCAACCGCACTATCCGTCGCAAGCTTGTGACGGATACCGTTTACTCTCACAAAATACCTACTTTTTCTCTTTCTCCAACACTATTCATGTGGTCCCCTTTCTCCACTAACTCATTTTCTATCCATTTTATCTCACAAAATATCCGTCACAAATGGTGACCCGTCGCAAGTAAGACTTACTAAATCAGGTAAGGTATTTATTTCTACGTTCAAATATTTCATCTTTTCTTCTTAAAGTTGTCATCTTTATAATAATTCTGCCTTTTTAAGTTCAACAAAATACTTGTTTGATTGGATGATAAAGTTTTGATCTTTGTAAATCTTCAACAATTTCTGTACTAGCTTTGATATTTGTAGAATATAAACCGATTTTCCCAATTACTACTATTTAACGCTTAAAGTCACAACGGTCCTTATTTTTGAATTGTATAAATATAATTCCATAGCAATTCTTTTTATAATAAAGTTTTGATCTTTATACGATTTATTGTTTAATAATGGTTTCTGAGTTTTAGTACTACAAATTTGGTGACATTGAGAAAGCCGTGTTTGTCCTATGTAATTATATTTATACAATTCAAAAATAAGGACTGTCGTGAGTTTAAGCGTTAAAATAGTAAGTAAATGCATATATTAGTTATGTAATACTCCCTCCATTCATTTCCACTTGGTACATTTGCTTTATGCACGGGTTTTTACGCATTGTTAAAATATTAATAAAAGTACAACAAATAGGTGTAAAGTGTAGTATTGTGTTGAAAAAGTAGGCCTTAATAGTGTTTTTATAGTATTATAGTATTATAAGTACAACCAAATAAGGAAAGGTGCGAAGTGGATTCGAATGGACCGAAATAGAATAGGTGCAAAGTGGATATGAATGGAGGGAGTAGTAATTTAGAGCAATATTAAAAGAGTTAATTATAAATTATACCATTTTAAGTTGTACTTTTCTAACGTTACTCCCTTATATGTTCGTTTTTCTAAATTTCTCCCTTAAGTTGACCTCAGGCCAAAAGTTGCTACCAAACTAGTTCTCAGGTGAAAAAAATAAGTAAATAGACGAAATTGTCCTTTAAAGAAATTACTCTCTTCATTCTCTTCCTCATATCCTAGATCCATCATTTTGCCACCGACCACCGCACAACCTCTACCACCACACCACCTCACCCCAATGACCTCCCTTCCACTACCTGATGTACGACAACGCCCTTCGCAACCGCCACCATCCTCATCTGAATTTGCCGACAACACGCAATAACTCACTCCCTTCCCCACCTAACACACCAACGACTATCCAAACTGGCCCTACCTACGTCGGTATAAATTCAAAAGGCTAGATCTACAAAAAAGGGCCACAAATTCAAAAAGCTAATATCTTCGACGTTGTTGTAGGCAAAATTACCGCCTGAAACTGGTTTCGTCGATGTTTTTCGTGGTTGAGTCACTGATGATGTCAGTAGAGGTGCGTGGTCGTTATTGGCAAAAGAACGCAAAAGGGGCAAGGAAGGAAAGATAGGGGCGGATGGCGGGGTTCTTACGATCGAGGAAGGAGAACGACGGTTGGTGGATTGTTGGAAAGGAAAGAGGGGGTGGTGGATGGTGAGGTAGTTGGGGAGACAAAGGAGGAAGATAGGTGACTTTAACATTCGGGGGCATTTTTGTCAAGAATGTAGTGAAATGGAGGAAATATTCAAAAGAAACGGAAATACTCACCGGAGTTGGAAAATGGTAGCAACTTTTGACTTGAAGTCAACTTAGAAGTAATTTAAAAAAATAAACATATAAGGGAGTAAGTTTAGAAAAATGCAACTTAAAAGAGAGTACTTGATAATTAACTCATACAAGTATTAAAATATTAAGTGAATGCATGTATTAGTTAGTCAATTACTTATATTAAAATAGTAAGTCAATGCATGTATTAGTTAGTCAATTCTTTAATTAGTTGGTTGTGTCATTACAAGTATTTACAATGTTCTTAATAATCAACTGTAACATCCCGTATTTTCGTACAATCTAATTTAAGCGTTTTAAATTATTTTAAGTAATAAAATAATATTTTAATAATTTATTGTGAAAGGTTTTAATTTAATTAGTAAGATCCGTCTTAAGAACCTTAAGTCCTTAAGACGAATGCTACTTGGTGAACTTAAACTCGTATCATAAATATCCGTTCAAGTGTCCGACCCATTTTATTTACTCGGAAAGGACAGTCCATAAAACCCCCACAAAACCCCTTAGTCGACATAATGCTTCCTCCTTCAATTCATTTCACTGTAAAACACAAACCTCATAAACCTCCATTTTATTCCTCCTTCTTTTGAGAAATTCTTCATCATCCGGTACTCGAATCGAGGTAACAACGACATTTTCGGAATCCTCATTCGATTTCCAAGCCATCTATCACTTTCTTTTTGTAAATCCTTAACTTTGAAAATGGGGCTGTTTTCTCTTAATTCCGTTTTAAGTGCTTAAAATCCGTTTTCTATGCTTGTAGGTGTTGGCTTAGAGGATCCAGAGATCGATAGCTACATTGTTGAGGAAGATCTTTAGCCGGATTAGCTTGAAAGGTGACGATAATGAGAAACTCGGCCTTTATGTGTATATTAGCATGTTTGTTATAATTCTTGTGTTGATTTCTGTTTTGTTGGTATATATTGATCAAAGGACTTAGTAATATGTTTAGGATGATGTTGTTATGAAGAATTCATGCTTTAAGTGGTTGTTATGTGTTCCTAAGTTCATTTTCAGTTTTCGCATTTTGCGACGGATACTTATTAAATTCATTTGAGGATTGTTATGGGACTTACTTGCTGATAGATTGGTAGTATTTGGCGTTTGATATTGTTGTGTAAACATCACATGAATCGTTGTGCAAGTTTTGGTGTCGAATGATTGAGTTTTGAAGAAGGCTGAAATTTGCGATTTTCGTATCAGGCACTCTGAGCCGGTCGACCGACCGGCCGCCGGTCGACCGGCTGGGAGTGCTATTTCGTGTTTTATGAGTTTTAGGAAAATTGGCCTTAGGACTGCCAGCCGGCCGACCAGCTGCCTGCCGACCGGCTGGTAGTCTCTTGTGTAGTGTTGGTTTGCGAAGAACATAGGAAAGAAAGGGAGCCCAGCCGGCAGACCGGCCGCCTGCCAGCCGGCTGGGAGTACGTGTGGGGTTGGTGTACGAAATTGTGAAGGTTAGGGAAATAGATTCCCAGCCGGCCGACCGGCTGCCTGCCGACCGGCTGGGAGTCCTTTGTGTTGTCGTTGTTTTTAAAAAAAAGAAAAGAAGGCTGGGTTGCCAGCCGATGGACCGGCTGCCGGCCGACCGGCTGGGAACCCCTGTAGCATATTTTGAATTCGTAATTCATTTGTAACTTTCAAACGGTTGATCGGTTTTGATTGAAACTCGTTTTGTATACCCGTGACATGTATTTGAGGTCCCCGGAGGATGGGCAACATTTTATTGGGTTCGGGAATGGAGTAAGGATAGAGACCCCCCGGTCGGGTAACCGAAAGGAAAACCGGCTCTCCCTCAACTTAGTTCCCGGGGTCAATTGAGTGTTGACTAGAGGTTAAGGAAAGTAGAACTATAGATTAGTTCATAGACTTTGGTTGATATTGTATTGATGCGTATTAAGTTATGCCTTAAGCTGGCCTCTGAACTTAATACGTGAGTTGTTTGTCATATATGGGGATATGCCTTAAGCTGGCCTCTGAGCCCTATATGTGTATGTTTGTCGTGTCTGGGACATGCCTTAAGTTGGCCTCTGAGTTCAGACATGTGTGATAGTGATCGCGTTGGAACATGCCTTAAGTTGGCCTCTGAGTCTGACGAGTAGAGCAGCTGCACAACGGGGTAGCTAAGGAACTGACACCTTGCCCGGGGTGCAGATGTTTGGTGCTAGAACATGCCTTAAGCTGGCCTCTGAGTTTAGTACCTTGTGATGTGGTGAAGGGACATGCCTTAAGCTGGTCTCTGAGTCCTTTACTTTTGGATGCTAGTCTATGCCTTAAGTTGGCCGCTGAGTCTAGTGTCTTGCTGATTGGCAGGTCCATGCCTTAAGTTGGCCTCTGAGTCCTTGCTTGCTGAATGTTTGGTGTCTAGGTTATGTCTTAAGTTGACCGCTGAACCTTTTCACTTGCTGAATGTTTTGGTATTAGGTTATGTCTTAAGTTGACCGCTGAACCTTTTACTTGCTGAATTTATCTGTTTGCCTTGAGTTGGTACGTATCAGATATAGATATTGATAATGATGAGTAAATGTATAATTGTTTGAGTTATGGTTTGATCATCCAAGGCATTGGGTGACTCTTAATTCGGTTTCATAAATAATTGGATTGAAAGACCCCCCGACCGGGTAACCAGTAAGGAAACCGGCTCTCCTTTCTAACGGTTTATGAAGTTGGTTGAGAGCCGTGCACTAGAGTTAGCATGTTGTTATGAGATCAATTGATGAGATGTTTATGCTTCACATGTTGATATATGTTGGAGTATTCTGTATTGTTTTATGTGTTACGTGTTGTCACAAAAGGTGGCTAGGAGAACTCTAGTCACTCCCCACTGATTGTGGCGTACATGTTTTCATGTATGTAGGTACATGCAGGTTGGAGATGGGTTCACGAGAGGGCTAGCGAGTGATGATCCTACTGTCATCATATGACTTACCTTATATCGCATAGCTAGACTCTTAGACTTTTGTTACATTTGTTTTGGTGCCTGTAGGGATGTTCCATCCCAGGCTGATGTATATATTTGTTTCCGATACTTAGAACTGTTACTTATCTATTTTGGTTTTATTCCAGTTTCAGTTTCTGTTTCAGTTTAAGACTTCTCGCATGTTGTTTTGTTTGCTAAAAAGTTTTATTTCCGCTGCATTGTTAGTACTTTTGTATGTTTAAATTTCCGCTTTCGCGAGGGGTTTTACATCAACATTATCAATCCAATTACTATAATATCATATAGTCAGTATTCTTATTTCATACCTAATTCAAATATCCGAGAAACAACAAATAATTTTTTTATCATACAAATAATAACTTACGCAGTTATTAGTTATTTGTTACTTTATCGTGATAAATATCGACATATTTTATATCTATAACGACTATAAGTCTATAAAACATTCTAATATGTTTTATGTAATTTTAATAATGAAAATACATTTAGAATATGAAGAAATTAACGAACTTTTTTGACAAAGATCAAACCTATTTATTAAAACCCAGATCCATATAAGATGTGGGTTTGAAAATTTTGGACCCTGGATATGATTTAGATATGGATCCAATATATTCAATATGAATATGGGTATGTATTTGAATGTTACGAGACCCTACACATTGTCGTTCCTACTCAAGATGATCACATTTTATTTTAAGGTTAAGACAGAGTAAATATGACTCATTTACAACAAAATCCATTTTTTTGATCTACAATGAGAATTTGTCGTTAAAGGATACATAAGGGTGAGATTATTAACGGTCTTGAGACAAGACTTTGTTAAGTGTTAAGACAAAACTCTCCCGATTTTACCACTAATCTACTCGAGTGTTGTGGAAGTCTTAAGTCGAGTGTTAGAAATCCAACGGATAATGTATAAAATTTTAGGTGAGTCTAACAATAAAGAAATAATAAAAGTAAATAAAAAGTTGAATACCTAAAAAATATCTCATATATTAAAATTAAAATCTTGTCCGATTATCCCCAATCTACATCAGAATGTAAAACGGAACAAAAAGTTTGATCCTGACATGATCCCGGGTTAAGTAAAAGGAGCATAATATGAGCAACTGAAATTGAAGCCGACAGCAGCAGGCAGTAGCTATTGGTGTCAAATCTTATAAGCATATAAATTCATCCCCCACTTTTGTCAAACGTCATTAGCTAGTAGTCTAATACGGAGAAGTATTTATACTCATGTAGCAAGTAGCAACCATGAAAAGGACAATTTACTAGCACGGACACTTCTCTTAAATAGCCGCCCCGTGTTTGACACTCGGACATCCGACACTCGTTGGATACATGGCTAAACATATTATAATTTAGAAAAGGAATAAAGTTTTAAAAAGATTGATTAGAAGATGATTCTGGTTGAAAAATGAGAATTAGTTAGAGTAAAGGTCAAATTGTACCTTCACTTGTTTAGATTTAGCTTCAAGTACATGATAAAAATAAAATATTATACGTTATTTATAACCATAAATTAGATATTTTATTATATTTAAATATTGTGTTCCATATCATAAATTTTATGGGATATCATGTTCCGTATCCGTGTCCGTGTCCGTGTTCGTGTCCGTTTTGGTGCCCTAGCTGTCAACCAATGGAATCTACAACAACTAAAGATTTTTAGTATGATTTTGAGATAATGGAATCATGCTCAACCACCAATCAACCACAAACCACAACGCCAAAAAATGCTAGTATAATCAAATCAAAAGGGCAAATGAGGTATAGTTTAAGTCTATACGTTTCATTTTTCTAGTTAAAATTGGACAAAATGTTTTTGTCCTTTAGCCGTGTCTTTCATGAGACTAAGGGAGTGCTGACTAGGGCTGAGAAAAAAAATCCGATACGAATTTTTATTCGAATTCGATCCGAATTCCGGAAAAATAATTCCGAATATATGGATACCGTTTAAAATGGATCTCCGATCCGATTTTTTACGAATTGGACCGGATGTGGATCGAGATTTTCATAAAACTGGATATCCAAATCCGATCCGAATTTTAAAAATTTATACAAAAATGTTTAGAAACTTCATGTTTAGTTTATGCGGATTTTAGACATATTTTGAAATTTGTAATAAAGACTTGTAATTTAATAATTCATGCGATCGGGGCTTATAATTTAATAATTCATGCAATCGAGACTTGTAATTTAATAATTTATGCGATCAAAATTCAAGACTTGTAATTTATGCCATCGAAAAACCTTTTTAAAGTGGGTTGCAAAATGTGAAATGAACTGAAATTGCCTTTAGTTTTAGTTTGTAACAATACATTGGCCTATAGCCTAGTAGCTTTTGTGGAATTTCTCCACTTATCAATCTGGATCAAATCCGATTTCCGAAATCTGGATATCCGAAATATTCGGATCGGATGTGGATCACAAAAAATGAGAATTTCCAATTCGGATATCCGATCCGAATACCAAAACCGAATCGGATATTCAGTTTTGCTCAGCCCTGAGTGCATAACTTTTGCAAATGCTAAACAACCACTTCAATTTCTAAATAAATCCATTTTAGAGCATGTTTGGCAACTCGGAATTGGAATTGCATTCCGTAATTGAAACATTTCATGTGTTTGGAAACCTCTAGAATTTGGAATTGGAATTGGACTCAATTCCTTACCAATTTCAACCTAGTTAAAATTTGAGCCTTTCAAATCCCTACCATATACTAGTTATTTCAATTCCATCATTATTTACGTCTTTTTTATATCCAAATTTAATCGTAATATTTTAATTTTCGACATTTTTTCCGATCGCGAATATTTTCCGGGAAATTTTTTCTTTTCCCAAAATAAAAATTTTTCGATCACTTCGACCGATATCCGTCTCGCCCAATTCCAATTCCAATTCCAATTCCACGGGTTTCCCAAACGAACTTTTGGAATTGGATTTCGAATTGAATTCAAACATTTTGATTTCTACAATTGAAATCATCAAAATGAAATCATTTCCGTGTTTCCAAACGTGGCCTTAGATTAATCATCAACTTAAGCCTATAAGCATTTTCTTTTTGGCCTAAAAGGAGCCGTCAAATTTAAACTCAGGTTAAGAGTATGGAGTAAAGTTATAAACCGGGACAATAACTGCTCTTGACAAATTTCTCTGTAGATTTGCATGGAAAATATAACAAAATATAAAGTTACTCTACCTTTAGGCCAGGAATGAACCAAACGCTCCTAAGGCAAAATCACCGGCCTATTTGAGGGAATAAAGTGATATTTATAGACAGTGGCAAAAGAAATTTGGTAAAAAAAAAAAAACTCTAATGAGATTTGAACCTCTAACTTCACCAAGCTTCTAACACATAACCACTTTTAACCATTAGACCCAACCCATTTTTGTGAAATTTATATACAATAATTACTCTTATTTTTATGTTGGGGGTGGCACTTGCCTACCAAATCCGCCCCTATTTATAGATACATATCAACGCGAATATATTTTAGCTTAATGGGAGTCGAATATTGACTTAGTCGTAAGATGGTGGATTTTTTATTATTGGGGCAACTGTTTTAGCGTGTTTTAATCGTATCAAAACCTTATAATCTTGTTTGAGTTTATGTATATATTAATTAGAAAGTGGAGATTTGAATCGGAAATAGGAAATGAAAGTGAAAAAGGAAAGCAAATAAACATACTTGCGAGCAGAGAGAATGCCAACAGTGGATCCATAACAATTGAATTTGGAAGAACGAAGCGCATCAACAATGGCGTCTTGGGCGAAGGGACAAGTACGAAAAGAGGGGAAGTGGGAAGGGTCACCATGGCCAAGTGGTATAATATCATCAGGGGAATTCACGTTGTCTATAACCCTATTTAAAACTCCTCTTACTGTAATATTTGATGCTAGTCTCACATTTTTGTTCCCTTCGAATTTCCATTTCTTCATTTCTCCTCCCTTCTCCATTAACTCTCTTCTCTCTTACACACTATTTTTTTAAATAGATATGGTAGTATTGACTTTATACAAGGAACCAGGGAATATTATTTTTATATTTTATCGTCAATTTTTGTGTTAAGACATCATATTTTTGTCTGAAATAACAAGTGGGATTTTATAATGATCTTGCAAATTAGTTAATGTTACTCCTTATAGTAAGTCTTGCTTGCGACGGGTCACCATTTGTGACGGATATTTTGTGAGATAAAATGGATACAAAATGAGTTAGTGGAGAAAGGGGACCACATGAATAGTGTTGCAGAGAGAGAAAAAGTGGGTATTTTGTGAGTGAAAACGATATCCGTCGCAAGTTTGCGACGGATAGTGCCGTTGCAAATAAGAATTTGTGTACTCCTTATTGATAAGGGTAAATTAGTTAAGATATTCCATTCATAAATTCGTTAATATATTCTCATGATACATTCAGTATTAATTTAGTTTACCATAATTAATGAGAATATTTTAAGAATCTTTTCGTATTCGATTTATTAATGTGTGTCCTTCGAACACATTTTGAAAAAATTGATTGACTCCCTTATATAAACGACTTTTTGAAATTTACTCCTTAAATAATTTTTTTAAAACTTACCCCACTAGGGTCACCATATGTATTTTTTTATCAAATATTGCTCTCATTTCATTATTTTGGTAACAAAAGACACAACATTTCGTCTAAAATTTCAAATTTGATACACTATCTTTTGTTGATTATGATTGTATTGTTCTTTACCTTATTATAGGACCAATTTATATCACATTTCTTTCTCCCAAATTTGTTAAATCTCATAAGTTAATCTATCACTATTTAACGAATTTGGTAGGACTGGGATTAATTAAATGGGTCGTGTAATAAGGCAAATGACAATACATTCATTAGCAACAAAAATTAGTACAAAATTTCAATTATTCTCGTATGTGTCACCAAAAGCATTAATATGAGAGAAATATTTGATAAAAGTTATATGTGATGGAGGTAAGTTTAAAAAAAATTATATAAGAGAAATAAGTTTCAAAAAATAATTATATAAAGGAATAATAATCAATTTACCTTATTAATAACTATTTATACAAAAGTTACGCATATGTGGTTGTAAAAATTAATTAAAATGATGTTAAACCTTTTGTTATTATTTCAAAATAACTAGTTTTTTGAACTCGTGCACTGCACGGTTAGTAAATTTTTTAGGCTTTCGAGAACAGGCTGCTGCCGGATTTTTTTTTTAAAGAAACAGCCTTATTTTTTTTCTACGAACAGTGCATGAACAGTACCGAAACGTGAATAGTACCAAAAAAACTGTTTTTTTTTAAACAACTTTAATTTGATGTTTGCTAATATTACCAGATCGACAATTATCAATATTTAATCATTATTAAACATTGATACAAACTTGATGATTCAAATTAACACTTTAAGATGAATATCAAAATCATGATGAAAATCGATTGTCCGTATATTCAACTAATCACAATCAATCAATATATATATACTTAAAAGAGGAACTTTTCGAGCGATTTCATTGGCTATTGTTTTAGAGCAATTTCACTCGCTATTACTTTGATTAAATAAATTAACTATATAGATAAAAAAAGATATTTAAATAGTAATAAAATATTAGTTGGATAATTATTGTTTTTAGAGCGATTACATTGACTATTACTTTGGTTAAATAAATTAAGTATATAAATAAAAATATAATTAAATAATTATTGAATAACAGTTGGATATTTATTGAATAACAGTTGGATAATTATTGAATTAGTTAATAAAAAAATTGATTTCATTGGCTATTGTTTTAGAGCAATTTCATTGGTTATTACTTTGCTTAAATAAATTAAGTATCACTAGTAGAAAAATACCCTTTTGCGGCTATCTATTTGAGGCGTTTTTTAGCAAACGCAGCAAATAGAAAATTCCTTCTAATAATTAAAAAATAGTTATAAAACCATTTGAGGTGTTTTTAACCTAATAACGCCTCAAATAAATCATTTGAGGCGTTTTAATACTCAGACGCTGCAAATACTCCTAATTCCGCAGTAGTGTATATTGCACATATATCCCTCCTCCCTCATTCACCCTAAATCATTCATCCTCTTCAAACTATGTAAATCTGAAAATTTATCACCAGATTCAGCTCCCCAATCTGAAGTCCGTGATGTCTTTGTGTCTTCATCGGCGTACCAGAACTCACCTTCCCAATCTGAGACCCCATTCGCCTTCCTCTATCGCTAGATTTCAGCCATATCTAATGTGTCAACTACCGCGTGTTTCTCATGTCTGGTGGTACGCATCTGCGACAACAACTCGCCCTTTATGCTAGGTAAAATTCCAGTTGAAGAATTTTATTAAATTATTTAGGGTTTATAAATTAATGAATTGGGGTTTTTTAATCTTGTGTTTCTCTTTAATCAAGTTTTCTTTACTTATTCAATTATATATACGTTTACCATTGATAGCGAAATCTTCTATTTTCAGATGTACGTTTGGAGAGCTTCTGACTTTCAGGGTAAAAATATCCATGTTCACAATGAGCAGGTATTTTCTCCTTTTTAGATTTTCTAAAATGTTGATCAACAAATTTTAAAATAGGATCCAATCGGTGAAGCATACAACAAGACAGCAAAATGGCTAGGCCTAGATTTTAGAAAAAGTGGGGGGAGGGGGGGGGTCCAGCTATAGAGGAACTCGATAGAGAGGGTGATCCTAAGTCTATAAAACTCAAAGTACGGTTGGCTGTGGCGTTCTCGTACTGGTAGTCACATTATTTAAATATCATGTTTTAGGCTTGACGGGGACATATGGTGAACTCCTCAAGTGAATTTGTTCATAATTAACTTATATTTACTGTTTCAATCATATACTTTACTAATGCAGAAGCCAATCCGCTGACATGGCATCACTAAAAACAACCTTCGTCTGACGTGGCACGATTTCAGAGCTACTGGAAGATTTCCAAAAAAAATTTTAAAAAATGAATATAGTTAACATTATCAAAGATTCTAATTAAGTAAAGTCGTTATTAATTACTAAAGTCAACATGCCCATCCCATCTCATTATCATAATCATATACAGTATCATATTCCATATAAAATTTCATGATTCTACACTTATATGCAACTAATAGTCAAGATTGCAATATTCCATAATAATCCTTAATAATATTCCACAATATTATGGAATATTGTTTTAAAAATAGATAGATAGAAAATCATATATCATATTCCATATAATAATGATTTAAATTAGGCCCGTAAAGTTCACGGGTCGGAATAATTACTCTTTCTCGGTATATACACTAATGTGAGTGTCGTAATATATTAGACTATATTTTCGATTTAATGTAAGACGACTATTCACGTGAATGCGAAACATTTTAATAATTACGGAATATTTATTTAATATAGTAAATGAATGGTCATTTAATAAATTTGGAATGTCTTCGTGTAAGACGTCGCACGCAATAACTATTATTTACTATATGAACATCTTTACTAAATATAATCAAAAATACTTTTTTAACCCAACTATACATTTACTACTCACGTCTCATCAGATTATTTACGTTTTGCTTTTATGGTATGATATGTAATACTCCGTATACAACTTTATATTATATATGGCTTACATATTTTAAAAATGGTGTAATGGGTAATTCTACAGTCTCGATCATCTTAATGAACAACTATATGATAGCTCATCATGTGTACCGTCATACCTACATGTGTCATAAATAATTCGAAATTTATTTATTCGTATATAATTAATCAGCTTTCTTTGATATTATTAATTACGGTATTCATCTAAAGTTAAAACAGACCACCGTAAATAATTAATTTGTTTATCTCCAATATTATTAACTATATTCATCTAAACTTTAAAAAACAAACCCGTGAATTTCACGGGTTACAACCTAGTTATATTAGGTTCCGATGCAGCAGTACAAGGATTGCAACTTCTCCTATGCTGGTCTGAAGACTTAAGTAATGTTGGCAATTGGATCCAAAGACATGTAAGCATGTGCTTTTGTGTTTGGCTAGTCCGTCATTTATGTTGACTTCCAATTACATTCAAATGTTGCAGCAATTACTCTAGTATATGATCTTGGTGTATTCATCCTTACTGATATTTAAGTCTTCACATTCAATCTGTGGCTCCTTAAATCGAAAACTTGTAATCTATTGAAAGCGTCATCCGTATGATATTTTTGTGGCTCGTCAAGTCGAAAACTTGTGGGGGGTGGGGGTAGTAAACTAGTTGTCGAGCATGCCCCTCTTGGGTCCATTAAGGACATTTGACACTTTATCTCGTTATTTGTGAGTTCCGCCTTTTGATTAACTGTGTAGTCTAGTTGTTTATCAAGTAATCCATTGTTTGCAGTGATGTAGGGATTCCAATTTCTGCTGCTAGTGCTGAAGACAGAAAGGCCAGGGCTGATATTGCTGCTAGTGTTTATCACAAAGTTGTTTAAGACACACAAGTTTTTGGCCAGTACCTTTGTATTAAGCGTAAATTATCCTCTTGGCGCAATTTGCTTTTGGACAATTTACTTACAGATTATTCATTTCAGGCTGTAGGGAGGTTGTGCAAATCCACATCAAATAATGAGAAGCTCATTGATGACCTGCTCATTCTATCTTGTGAAGAAGATTTGGAGGAGTGTTTGCCTTTATTGAAAAAAGGTGCTCTGTGCTACTTGATTTATGTTGACTTTTAATAACATCGAAAAATATCAGTTTTTCATTTGTAACACAATTGTCTACAGGAATAGCCATTTATAGCTCTGAGCTGCTACTCAACGGGATAATAACTCAGAGACTGGAATATGAGAGGTCAGCCTATTGAACCATTCTTCCTTCCTGCGATTTAAGTTGCAAAGTCTTCCTGAACTGTTAGAATAGTGAACTGTTTACCCTTTGATCTTATTCATAGCAAATCATATGCCTATGACTAGGATTATAAATGTACCTAAAATGAATTGAATAGTTGAGCATTTAATGTTGAGTCAAAACATGGTTATATGAATCACACTGACTACAACTCTACAAGTAACATACAAAAAGGAAAAAAATTATAATTAAGTATGGTGTTTTGGCTGGGTAAAAATGAGATTAGTTTATTGTTGGTCAGAAAGAGAGTATTAAAGACCAAAATCATTATTACTGGCTTGCTGCTATCTCATTGGTCAGGGTGAAATTGGGATGCAACAAATGGGGCTGTAGGCACGTCTTATGAGCCAAGCATTGCGTAAAATGTCTGGGAACGCATCAAAGCTGGTTGTACTCTCATTTTTCTGAATCAGATAAGGCGTAAGGTAAGGCTTGGAAGAATCTGATGGTCGTCCTTCAATCGAACAAAGTTGCTGATTCTGAAGGACTTCAGCAACAAGAGATTATTGAGTCTTTGAGCATTGTATATTTTTTGTATGTGTTATTTCTATTGGAATTTGAGCATTGTATTTTTTTAGAATAATTTAGAATAATCATGTAAGATTCTCTTGTTGTAAAGTACATTTGAGAGTTATTATATTTAAATAACTTGTTTGCATCATATATTTTTTCTCAAAAAAAAAAAAAAAAAAAATTTATTTACCTATTTGCGGCGTTTTTCTCAAAAAACGCCTCAAATAGAGGTACTATTTGCGGCGTTTTTTAGAAAAACGCCTCAAAGAGATGTGATATTTGCGGCGTTTCTTTAAAAAAACGCCGCAAATAGTACCTCTATTTGAGGCGTTTTTTTTCCGCCGCAAATAGTTTTTTCTATTTGCGGCCCCCTTATTTGCTGCTACATCAAAAACGCCTCAAATGACCCTTTTTTTGACGCCGCAAATAACTATTTTTCTACTAGTGTATATAAATAAAAAGATAATTAAATAGTAATAAAATGTTAGTTGGATAATTATTGTTTTTAGAGCGCTTACGTTGGCTATTATTTTGGTTAAATAAATAAATTATTTAAATAAAAAGATAATTAAATAGTAATAAAATATCAATTGGATAATTATTGAATTAGTTAATAAAATAATTGATGGTAAACTAAGAGTTTTGGCTACGGTAGAGTTATGGTATAATTTGTTATTTTCCTTCTCTTATTTAATTAAAAGCATAAATATATGTATTGATGATCATATTAATAAACACTTACGTTTACGAGGCATAATTAAAAAAAAATACGAGCTATAGAATACGAACACATAAGAATATAAGCTAATGTAAAAAGAAGAAGAGTTTAGGAGAATCACGAACTAAAAAATGCGAGCACATAAGAATGTGAACTATTAACCTAAGAATACGAGCTAATATAAAAAGAATATGAATTATTAAGCTAAGAATACGAACTAATGTAAAAACAATACGAGCTATTAAGCTAAGACGGGCTTTAAAATACGAGCACAAATGAATACGAGCTATTAAGATAATTTAAGACGAGCTTCAAAATTTGAGCACAAATGAATACGAATACGAAATTAAAAGGTTCATGAACTTAAATATACGAGCACATAAGAATACGACCGGTTAAGATGAGAATATGAGCTAATGTAAACATAATACGAAAACACGTGTTAATTGAAACACTTCTCGAGCTAAAAAAATAGAACTAGATTTGCAAGACGTAAAATTACATGATATAATAAACACTTAAGATTAAGAGGTATAATTAAAAAAATACGAGCTACAAAATACGAATATATAAGAAATACGAGGTAATGTAAAAAGAATAAGAACTTAAGAAAATCAGGAACTAAAAAAATACGAGCACATAAGAAGGCGAGCTATTAACGTAAGAATGCGAGCTAATAGAGTTATTAAGCTAAAAATACGAGCTAATGTAAAAAAAAATACGAGCTACTGAGATAAGAATACGAGCTAACGTAAAAAAAAAACATACGAGCATATAAGAGGATCACGAACTTACAAACATGAACATATAAGAATACGGGCTAATATAAAAATAATACAAGTTAATGTAAAAAGAATACGGACTAATAAGATAAGAATACGAGCTATTAAGATAAGAATACGAGCTAATAAGATAAGAATACGAGCTATCAAGATAAGAATATGAGTTAAAATAAGAAGACGATGTAACGTAAAAAAAATACGGGTTAATGTGAGTTTCTACTATCTTCATATGTTAGAAATATTGGATAAAAAATTCTCCAGGATGATGCTCAAATATATGTGCTTAAAAAATTATTTTGACAGTGATGCGTAATGGTGTCATTCCAAGACCATTGAATCGGAGGTATATATTTCCGTTTCCATTGATGTTTCATGCACTGACAACGTTCCATGTTGTTCCATTGATGACGATACATCTGATGTTTCATTAGTCATAAAAAAGAATCATACTTGAATTATTCTCTATATATATGCCTATTATACTAAGTATTTTTAGAAAATTAACGGTTACGATAATTATTTTGAAACCATGTCAAGATATTACCCGGGCAACGCCCGGGCATGAAATCTAGTTAATTTTAATGATCTATGATGCTGAACAACTTAACATCATAATGTCGAAAAATATCTAGTAAGAACAATCTTGTTCAAGAACATTCAAATTAATTTCCTTTTACGTTTTAATTTAATACTTATTAAATCAAAACATCTACAAATTTATTTTTATTGTCATCTTAACCTTTTAAAACAACAATATCAATAAATCAAAAAGGAAAACAAAACAACACAAAAAACACAAACGGCTGAAAATTAAAAAAATGCCGATTTTTTTTTTCTTTTTACCCGTTTTTTCTTTCTTGAAATTCTTGATTATGAAAATCATATAAAATAATTTTGTAGCCTTAAGCTCTGATACCACTTGTGGTAAATATCTGTATACTTCCCAACTCAATTTTTAGGATTATAACGAAATTAGATTATATTAAATTATAGTCATAAACAAGAACGAGATACAAAGGTAAAGGATTAAGAATCAACCTTTGGTCCTTGCAATTAGGCCTAAGAAAAAATATATAAACTGATATTCTCCTAATTATTGCACCCAAGATATGCTCCGAGAAATGCATTTTCTTGAGCTAGAAACGGGAAAAATTACTAAGTAATTTTTATGTAAGATGAACAATTGAGAGAGGAGGGAGTGCCGAGAGTTGTGAGGCGTGAGAATCAGTAGAGCAGCCGTGAGCCTCTCTTTTTATTAGAAAAGAATTGCTTTTCATTTCTACTTCTTAACCACCTTGAAGAGTTTTAGATAGAATTGTCAAATTGGTATTTGAGTCTACCTAAGCTACTCTCCTCTAATTGTGCTCCAACCGTGCTCACTGAGTAACAACTCTTGAACTAATGTAACAACCGAGTATATCATTAGAATAGGTTGTTATCCTCTCTGTATATAATGTTTATCTTATTATAAATATTGTATATTTATAATTTACTAATTAAATATAACAATTTATATTTAATTATATTATTTAATCATTATTAAATAATTACATTATCTACATCAATTAAACATAACAATTTATATTTAATTGCGAATTAACATTTAATTCATCTCAACTAATATTATTTAATCAGTATTAAATAATCGTATCATCATTACATTGACTATCTTTTAGTCGTATAAGGCATCAATATGATTATATTTTCATTTAATCATATCTCTCAGAATACCTCCTTTAGATGCGACTAAGGATGGCAATGGGTAGGGTCTGGGTAGGGTCCGGCAAGACCTGACCCGACCCGGCCTAAAAATCCTTAGACCCATACCCGACCCATACCCGGCAGGGTCTGAAATCAATGGACCCATACCCGACCCTAACGGGTCTGGGTCTGGGTAGGGTCTACCCTAGGGTCCAACGTTTTTTAACGAATCCTTCGATAAAATGTACCAAGGTTCAAATTAAATTACAAAGTCTTAATTAAAGTATTACAAAGTCTTGGAAAAATTCTTAAATCTCTTACAAATTACAAATACCAAACACAAAGAAATTGTTTGACAATTAACAAACATAATCAAACCAACTGTAAGCTTATATTTTTAATCTCACATGTCCCTATTAAAGTATTATGAGAAACATGAGGTACCAATGTACCAGCAAACCACCAATTGTAAGCAACGAGGCATATATTTTTAATCTTACAATTGTAAAGAGGTGCTCTCCATGTTGATTAAGGAACAATTTCATGATAGACGCGACATCACAGCTATTATTTTAGCTCACATGTAGTTCTAATGACATTCACTGTTATTCCCAAACATCATAAGAGAAGAGAGTATTTTAAAAAATGACCCTGGGAACGTAAGTTGTCTAGTTGATTTATGATTTTAATTTTTTTTTTTTTTTAAAAAATACACGGGTCCACGGGGCGGGGCGGGTCTCAATAGTTAGACCCAGACCCGACCCTACATTTTTTATATTGGACCCATACCCGACCCATACCCGAGCGGGTCCCAAATATTCAAACCCATACCCGACCCATTAGGGTCCGACCCTAAGGGTCTGGGTTGGGTACCCGACCCGCTGCCATCCTTAGATGCGACTTTTAGGGACCAGTTGATTACCGTCATCTGTATGACAATAATGTCAAACTTCTAGCAAGCCAACCATTATTGATAAAAGTAAAAGTGAATCAACTGATAAAATACAAAGTATACCCTGTGAACCTCTAAGAGATTTATTCATGTTATCACACTAACTGTGGAGGACACTAGCTCCAACAGGTAATAAAGTTTCTTATATTCATTGAATTTTGTTCATTTAGAAGAAGAAGAAGAAGAAATCAGCTGATACGAGCTCAGGTGATACGATGTTGACGGCCCAGGAACTTTTCTGTGACACATATTCCAGGCTTAACGCCAAAAATGAAAAAATATGGATTAAGGCAAAAGACCAAGCACTATATGTAAGATGGTTTTTGTTAACTTATGATAATTTTGTTAACTAATGATAGTTTTTTGTTAACTTATGATAATTTTGTTAACTAATATATGAGGCTGAGAAAGAGGCCCACCCTGAGAAGCCGGATAATGAGATTTGGTTTGATTTGGTGAAGGGATAGAAGAAGGGGATGGTCTATGGAACCGAAAATGCTCATGGTGTGTTTTTCAAGGAACCGTCTAGACGGTCTTCGTATGAGCCACGACAAACCTATGAGCCGACTTTTGTAAGTAAACTACAATTGCAACTTGATGAAAACAGAAGGGCAAATGAGGAACGAGATGAAGAGATGCGGTTGATGAAAGAGCGACTCAAAGCCATCGAAACCTGCTTCAGCAATTGCAACCTCGGTCCATAACCACGTCATGACCCTAACGATCCACATGGAAAGGGTGACGGTAGTGGAGCCGGTATCGGATATGTAGTTTAGTTAGTTTAGTTGTCTATGTATTAGTATCGAACATGAGACTTAGTTTAGTTTAGTTTAGTTCTTGTAATTGGATAGTGTTTCTCATTTTTCAATAAATGAGAATTGGTCGGTGTTTCAAATGGTGTTCTTCGCCAAATTGCTGGTTATTTTCTATTTGTAGGGCGTTGGGTATTGAATTGAGTCGGCAGTAGGATTTGACACCATCAAAATGAATTTTCATGAAATACGCCAGGTCATTTGGCGACTGAAATGACGTAAATGGCGACCGATTTCTGTCGCCAAAATAGAGCAATCAAACCAGCAGCTACTGGATGGATTGCCAACTAATTTGGCGACTGAACGCAAATAATTGGCTACTTTCAATTCAGTTGCCAATTTGGCGACTACTTTCTATTCAGTTGCCAATTTGGCGTCTACTTTCTATTCAGTCGCCAATTTGGCGACTACAGCTTCAGTCGCCAATTACTTATTTGGCGATTACTTCGTTAACTGAAATTAGTCGGCCGAATTTTTTTGGCGACTAAAGCCCGCGACTGGGATTTGGCGACTGGTTTCAATCGCCAAAATCAGTCGCCCGTTTACTGAATTCTTGTAGTGTAAGAAATTTGGATGGTAGCTAGGAAGCCACATTAGCATTCCATTTTTGAGTAAGCCTTATTACCTATGTTCGAAGACCCACTTGACATTAGGAAATGGATGAAATATTTAACCCTAAAAATGGACAGGAGAAAGAAATAGAGAGAAGATAATTGAAGAGAAGAATGAAAAATGAAATAGGAGGGCTAAAGATGAAAGTAAAAAAGAGGGGAATCATGAGGGGTGAGTAGCATTGGGGAAGGAGAAAGATATAACGAAAAAAAAAGAAACCTCAAAACATAAGCTCTCACGTGTGTGTATATAGTCAATGCCTGAGATTTGACTTTTTTTCCCGGAAAGTTAGAATAGTACTAAAAATACAAATCAAAATTATAAAAGGTAGCATTTTACAAAAATTTTTTACAAAGACCCTTAAATGTAATGTAGTTTTTAACAAAACACTTTATAATTTATTAAACATTTTATTTATATAAAATGTTGCTTAATCGAAGTTTCGATTTACTGTTTCGGGAAATCGAGATGATAACATCTCCCAATTACAGTACCCCTCATTTTCTACTAAAAATTTGATAGCCTATAATTCATGGTTACAAGTTTGGAAAGTGACGAATCTTTTTTCGAATTGATTGTCTATACGAGATTTACGATCTAAAAAAGAAAAAAGATTGCCATCTTTAAAGTTCGTAGCCATGAATTATAGATGGTTAAAATATATTTAGCTTAAAAAAAAGTTACTATAACATGTAGAAAACCAGTTTAATTTTAAAAATGATTAATTCATCCCAACTAGACCTGTTAAACGGGTTAAACGGGCGGGTTACGGGCCGGGTAGATACGGGTTCGGGTAAAATACGGGTTGAGTGAATACGGGTTTCAGGTCGGGTTCAGGTTGAAAAACGGGTCAATTGACGACTTTCAAGACAGTTTTTATAAAGTTATTTAATACATAATTTTAATATAATCGATATATTAATATAAAATCTTTAGAAAATAATACAATTCACGCTACGTTTTTGCAAATTCCACTTTTGAAAAAGAGTTAACTTGATGTCACTTTGTCATTACAAGTGGAATTAGTGTCAAATACTCTCGATCTCTTTTTCATGTTCGTTATCTTTTAACGGATTATTTATAATAATTTTAATCAACTACTAATCTAGTTTTGAAATAGAACTCGTGTTATAAATAAAGAGAAAAACACCTAACAAATTGTGAATTGGTTAAATATGCACAGGCGTATTCATTGTTCGATATCACGGTTTGTCACGTCTTGTTTCTGTATCAGCCCTAGAATTAGTATCAACAATCTAGTATCAGCTGAATTATTTGCCTTGTACAAGTCATCTATCGAACAAGCATTTGTCAATTTTCTAGAAGCCATTTACATTCAGAAATGTGTAGTCGGGATAAGGTGAAAATCCCTTATTGTAAGTCTGTAACAACTGATACATTGCAAGTGACTTAGTGAGTAGGGTTTTGTTTTGCAATTTTTTTTACCCAACGGGTTACTCGTTACCTAATCCGAACCGACCCGTTTTTTCGAATCATTCACAGGCCGGGTCACTTTTTTTGGGTTCGGGTTTCAAAAAAACGGGTTTTTTACGGTCGGGTTTGGCCGGTTAACAGGTCGGATTAAGTTTTAACAGGTCTAATCCCAACTATAAATGATCTTCTATTATTAATCCATACTACGTTAGTTTTTTAAAAAAGGGAAAAAAAAGTTTCTCTTCGACTTGTTGACCACTTGACCAGTTGACCCCTTTCTATCGAGCTTCACAAATCCTTCACTTGCCGAGCACTATTCTTTTTCCCACATCCTCCTAAACCGTAAACCCTAAACCCTTCTCCATTAAACACAAACCTCGTTCAATCTTCCCTGAATCACCAAAATGAAAAAATCAAAACCAGTACGGCGTCAATTAGCCAAACAACGCCGTCTAACCGAAAAGGAAGAAATCCAAATGCTAAAACAATGGATTGAATTCGGTAAACCCGATCCAGGGTTGAACCCGTTATCGCTTCCGCCATTGCCGGAGGACTCACCAGTGGGGCAGCTCGATGAAAACACCTTCTCAAGGTATGCTGGCTGCCACCTCTTCAAACAGCTGCCATTGTCGAGAAACACCAAAGATGGGTTGAGAAATTCTAAGTTTGAGAGGATGACTGATGTTCAGAGAGCTTCTTTGCCGCATTCCCTTTGCGGCCGTGATATTCTCGGTGCTGCCCAAACTGGCTCTGGTAAAACCTTGGCTTTTGTTATTCCTGTGAGTTACCTTCCTTTCCTTTTCAATTCCTTTCCTTTTCTTTTCTTGTTGCGCTACTACCGCTCCTGCTATCCCGTCGTTCAGCCATTGTACCCGAAAGTTGTAATCTTCGGCTTCTCCAATTGGGATGTTGGATGCACTGCTAGCCCCCTCGTTCAGCGAATTTAGGCCGGTGATTTATGGCAGTATCTGTTGGTTGAAAGGGTGTTGGTCAATAAGTATCGAGTAAGGATTGTTAGTTAGTGATTGTGTGTGTCTATTGGTTTGTCGTCCGGAGTCCTGACTTCAGGAGTTTATGCTAAGCTCCTACCTTAGTCGATCCATGACTGTTGAGGAGTTTTACTAGGCAATTCTAGCATCATAATCCTATTTATCCAAGAGCTTACGCAATTTGCAAACTTGTACCTGGGTTGTTTAAAAAGAAGTTAACTTTTTTCTTTGGTGAACTTTAACTTAGTTGGAAACCCTTACTGCGGGAAAAAAAGGAAACATGTAAAAACATTTTCTTGTTCATATACAGAAAAGCTAGTGAAAACTAGGTGGAATGTTACGAAAGTGTTCACATTGACACCAATTTTGGTGTGGAAAACTGCTAACGTTCTAGACAACAATGCATGTTGTAGTGAACACATTTAGGTTATTTAAAAGGAGATCTGAGTCTAGAAGACTTAATTGGAGCACTCAGGGAGTTGGACTAATCACAGACTTCCCAATTTGTGTATTTTCACCTCCTTAATATGAAAAAAAAAGCTCCTTCACTCATGTTATCACATATCCACCATGGCTAAAAGTTACTTTTTCTTCTAGTCTATAGGATAACCTCGAGGTCATTGTTCGAAATGTGGTGTTGGACTCAAATAGATTTCATAATGCTATGAATTGCTCAAAATCAGTATTGGGAACACACTAATAGCAAAATTTGCTGTGAATTGCTCACGTGTGAATGATGTAGTTTGATTCTTACATGGATTTTGGTTTACTTATTATTTTATTTTCACCATCATTTAATTTACTATCTGTTTACGTTTATGATTTTTCAAATCTTTTCACTTAAATCTCCGTAGATTATCGAACCGCATTGGGTTCCCCGGACGCTTAGAAATGACGATTCATGTCAGTGTATGATTGATGTGAATGATGTCTAAAGGAGAATGCTGTTGTGAAATTTTTGGTGATATGGTCGCTTGAGTGTTTGAACATTGGCTAAGTTGTTTACGTAACTTCGGATGCATAATTTATGTTAAATGTTGCAATTTTTGCTGCTGATTATGGTGCATGATGTATTGTATTTCGCTTATGGTTTGGTTGATTTCAAAAAATCATTTGTGTGGACTGAGAATGGTCATGAAAAAACCCCAATAGGAGGAAACATTGTAAAGTTGATACTAGCATTGAGGATATCATCTAGCAATTAACTTTATCATTTGACAAAGTCAAACGATCTATTTGATCAGTTTTGTTTATGCCTTGTAAAGTTAAGTGAAGGGAGATGCCGGGCCTAGTTTTGCTGTGGCCGTCTCTATGGCATAATCAATATCCATGCTTTACTTATATAAGTGTTTTTCATGCAAGTTACTTACTACAAATACTATTAGGTGTTGGAGAAGTTGTACAAGGAAAGATGGGGTCCGGAGTTCGGTGTGGGCTGCATCATCCTATCCCCTACTAGAGAATTGGCCACTCAGCTTTTTGGTGTTTTGAACTCAGTTGGGAAGTATCATGGGCTTAGTGCCGGTCTACTCATTGGTGGCCGTAAAGGGATTGATACGGAGAAAGAACGTGTGCATGAACTGAATATATTGGTGTGTACTCCAGGGAGGCTACTACAACACATGGACGAAACAACAAATTTTGAATGCTCTGAGCTGCAGGTCAACTAAATCTTAGGCGTTCTTCCTTTTTGTTCTTTATTTGATCAATTGGTCTTGTGATGTATTTGGGTGATCTATTCAGCAAACTTTCTCAATGTCAATTTTCCCATTATTTTTTTTAATTCTAGAAACCTGGAACCAACCTTGATATTGTCATCTGCTAATCTTTTTTTCTTCCCAGTTATCAGTTCCAGAAGCACACAATTCAGTTTTGCAAACAATATTTAAGATGTAAGAAAATAATATTTGTCATATAACACAGTGAGAAGGTTTGCTGTCTTGCTAAATTTCTTGATATTGCTTTAGGCTTGTGCTTCTTTTAGATATTGTGATTAAGATAATCTTTGAAATTTGATTTCATTTCCATGTTTGCCTTTGAACTATTTGAGGTAAACAAAATTGTAATCTGTTTTAATGAATAAAAAAGGTGTCAGTGGACAATAACTTATCCTTGCTAGAGCATACATGCTGGTAAACTTCTTTGAAAGATACTTAAGTTTCTTTTCAAAGCACCAGCTGCCTACATAGTTACAATTTCAGAGAAACCAAGAAAGTTAAGCCCTAAACTGTATGGTGTCGTTAATTTTGTATATTATTGGATTGTTGCTTTACATAATGGTTGTCTGAGGATTTTCTCTCTGTGTCAGATTTTAGTCCTTGATGAGGCAGACCGAATTCTTGATGCGGGCTTTAAGAAAGAAGTAAATGCAATTATTTCACAGCTTCCAAGGACACGGCAAACTTTGCTGTTCTCAGCAACCCAAACAAAATCGGTTCAAGACCTAGCAAGACTCAGTTTAAAGGATCCTGAATATCTGAGTGTTCACGAAGAAGCCACTACAGCAACTCCAGAAAACTTGGTGCAGACTGCTACTGTTGTCCCTCTACATCAAAAGTTAGACCTTTTGTGGAGTTTTATAAAGTCTCATCTCAAATCTAGGGTTCTTGTGTTTCTTACTAGCCGCAAGCAGGTAGGTCGGTCGTAATTTATTTGAGATTGTTGTCATTTGTATTCATCTTTGTATAACTGAGGGATTTAAATCTGCCCTTCGTGATTGTTTCTGGTTTTAATACAACAACAGACTGCCTGATTATTGTTATCACTTAAATTCTGAAGGTGAAGTTTGTCTTTGAGGCGTTCAAGAAACTACGCCCTGGTATACCTCTGAAGTGCTTACATGGAAAGATGAACCAGGAAAAGAGGTTGGGAACATATTCTCAATTTTGTGATGAACATGCTGTTCTTTTCTCAACTGATGTGAGCTCAAGAGGTCTTGATTTCGATAAAGCTGTTGACTGGGTTGTTCAGGTGAGCTCTTTTTTTGGTCTTCTCTGTCGAGCAACTGTTTTTGTTCAATTTCAGAATTTAAACTGCTTCAACTTTTATTTTTTTTTCGTCTAGGTGGATTGTCCTCCTGATGTTGCAACATACATACATAGAGTTGGCCGCACAGCTCGATACAATTCTGGGGGAAAAGCTGTTCTATTTTTGGAACCGTCGGAAATAAAAATGCTAGATAAACTACGAGAGGCAAAAATTCCAATTGTTGAGAGGAAGGTAAATTTTGTTTGTTACTTTTCTCTGATCTTTTTGGTGGCACAATTGATTACCTGAGCTGTGTATTTTCTGTGCTTTATCAAGTACTACATATTTTTTTAGTTTAGTCATGCGTCTCTTCAAACTTTCAGGTGAATAAAGAGAAATTGCAACCCATTGCTGTTCAGTTAGCTGATAAATTAGCCCGGTTTCCTGAAATGAGGCAGTTGGCTCAAAGAGCATTCATTACGTATCTCAAGTCTATCAGTAAAGAGAAGGACAAAGAGATTTTTGACGTGATGAAACTTGCAATTGATGAGTTCTCAGCATCGTTGGGTTTACCATTAACACCAAAAATTAGGTTTTTTAATGGGAAAAGCATGGGCAAGAGTTCTTCAAAAGTAGGGCCGACTATTGATTTAGACGAGTCTGCAGCAGAAAATCTGTTGGAGACATCGGGAATGGTCGGGAGTGATACTAGTGAAGATGAATCTGACAGTGATCTCCTTGGGAAAGAGACTTCTGCTGAAGTCATGCCACAAATGCCTGACCTTGAAGCCTTAGTGTATGTTACTTCATTTTCCTATTTTCCTGAGAATTGTAACTTATTAGTTTACAATGTCTTGTTTGAAGATGGAATGAATCAATATGACCAGTTTCTCTGCATTTTAAAAGCATTCATTCAATGCATTTCTCGGTGCAACTATTGGGGAATTTCAGACACCTCTCTGTATTGATAATGCAACGATAACATTGCACATATCCTGTCACCCTTACCCATCAGGCCATTATTTGTGGTTGCCTTGAGGCACTGGGGTAAATGTTGCTTTGATGTCTTGCTTTTTGACATTTTGGCTGCCACTTAAACCCCTATCCCCTCTTTTTATGGAAGATTGTTTATGAGCAATGGTGATTTCATTTCACCTTCTATCGTTTTCGTTGTTGTGTTGATCCTGTTTGTTCTTGTAGACCTGTCACCAGAGTGTTGAAGAAAAAGAAATTGAAGATTAATGTGAATAGACCTACAGGGAAAAGGGTTGTGTTTGATGAAGAGGGCAATGATCTTCCTCCTCTTGCAGCTATAGCAGATAGAGCTGGGGGAAATACTTCAAAAGTTGATGAAGATAAAGGTACGCAATCCAACTTTTTAGTTATCATATTTTCTCTCAATTATCGACTTCTCATGTTAAGAATTTCCATGCCGTTCTTGTTCATTCATGTAATAATATGGCGATTGGTGATTGATGCTAGAGACAACTGTCTTAAACATGTTTCGGAAATAAAAAATAAGTTTAGATGTTGACAATTCAATGAAACTGTAGCCAATGGAGATACTGTTCATTGGGTCATGTTGATTAGAGAAAAGATGCTATGCATCAGTGCCACATCGAAAAAGAATGGACTTTTGGTGCGGGCTACTGTTTCCAGATTTGCAATTATCCTAGTGCCTCAAAGCCTCATGCTTATCATGAAAACACACGTAGGTCGATTTTGAATGACCGTGATGAAACGGGTGTCAGGAATTGCATTTAATTGTCAACCATGGCTAGCTTCATCACACTGATGTGTATACCTAATTAGATCTGGTAAACTAAATCCGAATCTGAAAAATCGATCGTAAATATCTGAATTGATTAGCGATCGAACACCGGGTATTGTAACCTGAATAGTACTCGAAACCAAAATTGAATAGTACGAGAAACTGATTACATTTGAACCAATAATATTTTAACCGATTAACGTGACTTAAACATATTTATTTTCCTATAAAAAACTCCTATTTTGGATGTTTTTTCATTGATCCTTTATTTTTTTAATGTGAATTTGAATTATTACATTCAAATTTAAAGTAGAAGGAACATTGAGCCAATTTTTTGACACTCGGCTCAAGAAAATTATGACCCAACACTCACCTTAGCTCATATTGATCCGGCCTAAACCATACACAACTCGAACTAGCACAAACTGATTAAAGTTGTTAACCGAAATGAGCTCAATTGAAATCAAACCAAAACCGAAACTAAGGTCAACCACAACTGAAACAAGGTCAACCTGATTAAAACAGAACTGATTTAACTCGTTCTGAAACTGAACCGGATGACCTGTTTGGCAGGTCCGTACCTAATGAGTCATTCTTTTCTATTCCGCTGTACTCCGGGCAAATAATAGTAAATCTTTGGTTTCAGCAGAAATTGAAACTTCTATTGCCAAAGACAGCTCAAGTATTCAAGGCTTACAGCAACGTTTTTATATAACTCACTGATATACCCTCAACTTTACTCAAAAACATCAATACAACATCATTCTATTTTTTAAGATACATTTCTTCGCCTTTGGCCTGTTATGTTCCCCCCAATTTACTCTACCTCCTACCCCTATCCTTTCCATATAGCTTCTTTATTTCTTTTTCTCTGTTGCTCTTGTTAAATACCAAATTTCCAGTTGCATGCTCCTTAAGCCTCTGTTCTTCTTGTATACCAATTCTGTTCTCCGTAGTACTTTTCAGCTCTCTTCACTTCCTCTCTTGTCCAACCTTGAGTCCCAGTTTTGGGTGGGATATCTGTTGCTACTTACTATAGTTGGCATGAAAATATGCTGAGTCCTAGTGTTTATAACATTGATGGGGGAAGAGGCGATCAGATGAATACGAGTTTTTTTTTTTTTTTTTTTTTTTTAATGTTCCTTTATCATGGCTGGAGTTGTAATTGTTCTCGCAGGGAAAATGGGTAGAGTAATGGAGGAACAATTGAGTAGGACAATTAAATATTAAGGAGGAAATTGTTTCACCAAAGTGAATGATATTAAGTGGCTATAAATATCTGTGGTGGTTAAAGTTGAATCTCGGAACCATTGAAGCATGGGTAGTCTTATCTAGTGAAAAAAGAGCTTCCAAATTGGTTCATGATGAACAAATGTTTGTCTAGTTCCCAGTGTCGAAACTTGAAATCCTTAAGGTATTTCTTTTTCTCGTAATTCCAATATGGCTGAGTAGTTGTGGTAACCTTGCGTGCAGTGCTTGAACGGTATAAGAAGGAACGAGAAAAGTTGAAGGAGGCAGATAAAGAGGATAAGCTTCATGGTCGTCAACGCCTCAAAGAGATAAAAATGAAGAAAAAGGCTAAGCTTAAGAGGGGAATGCCTGATGAAGATGAAGAGGATTCTGATGGAGAAGCTGTCGCCCCACGACTTAATAAGAAAACTAAGCTGTACTCGGACAGTGAGAGTGAAGACAAGGACACGGTCGCAAAACGAAATAAACTTTCTTTGGAGGCCCAAGAGGCTCTTGCTCTTAAGCTGCTCAGTTCTATGCACGATTGAGACAGCATCTTTGAGCAAGATGCTGACATTTGCTTTTGACAATGTCGAGTGATAATCTAGGCAACAAAAGGTATTTGGAGAACCAAGAGTCATTTTGGGTTCTGAAAGAGTATAAGCTTGATACGGTGATGAACTCTCGCTTTGTAAGAGCTTGCCTTATTTTTTGAGTAGATGTAAATGCAGTTTTTAAAAATTTTGGTTTTAGTAATTTTTCGGCTGAATGCTGTTTTGACAAACGAGAAATTTTTAGTATAATGAAAATGCTTGAATGAAGAATCCCCAATTATTATGGAATTTAGAGGCGAACCTCATGCTGTCTGCAGCCTCTTTTGAGGGCTAAGATGGGGTATACGCATACCGCATATGTTAAGGTGGATTAATCTGTATAAGTATGTTACTTCCTCTTCCAAACAATTTTATACATTTCACTTTTTAGTCACTATTTATAAGTCGAGTGAATTTTCGACACAACATTTAATAACATAAAAAGACAGTCGTGTGACATTTTGTTTAAATTGTCTTATCGAGTATATTGTAAATATCAAAGTTTTTTTTATGTAACTAAAGATATTAACAAAATAAAACGGGATAGAATTGATTGGAATGAAGGAAGTACGTGAAAGGACACACACATGGTAATTCAGCTTCCATGAAATTTTGTACTAACATTAAAAAATATGAATATATAGGATCACATACAACCATCCACAATCATGGATAAAAAACTCTCAATTTGTGGATCCAAATCATCCAGCTCAACTCTCCATCCCCGTAATTCTCAATAAGAAAATAAAACCATAACTATGGATAAAAAACTCTTCATACATGAGACCCATATATAATTACACCTCACTTTTCAACATCTTTTTTTTCCCATTTTTCCACTTGTCCTATTCTAACCCCCTTCCCCTCTTCTTTTTTCTTTTAAGGAGATCTCCATTCAAATGGAGAAAACCCAACTCTCCCTCTCCCTCCTATTTTCTCTCCATGGTTATGTAAGCTATGTAGATTTGTTTTCTCCATTCACTCTATGGAGAGTTTTCTCTCCATGGTTTTATCTTAGTAATACAAGTTAGCAGCCACGAGAAAGCGTTGGAATAACTGAAGGACATATGGGATGTTCGTCGGATGGTAGCCTCACGTTCACTTTCAATAATGATTTCCCCGCCTACTATCTAAAACTTAGACATCATTTCAGCCCACTTCCATTTACACGTCTGAATCAGTTCATTCACTGTTTGATTTTCTAGCCCACTTTTCTATATATACACTAAAAAACGTCATATACAAAATATTTAGTAAATATATGTCGTATAGTAAAGAATATTTCGAGATTTCACCTAAGATATACTAAAAATCGCCATATGCAAAATATACAATTTTCTTTCAATAATGCCATGTATAGAATATACAGTAAGTATACGGTATATAGTATACAATACTTTGAGATTCTCAGTTAAGATATACTAAAAAACTCCATATAGAAAATATACAACTTTCTATTAATAACACCATATACAAAATATACCGTAAATATACGTCATTTAGTAAAGAATATTATAATATTTCGAGATTCTCACTAAGGCCCTGTTCTTTTCGGCTGAAACGAGCTGAATTGAATAAATTGAAGTAGAGCTTAATTGAATTAAATTGAGTAAAACTGAGGTGGAGTGAATTTAGTTGAATTAAAAGTTGCTTTTGTGAAGAGATTAATTGAAAATAATTGATTGAACGTAAATAAAACTTAACGCAATACAACCAAACAAAATTGAAAGGAGCTGAAATTAAGCCAGAAAGAACAGAGCCTAAGATATACTTAAAAACGTCACATATAAAATATACATTATTAAAGAAAGTACACTGCATAAACGACAACTAATAATCTATGTATAATACAACATATTATATAGTAAACTGCATAAATAAATCAACAAGGTTGCCGTCAATAAACATGCATAATAATCTATGTATAATACAATATATTTTATGAGCATGTTCATATTTTGAAAATATTTATTTCCTTAATTCAGAATGAAAAATAAAAAATACTACAACTATAGTAAACATTACATTATTAAATATCAAGCACACTCATTGAGATATATACATATCACTTTTAAATACGACTACACATTGCAATCGATGATAAAAACCAAAAACAAGTACTCGAACAAAATTTGAAATTGTGGCTGAAAACACAACTCACGATATAATTAAGAACATAACACAAGCTAAAGAATCGTAGTGTACCGATCAAAGAATGTATATTTTATTCCTGGGAGCAAATTTGTGGAGATGAGAGTGTAGCAACTAATATCAATTTCATAACTATTGACTCAAAGGTAATAAATACGAGTTAAAATTACCTTCTATTTATATGTATATATATTTTATAGTAAACTAATCAAACTAATATAATCCACTAAATCACTAACTATAATATGTATATCCCTTACCTCAAAAAAAAAAACAATAAAAAAATAAATAATATGTATATCCCTTTTCAGGGTACCAAAATTTAGTCTAAAATAGTCAAAAAATTATTTTTCAAACACAAATCTTTGGTGAAAGAGTGCGGCCTTTGTTTCGTTACTAATTTCAGTGTCAGCGAAAACACAAGGGGAGTATCGAATAATTAAGCATTCATATAAAATAGTTTTTTTTACTGCAAAACCTATTTTTAATCCCGCCATTGATGTCGTTATTCCTAAAAGTTCCATTGAGTTTACATCATTCAATAACATATTACTCAATAATGGATTTAAGATACTTAGTTGTTATGTGTAGTCTTCATAAATTTATATAATATATAAAAAAAATTCATCATAAATAATCTAACGATAGATGTGGACACATATATTTTTGGTCAATTTCACGCTAAAGGTCTAGTAGAGAAGACTTCCAAATATGCTCATTGAATTAATTGATTGCATGTATTTCCAACTTTTATAAAAGTTGTTAATATAATGATTATCATCTAAAATTACTAACTAATTCTATTATAGGAGTTAAGAACTGATTGTGACATTTTGGGAAAAATTAGCAAACCAAATGGCAAGCACGACAACGGAATTTGACAAATCTGAAGAATGTCCCATTGTTATAATCTGATATGTAAAGATAAAAACTTTTCAAGACACCTTTTTTCTTTTCTTTTCGTCATACTTGGTGTGTATATACTTTCAGCATTAAAAATATATTTGTACTAACACTCATTGACTCATTGTCGATGCAGATTTAAACATATCTAATTCACATGGTATGGAACTGCTAAAACTCTCTTATGGTAGACATTATGCACGACTATTCGCTCTAAAAGTGAGATTGTTTTTCTGATTGCATTAAGTGGGATTGCAACATTGTTGCCTGGTGGTAAAACTGCACATTCTACATTCAACATGCCTCTAGATATTAACAAGGACTCCACTTGCAGTCGTATCACACCAGATTCAGATTTAGCAAGACTCTTTATCAAGACCAAACTTATAATTTGGGACGAAGCTCCGATGACCAACAAATTTTGTGTTGAAGCTTTGGATAAAATTTTACGGGATATTATGCGCTTTCACAATCCATAGTGTGTAGACCAACCATTTGGAGGTAAGCTCGTATTTGGTGGTGACTTCCGGGAAATTCTTCCTGTTATACTGAAAGGAAATAGACAAGATATTGCACATTATTCACTAAACTCCAATTACCTATGACATTCATACTAGGTTTTGAGACTCACAGAAAACATAAGACTTCAATCTGGGTTTTGAGGCTCACAAAAAACCTAAGACTTCAATCAGGGAGCTCAATTTTAAGCGCGAATGAAATTAGAGAGTTTTCAGACTGGATATTGAAAATCAGGGATGGATAAGCGGGGGAATCTAATGATGATTAATCCACTATCACAATTGAAGATGACATCTTAATGAAGGAAGCGAACAATCTTATAGAGGCCATTGTCAAAAACACTTATACATTTATTCATGAGACTACATGGAATGTCGATTATTTTCAAGAGAGGGCGATTCTAGCTCCTAATGATGAGATATTTTTAACGGTTAATGAGGATGTCCTATCACGTATAGATGAAGAAGGGAAAGTGCATTTGAGTTCCAATAGTATAAGCAAAGCTCAGGGGTATGCAAGTCATCAAATATTCAATTGAGTTCTTGAATTCAATCAGGTGCTCTGGTTTTCCCAACGACGAGATTACGTAAAAGATAGGCGTACCTATCATGCTTACGAGAAACCTTGACCAATATTTTGTTCTCTGCAATGGTACCAGAGTAATGGTCACCCAACTCAGAAACCACATAATTGAAGCCAACGTCATATCGGGCACCGATGAGCGTTGATTTAGTCGTGTTTCCCCCTTTTTTCCTATGTTTTTAATCCCGTTTAGGTACTGTTTTACGTGTCTATACTTGTATTATTTGCCCAATATCCCTATTTTACGTATTTGTTCTTCATTTTGTAGGATTTAAGGCGGAAATTCAAAAACGGGAGCATTCGAAGCGGTTTTGGAGCTCAGGGAAGAAAAGAGGAGAATTTGAAGAGCAGGTACTCCCAGATGATAGGCATGCAACCGACTTCCTGAATGGGGATACACGTTCCCCATACTTAGCTGAAAAAGGAAGAAGAAGTGAAGAAGGTGTGTCCTCTGCCGGCAGGCTGACAGCCGACCCACCGGTAGGTAGCTACGGAAGGAAGATAGATTGAAGCATTGTGGTCGTCTGCCGGGAGGCCGGCAGCCGGTTAACCGACATGAAACCACGCATGAAGGTGATACACGAATAATTGAAGCAAGGAAGGAATAATTGTGGTCCTCTCCCGGGAGGCCGGCATCCGGTCAACCGGTAGGGAGCCACTGCTACTTTAACAAAGCTTCAAATTAAAAACTACTCGGCACCGGTAGGAGTCCTGGCAGCTGGTTGGTCGACAAGCAGACATAGCACGCGAGAACTTCTTTTTAGACTTAAAACAAGGGCACACTATATATACCCCTTCGTATACATTCATTTTTACTATTCCATTGCCTAGCTTTTATTTTAACCCATGTTCAAATATTCAAACACTTTGTTAGTCAAGCCTTAATTTTTTCTTAATTAATATCTCATTAGCCTTAAGTTTAGTCTAGATCTAGTATTAGTGCATAGTTTACATATGGTTTTTGGGTTGTAATTGAAAATATTGAAGGGTCTCTTTGTTTTCAATCCAAGTTCCAATCTTTCTTCATAGTTTTGGTATAATATCTCTCTCCTTTATTTTGTTAGTTCATTTGTTTACATTTATAATCTTCTTTTGTGTCTTGTTTTCTTTTACAAATTATTCATCATGTTTGTCACTCTTAACCCATTCGTTTACATGTTCTCTTTCTATTATGTGAGTAGAATCCCATCTAGGGTTATGAGAATCTCTTGTGGATTTTGATGATGGTTTATGCTTGATTATTGACTTGGTTGTTTAAAGTGATTGTCTTTAAAAGTTATGCATGTTTAGTGTTTGATGATTTGCCGCACCGAAAGTTGGGTTCTTTATTCATGCTTTACTTGTCTTTGACAAAAGTTTGAGGGTTGTTTGATTTATGTGCACTTCTTTGTTTGTTGAGACTATTTAGGGCGAAATGTAGGACAAACTTAACTTAGGCTTCAATTCGACTCGAAAGACTAGACTCGCCAAGACCTTGCCTTTGAACAACTAGTCGATTTCCATGTATGCTACCCCAGTATCATTCCACTCTAGTGAACCCGAAATCCTAGCCTTTTAATATCGTTTATATCATCTTGTTCATTGCTTTCTTTAGTTTAAATCATAATCAAACCTCCATTATTTCAACTAGACTTAGGCTTAATCAAACTAAATATACCTCCACGCCATCCTCGTGGTTCGGCCCCGATTTTTACTTCGTACTACTTAAATTAGGTTTTTACAATTTTTTTTGATTGTGGAAAGTGACGACAAAAACTTATATCAAAATGACGCCATTGTCGGGGATGGTGCTTTGTTATATATAAGTCTTTGTTTAGTTTTATGTTTAGTCACTTTTATTGCTTACGAGAAAAAAATGAAAAACTTACAAAAATATGCTCTTTATTTTGATTTTCCTTCATACATTCATGTAAATACATAAGTGTGGGAGGAAATTCATCCATTTCAAAAATTTCAAAAACAAGTTTCGTTTCTCATTTTGAATATTTCAAAAATATAAAAACATGTTTTTATTTTCAAATTAAAAAGAAAACCCAAAAACATGTAATTTAATTTCTTAAAAATTTCAAAAAAATTCAAAAAACATGTCTATTAATTTCTTTATTTCCTCCTTACACTTTGTTACATTGAGGATAATGTAAATTTCAAGTGTGGGGAGGGAAATATCCACTTTGTGCATATTTGTTCATATTTCTTTGTAAATTTGATAAATTTTCAAAAATGCCTAAAAATCGAAAAATCTGAAAAATTTCTAAGGACATGCTTCATTTTCCTTGTTTATATTTGTTTCTTGCATTGCATATATAGGTTTGTTTGGCTAATAAGTGGCATAGGTACATTGAGAACGCAAGGCAAAACGAATATTAGAAGACTGCTAGGTATACACATTCCTATCCCTTTCTCCTTTACCGATTTTCTTTCTATGGTTCAACAACATGGAGAAGGACGGAATTTTGATGCTTTAGATGTTCCCTTTGAGAAATTGTGGTTTTTGGTATTCATGTGCTGCTAGGATAGCCAAACTTTGTTGCATATCCCTTTTCATGTAGATTTTGTTTCCGCGTGCATCTTGTCCAAATTGTACATATGTGTTGATTTTCTTTACGTTGCTTACTGTTTGTACATAAATATTTTGATCAAATGTGGTTTAGGAAGGGAATATGGTACCCCAATGATGAAAACCGTTTCAAGTGTGTTTTTCCCTTTCCCGTGGCTTTCATCCGTGTCCTCCTAGTTAGCCTAGGAAAATGGACTTGTCTAACGAGTATAAACCGATCTTGTGAGATCTTGGACCGTAGGGTAGACCTAAGACTCGACTTAGACACTCAAAGGTAAGGGTAGAGCCTCAAAGGGTTGGTTCATTCATGTCCAACCCTTCAGGTTTATCAAAACGGGTATAATAATAACCCGGATGACATTAATATGTCACATCTAAATTATTTCATGTCAACTTTCCAAGTTGACTACAATCCATGACAATCTTTAGCAAGAATCGGCTGTGTCTCAATCATTTCACTAATCAAACGCCACAATTTTAGTTGACAATATTTTTCATGTTGAACTTGTAGTCAGCAATACTTTATTCAACCAGATAATTGATCTGGCCAATAATTGTCTTATATATGTAGGCAAGACTCATCAATATTCCAATAGGAAATATATTCCTTTTTGAGTTTCTCAAATGACCGATAATTATAATCTTCGACATATAAAATGATGACGTACCCATGTTTACCACATCCTTTTAATTTGTTGTATAGCATGATAATACATGTAAATTGATTCATAATTTAACTTACAAATAAATTATTCTCTTAACCACAAAGGTTTCAACAACTTAAAAATTAGTTGTATTTTTCGACAACTTACCTCATAATACCATATGAGCGTCACATGACCACCTTTCTTTCAAGAGTTTAATAAATATCCACTTTGGATGAGAATATAAGTGTTTCAAAATAAACACATCACGTCCTTATATTTAAGGACTATCGGTGGCATAATTTCCTCCCTATAAAATAATAATTTTACATGGAGACAAAATATCACTTAATGTGTTCAAAACATTTTTTTCTCACCGTATTATGTCTTCAAGTCTACATTATAAGTGAAATGAAAAGTATATTGCATCATTACTAAATCTCATATGCCATAGTTTATGAGCTTTTGACATTCATGAATAAAGCCCGATTTTATTTTTGTTTTAGTACACAAAATGTATCACTGTATACAAAAAAAAAGAATAGCAAACACTGTGAATTTCAGGCCACAGTTTTAATATCTAAACATTATGAACTTCCGGTCATAATTCTATATACGTAAATATTATGAAATTCGGACCAAAATTTCATTATTTGTAAACGCTATGAACTTCAGGCCATATTGTGGATGTCAAAATTTCAACCCATAAATAATTTATCCTTTCTCGTATCAAATTTAGAGCATATATGAGTCCCACCTGACTTTTATAAATATTGACTTTCATGAGATCAATGAACAAATTTTGATTGAATAAAGACTTCATCAAATGCCATATTATTAGACGCAATTTAGGCCACATCGTTAGGCTTATCATCATGCCATGTTTTCGATCTCTGTCACCAACAGAGGCTTTATGAGATATCATATTCACTCCCATGAATGGATCCAATTTCAAATCTCATTATACAATTCAACTTCAGGTGAACAAGAATCGATTTAGAAATAATTTCCCTTGAATAAAAATCGTTTGATTCATTTAAAACTCAAATGCGTATCAATATCGCAGCTGTGAACTTCTGGCCACTAGCTTTTACATGTGGACTTCTAGCCACTTACCTTATACAATATGAACTTATTGTATTCATGAGATAGTGTTAAATTCACACCATTTTAAAATTTTGAACTTCGGGTCAAAGTCATAAAGTCCCAAAATAATATGATATGTCCTTTTTAAAAAAAGTTTTCCTATGAAACTTCTGGTCCAAAATACAATATGAATACCATATCTCTCCATCTTTATAAAATAATTTTTTTGCTACTTCAGGCCCAAATTAATATGATATGTCCTTTTTAAAAGGCGTTTTCCTATGAAATTTCAGGTCTAAAATACAATATGAATACATTGTATTGATGTGACAGTGTTAAATTTACACCCCTTTAAAACTTTGAACTTGGAGTCAAAGTTATAATATATGGACATTTCCCTCATCATTGTAAAATAATAAATCTTTTGGAACTTCCAAATCCAAAGTTTTATGTCCTTTTTCAAAAGGTGTTTCCCTATGAAACTTTAGTTCCAAAATAATATGATATTTATATGATTGATGTAATAATCTCATACACATTATAAAATCCTTTGAATAGACTATACATACCAAAATCTTGTCAAATTCCATAATAATATAATTATAGTTTTGCAATTAACCAATATGAGACATGCAAGAAAACATACTTTATTCAATTGAGAATAATAGAGTAGATCTGATATGAACCTTTTGATTATCAAATTTTAAATAATGGATGAATATAATAAGATTATAAATTTAAAACATTGCATTGAAAAGTACCTTTTGTTCAGCCGGTTAAAACTCACATAAAATTAGTAATACTCTATATTGGAATAAGATGTTGATGCGTCTAACTAGATGAATGACAACATTAATGAATATAAAATTAATCTAGTAAGATGAAGTGTCATCTAGTTGTTTGAGTAGTCATATACACATGTAGTTGTATAAGATGAATAACTGCAGACCTCATAATATGTTAAATCACTAAAATAAGATGGATGAATGGCGTAAAGATGTATCAAAAGGTTATAAACCGTATACTTGCTTATTATAGATTAGTAAACATACCTATGTTCAATAAGTTAAAAAAATTAACGTAGAGACTCTTAGGGTAGAGACTCGTACTGATAACGTGTTGTGAATTACAGACAAGAGAGATATTACAGAGAGAAAGTAAGAAAGACAAAACTGTATTCTCATTTCATTATGAGGGGTATATATACATATACAATGAGGTAGAGTTTGCATAAGATAAAACACACTAGGGTAATCTAACATATGGACATCCATATAATATTATACTATAATATTTTAATATAATTATTTATTTCTAATATTCTAATATAATTATTTATTTCCTAATATCCTAAATAAGATAACAAAAAGATTTTAATCTATATATCTTAACTAATTGTACAAATATATGATACATTAAATATTTATCTTATAAGATATGATATTTGTCATATACTTGGACTTGGATACTCATATGTACGCCTTTATGGGTTGTGAACATATGACACTTAAATACACGCACAATTGGGCTTGTTGATCCACGAAACCCTAATTATATTTAGGGTGGATCAAAGCTTTAGGGCTCGGTTATACGAAATTATGTGTATTAAGGAGACAACGACTCATAAGTATGATATACCTCACAATAATACTAACTAGTCAAATGACATTCTTAAACGTCAGAGCTTAACCCTAACCCTTAAGAAACTTACCTCCTCCCTCAAAACCTATCTACCACACCCTCGAAAAAAATATGCCACTCCATAAAACAATGTCATCTATAAAGAACAAAGTGAAAATATGCAGGAAAAAATATTTTGGTGTTTATGAAATACCTTTCAATACTCATTTAAAATAAATGTCATCCACACAATTATTCCAATTGGCCTATCTAAATCATTATTGCGGTCTTTAATATTTATATTTATACTTCTAAAGTATAATATATTTGACATTTTATCTTATTTTCATTTTTACTTAATTAAAGAAATTATCTCATTTCTTTTGCATTGTTAAGTATGAAAGTGTATAATGTTAAATACCGAAGTACTTTCATTTATTAATTCAACAATTTTTTTTATTAAGACGGGGTATTCATTTTAAATTTAAAATGAGACAAGTAATATGGAAAAGAGAAAAATATAATGCATAAGAAAAAGTAACAAATTAAATTTGGCTTATATCTCCAAGTGAGACTATTTTTGACCGATTTTAATGTTAAGACGAAGACAAATTGAGTTAAAGGTTGAATAAAATTATTAACCTTAAATAATAAGTAAATAAATATTACAGAATAATGTTCTAAGTGTAATAGGAAATCTGTAAATAAGCAATTATTTTCTAACTCATTTCCCATTTTCATATTTAATAGAAATATTGAATAAAGTTAATAACCCTATATAGTAAGTATACAAATGTTAAATAATAATATTGTTCTAAATCTAATAGGAAATTTATTAGGTAATCATCTAGTTTCTAATTCTAATAGAAAAATTGTAATTAATTTTTTTTTATTTTCTAATTCCAATAGGAAAATTATAAATAAATTATTATTTAATCAACTATTTTCTAATTTTGTAATTTTAATAGAAAAAATGTAAATAATTTATTATTTTTTTTATTTTCTAATTCTAATAGAAAAATTATAAATAAATTATTATTTATAAGTATGGTGTTTTGTAATTGTTGGAGACTACCACGTCGCTCGAAAAAAGCACGCTTTAATTATATATTTTGATTTCATAAATTCAATAAATAGATTTATCCATAAAGAGATTTATTAGAAACAACAATCTTTATAAAGCAGATTTTAAAAGATTTGAAAAAATAAATAAAGATTTTGCTTGTCATGTGCTTTTCTCGTGTAGCCAAGGTTATAGCTCTTGACCATTCTAATACGTATGGTTATATTTGCGATCTATAACCTTGCCCGTGTAAAAGACAAGTTACCTTTATATCATTATACGATGCAAAAACCTATTATTCTTTCTTGATCTTCCTGGAGATCTTCGAAATAAATTCTTGTCTTTACTTCACTTGTACTTCTCTAAATCAAATCATAGGTTGATCTTGAGCATTTTAACTTTGAAGCGTAGAGAAGCTTGTATCACACCATCAGAGATATCTCTTCATCCTTTAATTAGTATATCAACTATATAGACTAAATAAACGGTTAAAGATAAGAGATACAAACAATCTTAATTACTAAATTTGTCATTATTAAAACAACATACTATATGAGGAAATATTACTCAACAAATCCCCCCCCCCCCCTTTTTCTTTGGTGACGAGGGGTTTAATCCCCCCGGGCCCATGCATTCCCGCACCACCACATGGACCATATAAGCCACCCCCTTCGGGGACTGCAGTGGCCAAGTGGTCATTGCCCCAGCTGGTAATCGAACCTTAGACCTCTCAACTCCTGCATTTCTGCAAACTTTAAGGTTTAACTCAGTTACCAGTTTACCACTGGACAAATTCCCCCTTTTTGATGATGACAAGTCTCTTAAAAATTATGACTAAGCGGAATGTTCCCCCTCAATATATTATCGTCCCTCAATAACATTGACTGACTTAAGATCAAACAAGGTTAGCCAATATAGAAAACAATCAAGGACCATAAGAGACTAAAGGTCTTGACAAGGAGCAAGCTTAGGCATATGCTTACCATGATCGTTTCTTTCCCCTTTTGACATCATCGAAAAGACGAGAACAAACATAGAACGTCTAGAATGATATCAACCAAGACAAGAAATATTACGCAAGACAAACATTATAGTATAACAAGAAGTCAACATAATGCCATATATATAAAGTGTTTGATAAACCAAAGGAAGGATGAGTACAAATTTTGTATGAAAGAGATAAAATAGTCACTCAACTAACTTCGACCTACAAAAGCATGCATGCATTATAACATGATAAATATCTCTAGTTACCGTACATATACATTCCAACAAGCGCGCATCGAAACACATGCCGAGGGCTTATATATGAACGTGAGATGAGATAATTGGGTAAGAATGGGTAAAATAATTTGGATATGTGTAGGTAAATGTCAAGCTAGCACTGATCATAACCAAGGATGGCCATATCCCACTTTTTAACCCAACATGAAAAATAATGCACAATGCCAAGTGTGGCACAAACTAAAGTAATCATATTTTCAGATAACAAAAAATTAATGTAGTCATAAAATTAAATAAGGAACATATGCATGCAAATAAAACATAAGATAGAAAACCTTATATTAAGGTTTCGGAATTAGGGCACGAAATTTGGTCACCTACCAATTTTCGATCTTGAGCTGACTAATATAAGGGATTAATTCCAACTCCAAGTATAGGAGTACTCCTCTTGTAGCACCCAAGATGAACCCAATCAAAACTACTAACAATGTGTACTAGATATTATAAGTAGTAATCCTTAAAATAATATTACTTACTATTATACTACATTAGTATTTTTTTGTAATACTATGAATGAGATGACTAGAAAATTCTAGAGAAAATTTTAGAGTTTTTGAGAGGATATTCTATTATGAAAAATGCAAAAATGTAGTAATGAATAACAAGGAGACTACATTATAAAGAGAAGGAAACCCTTCTCCTTCTCCTTGGTCACGATTCACCATAGGGAAAAGAGGGCATCACACTTTTTCTCTTTTCCACATAGGATGGTTAGAGCTAGGGTCTATGCTCATCCTGATGTCTAACTCATAATTTAGACAAAATAAAATAAGACCCATAACCACCCTGTAACAGCAGATTTTGTATTGCGATAACTAAAATACAAAATAATGAAACAAATAAAGTTTATTAATTAAATATCAAAATGTTACGTGTACAATCTCTAATGTATCCGATCTGATTCTAATATGTTGTGACAGGTTACGTATATACTCTATGTAGCAGGGTAAGAACATTGTATTTGAATGACACCTATAGAGGTCGCGTACACTCTAATAGGAGGTGTCGATTTGTATTCTTGATAGGGTCGCGGTGACTTGTTCTCTCTTGAACGTTGTAGCTTGGACTTGAATCTCTTAGGCAGACGACACAGTTTTGGTGTGCTTGTTGACTGCTTGCAGAAGTATTTTGCAGAGGGAGATTGTAGATCTTTTGTGTCTTCTTCTCTCTCTAAATTATGATTAGTCCAATCTCTAAAATGTATGAGGAGAGCCCCTTTTATAGGATTTCAATTCCCCTTAGTGGACTTTGACATTCACAGGCCCATTTGTGGGTTTACTTGTGAACTTGGCCCAAATTTGTTTCTTTTCGGGTTTAAGGATCCGAATATTATTTTTTTGTGACTCGAATCGACCTGTATTTTATTTATCCGGGACAAAAATAATTAAATTAAGTTAAAATTTGATATTAACTCAAAATAATTGATTTATTTTATTTATTGGCACATTAATAAATTTTCTGTACCTACAAATTGCCCCCACGAGACCTTGTCACGTGCACTTTTGAGTGTCTTGACTTGGCGGGGTCTCGATTTATTTTTCTTTGACTTGAAAGTCGATAACGAACACCCAAACTTGTTGTAAGGTAGCTCCGTTTGACTTGACTTGGGAGTCGATGACACCTCAACTTGTCGTCTTGATAGTCCATTTTTCTTGTAATAATGTCACCCTATCTATCATTATCTGATTTAGCGGATGAATTTTTGTTTGACTTAAAAGTCGACGAAACTTACAATAAAATCAACCTGTCATTATCGTTGTTAACTTGCAACTTAACAATTTTAGCCTACATAGCAATTATAGGCCCAAAATTTTTTTTAACTAGCCAAATATACGTTAAATTCCGTGTGAAGTGTAAGCTACTCCGTTTTAGGAAATCCGTATTTAGGAAACACGAATCAAACGTTGATGTCGTCTTTCCCTTTTTTTTAATTGTTTCTTTGGCAGCAAACTTCTTAGAAGTAGGGTTTAAACCCAATTTCTATATATATAATGAGTTAACGGCAGCCAATTCTTCCATGCTTATCAGCACATCGTCGCTTTCGGTTTAATCACCGCCCCCAATTTAGAGAAGCACTGGTATTTTGTTTGTTCTCTTTTTTCTCTTTTTTTGGTAATCCATGCCATACTGCTTCGGTTTGGTCGTGTGCATGCATAGTTTTGCAATATGTTGACGATGCCATCGACTGAATTCCTAAACGCAGACATTTTTTTTTAGATTTTCAAGTTTTGTGACGATCAGAACTTAAAGCAACCGAGGTACTCGTCCTTCTCATCTTTCAATTCGACCACATGTTCTCATCACTTAGGGCAATGTTGAAGGCTTGATTATTGGTTTATTTGATAGTTCATCCATTGTGATCCCCAACTCTTGCATGGTACCCTTTGGCATGAGGTTGACTCCTGAACCTCCGTCGATCAAGATACGTTTGACTTTATGCCCCTGGATGTACCCTGACACACAAAGAGGCCTATTGTGAAGTGTAGACCAAGAAGAAAATCTTCATATGAAAAACTCAAGGCTGAGTTGCAGGAGAAACATCCAGTTGATTGTTCGGTAGGCTCAATCTTCTCTTTCATGTTGTCTGCATACAATTCTGGTTTCTCGAGTCCTTGAAGTATCAATTGACGTTTCTCTTTAGGCAAATGAAATATTTCTCTCCATCCCATGTTTGCAGGGAGGCCATCTAGAGCATTCATTACTTCAACATCCTTTTGAGGGTGAGATTGTTGCGTTGACACTGCATCATCCGCCTCTCCTTCCTTTATCTTTTCTTCATTGCTACCTTCAATTGCTGAGGTAGTGCACACGGTAACTTTGTTCAAGAAATCTCGTGGGAAGAATTCTTCTAAGGTAATATGCCTTAGTGGTTCATGCTCTCATATATATATATATATATATATATATATAGGTAAGACATGTGGTTTAACCACAGTTTTAGCCTTTTTCTTCCCTTTTTGCTTGTAAGGCTTTTTCTTCTTTGGCTTACTTCGCCGACGTTGGATGTGTTGAACTGTTTGTTTCACTTGTTTCTTCGGTTTCCTACGCGTGACCAATGTCCAACCTTCATTGTCATCGTCTTCATCTTTATCTCTTTCATACTTGTCCCGAGGAGTTGACTTTGTTTCTAACGACGTTAGAGGTAGTGATGATGTTGACCTTTGGATCCGTAACGTCGTAGGCTTCAAACTTCCAAATTGCAACGTATGCACAAACCATCCTTGATGCATAGTTGGTTCTTCAAGCTCCTCCAGAACCGCAGTAGTTTGATTTGTTGAAACTGTTTCATCTAAGTCAAGAATGATCTTCCCTTCCTTGGATAGTTGCATGATATTTTCCTTAAGTGTTATACACTTTTCAAGGGGATGACCCAACAACCTATGATAGCGACAGTAGTTGGCATCTCCTGTCTTATTTGCTTGCTCAGGGCGCTTGGACTCTCTGGCACTTGTATAACCCTTTCTCCAAGAGGTCATCTAACATTCCTGACAAGTCGGAGTCTGGAAAGGGGTACTTCTTTGCTTGTAATTCCTCCAAGGTAGGCTTCTCCCATTGGTAGTTGTAAGCAAACTTCTCTGTCTTCTTCTCATACTTGGGCTTGGATGAGATCTTCACTGGCGCGTTGCTGGTTTCGACGGCCATCGTTTCCTTTGTTGATGACCTAGAGCTCTTATCCGTTTTCTTGAACTCCTTTGTTGATGACATTTAAGTACCAATTACCAATTTTATATGTGTAAAATAATTCATTCCATTTTCGTCAATGTGACCTACAACTCAATTGCAATCACAACTAACCGATAACTCTTATCTATAAAATTACGATAACTTTTATCGACTTTAATAAAATAACTATTTATTTTATCGAAATCGAATCTCATATAATCGAATTATCATGAGATACGAACCTCTTATTAATCTCGTTCAATTTAAGAAATTAATCAATTCGTATCATTATACAAATTATTAATCTAAATGATTATGTCATCATCCTTTAGGCGTGACCTTAAGGGATCGACTGATCATCACCATCACATGACAGTAATGTCAAACTCTAGAAAGTCAATCATTACTGATAAATGTTGATAAGTCGACTTATAATTTATCATCCCTTCCGAATTATCATGAGATACGAACCTCTTATTAATCTCGTTCAATTTAAGAAATTAATCAATTCGTATCATTATACAAACTATTAATCTCAATGATTATGGCATCATTCTTTAGGCGTGACCTTAAGGGATCGACTGATCATCACCATCACATGACAATAATGTCAAACTCTAGAAAGTCAATCATTACTGATAAATGTTGATCAGTCGACTTATAATTTATCATCCCTTCCGTATTCAATATGTATAAATATATATGAGATTTAATGATTATATTAAATCATGTGATCGCCCTACCGGTGATACGAGATCACGTTAAAATTACAACCGAATCAAGATTCCCTTACATTACGGCCTTACGGGTAATATCGATTAAAAACTAAGACCATACTAAGTAAAATTACATAATTCAAAATTATATAAATAAAATATGACAATAACATTAAATAAAATGCAACATTAAAATATGAATGCAAATGCCAATTTTTAAGCCAAATCGCCTTAGGGAACAAATTAAATATCGTATATTTGGTTGCGGTTTTTACGGATTTGCGTGATTAATATCTAATAAAATCACAATTAAATTACATAAATTATATTTATGTCCAACATAATCGTCTTAACACTATTTAGGCCTCAAATATTAGTCCGTACCAAATTTTGACCACGATTCAACTTGAGTTACTTTATTGTTCGTTAATTACTTGTATTTACGGGAAAAATAAAAGAAAAAAGCCAAAAAGTCATTAAAAGTTCGAAAAATTCAAAATTCAAATTTTGAATATTCTGGAAATTTCCCAAAGTTCCAGAACTTTAATAAAAATATCCTTATAATTATAATTAATTTATTTTATAAATCAATCGTAGAATACATATTTTTTAGCCAAAAAATCCAAATTTATTATAAAAACATGCAATAAAATAAGGATAAAATTTTGAGTATTCCAAAATCACGTTTAGAACCCGGAAAAACCAAATATATATTCTAAAGACGAATTTTTAATTGTATGACTTAATAAATTCCAATTATTAACCTTTATCATATAAAAATTAATAATTAATATAAACAGAAACTTTTCAACTTGAAATTTTGGATCTTATGGTCATATCACATATGATACCTATGGGTAAAATTTCATGCCATAAAATAAATTTTACCTAATTTTAATACAATTTGTCACTATTTTAACGATTTTAACCTCTAAAATCATAAATCATGCATTATAAGATGAAACGTTCTCAAAACTTACATAGATTATGTAAATATAGCATGTGACATTGTGTAAAAATGTCATGGCCAAATTTCAAATATAACTATTAATGTCAAAATTAGTCACTATTAGTTTGATTTTTACCTTAAAAATCATTAATCATGCAAAATAAGATTAGAAATTCTAAAAACTTAAATATATTCTGTAAATATTGCATTTGACTTCTAATAAAAGTTTCATGGTCAGATTCGTCATATAACCTTGCTTACCCATTTAATCTCATATTATGACTATTTATCATATATATAAAATTCATAATCCATGCAAAATAACTTTATAAATTACGAAAATTTACATGCCTTATATAAAATATGCATGTGAGAACGTATCCAAAAATCACGGCTATAAAACAAGTCTAACTATTTTTTCCTTAAAATTGACATTTTAATCATATTAAACTCAATATTATACAAAGAATTAATTTAGTGAACAATAAAATCCATAAATTTTATTTTGTGACCTAAAACCATTTTAGGACCAGTTTCTAAAACATTCAAATTAATTTCGGAATTTATCATATATAACACTAATTATCAATTTTTGTTTGTAAATCACATTTACTAGGAAACATAAATCGATCTTGCATGCAACAACCTAAATGCTCTGATACTACTTGAAGGAAAATCATATTTTCAGATGAGTCTCATATCATATACGGAGTATGAGACAAAAATTAATTTAGTCATAAAATTAAATATGGAACTTATTAGACCTGGCAAACAGGTCGGGTCGTGTCGGGTTCGTGTTCGTGTCACCATTAAATGGGTCATGACCCCTAAACCCTAACCCGACCCAATTAGATAAACGGTTCACATGCATCAACCCTAACCCAACCCATTTATTTTTTCAATAACCCAACCCGACTTGTGTAACCCATTTAAGTTTAACAAATCAATTTCGACCCATTAAACCCGTTTAACCCATCAAACCCATATAAATATAATGCATTCAAAATTAAAATGTACATCAAGAATAGACAATCTTCATATCTTATTTCAAATTCAAAATAACATAACCCGATTATAACCCATTTAGATGGATATATCATAACCTATTTAAATTAATGGGTTATTCGTGTCGGGTTCGTGTCGGAAGACCCCAACCCGACCCCGACCCATATAAATTCGAGTCGTGTTCGTGTCAACCCAATTACGTAAACGGGTTGAAACAGCTTGACCCAAACCCGCTAATTTCGTGTCGGGTTCGTGTCGTGTTTTCGGGTCGTGTCAATGATTGCCGCCTCTAGAACTTATGCATGCAATTAAAACATAAGATGGAAATCCTTACATTAAGGTTTCGGAATTAGGGCACGAAATTTGGTCACCTACCAAATTTCGATCTTGAGCTTAATAATGTAAGGGATGAATTGCAACTCCAAGTATAGGAGTACTACTCTTGTAACACCCAAGATGAACCCTATCAAACTATTAATAATATATACTAGATATTATAAGTAGTAATCCTTAAATAATATTACTTACTATTATACTACACTAGTATTTTATTTGTAATATTAGGAATGAGACTACTAAAAATTCTAGAGACAATTTATTAGACTGAAGAGGATTTTTTGAATTTTGAAAATGCAAAGTGTAGTAATGAAGAATAAGAAGACTATAGTTTAAAGAGAAGGAAAACCCTTCTCCTTCCCCATGTTCACGGTTCACCATAGTGAAGAGAGGCCATCATACTTTTTCTCTTTTCCACTTAATAGGATGGTTAGAGCTAGGGTTCATGCTCATCAAGATGTCTAACTCATAATTTAGACAAAATAAAATAAGGTCCATAACCACCTATTATTCCTTCATTACCACGGCTCCCATCATTAACAACGGATCCATTTTACACATTTTATTTTGTCATTTATAACATGTCACAAATGTGATATAACACATGATAAATGACTATTAGCAATTATTAAATGTGTATTTAAATCATTTAAATACGATTTCTTATCATATATATAATACCTAACATTTAAGTACCAATTATCAATTTTATGTGTAAAACGTGTCATTTCATTTTCGTCAATGTGATCTACAACTCAATTGCAATCACAACTAAATGATAACTCTTATCTATAAAATTACAATAACATTTATCGACTTAATAAAATAACTATTGATCTTATCGAAATCGAATCTCCCATAATTGAATTATCATGAGATACGAACCTCTTATTAATCTCGTTCAATTTAAGGAATTAATCAATTCCTATCATTATACAAATTATTAATCTTAATGATTAGGGTATCATCATTTAGGTGTGACCTTAAGGGATCGACTGATCATCACCATCACTTAACAGTAATGTCAAACTCTAAAAAGTCAATCATTACTGATAAATCTTGATCAGTCGACTTATATATATATATATATATATATATATATATATATATATATATATATATATATATATATATATATATATATATATATATATATATATATATATATATATATATATATATATATATGAGATTTAATGATTATATTAAATGAAGTGATCACACTATTGTTGAGTACGTTTACTCCAACAATGTGTAGGAAGAGTATGAGTATGAGGAAGCGAGTACAAGGAAGAGAGTACGAGCGTTAGGAAGATTACAAGAGATTGAGTTGAGTTTTTTATAAGAGTATGTGAAAGAACGCAAGGCAAGAGTACGTGAGTGAACCTTTAAGGGTAAGAGGAGAGTTAAGGGAAGCCGGTGAGAGAGATAGATTGAGAGAGAGACGAACTTCGGGGCTAAGTTCTTTTAAAGGACGGAAATTGTAATACGCGGTATTTGTGGGGGCCGTTAGAGTGCCTTGGGATCCGTGATAGGGCCCACTGATACTAGAAAGTAAAGAGTTGACCAGATACGAGACCAAGTGCATTTAGAGTAGACCAAGTAAGAGAGTTCAGGATATCGAGTGGCAGACACTCGGCCGAGTAAGCGATTTACTCGACCGAGTGAGTGGCATTCAATCGAATGCACGTTTCAGTTGACCGAGTGAAATCCACTCGGTCAATTTAAATCCAGTCAATCGAGTGAAATGGGCACTCGCTCGAGTGGAATCCGTCAGAACGCGAGATTTAGTCTTTTCTTCCACCAAACGTTATTTTATTATTCCACAACCTCTTCTTCTCTCTAAACTCTCTTCCATCTCTTTAAAACTCTCCCAAACATCTCCCATGAAGATTCAAGCTTAGATTTGTGACAGAACGCCTTCTCTAATGCCCGGTATATCTTGGTAAGTTAATTGCCACCCTTGTTCTTATCTTAGTAAACCCTAACTTTTGGGGGTTTTGTTATGGGTAATTAATTGATGATTAAGGAGATTGATATGAATAGGTAAGTGAGCCATTAAGGGAAAGATGAGAGTTTAGGGAAGTCGATGAGAGAGATAAAGAGGGGGGGGGGGGGGGGGGGAGGGAGAGAGAGAGAGAGAGAGAGAGAGAGAGAGAGAGAGAGAGAGAGAGAGAGAGAGAGAGAGAGAGAAACTTCAGGGACTAAGTTATTTTTAGGGTGTGTTTCGATAGAAAAATAGGGAGGAAAATGGAGGGGAATAGAGGGAAGGAAAAGGGAAAAAAAAAGAAAGGGAGGGGGAATGAAGAGAGGTTGTTTGGATAGCAAAATTAAAGTAGAGGGAAAGGGAGAAGGATGGAGGAAGATGATGATTTTAGTGCATTGGAGGATGGAGAGAGTTACGCCATATTAGAGGAGTAGTTGGTCTTATCATTCTTAAATTAGTGTCAAAAGAAAGTTTTCCTTCCAAATCTTGCCAACAATGAAGAGATTATGTTTTGGTCTAATAAAGGGAAATTGAATCCTTCCATTTCCATTCCCTTCTATTTCTTTCTTTCTATATATTGTAACCAAACAACGGAAATTGAACCCTTCCCTTACCCTCCCCTCCCTTCCCCTCCCTTCAATTCTCTCAATCCAAACACACCCTTAAGGAGGGAAAATTATAATACCCAATATTTGTAGGACCCTTTAGAGTGCCTTGGAAACTGTGAGAGGGCCCACTGATACTAGAAAGTGAAGAGTTGACGAGATACGAGACCAAGTGGGTTTACAGTGGACCAAGTAAGAGAGTTCAGGATATCTGCCACTCGGCCGAGTAAGCGATTTACTCGATCGAGTGAGTGGCATTCGGTCGAGTGCACGTTTCACTTGACCAAGTGAAATCCACTCAGTCAGTTGAAATCCACTCAATCGATCGAGTGAAATGGGCACTCGGTCGAGTGGAATCCATCAGAACGCGAGATTTAGTCTTTTCTTCCCCCAAACCTTATTTTATTATTCCACAACCTCTTCTTCTCTCTAAACTCTCTTCCTTCTCTTTCAAACTCTCCCAAACATCTCCCATGAAGATTCAAGCTTAGATTTGTGATATAACGCCTTCTCTAATGCCCGAGATATCTTGGTAAGTCAATTTCCACCCTTATTCTTATCTTAGTAAACTCTAATTTTTGGGGTTTTTGTTATGGGTAATTAATTGATGATTAAGGAGATTGATAACGGTAATTAGTGAGTTTTAATAAGGGGTTTTGGGTGGTACTATAGTATACGATTTATAGTGATAGTATTATGTGCCTTGTATATGAAGTAACGGTCTGGTGAGAGGGAACTGTGACAAAATCATATTTGCTTATGGATATGCTAAAAGGTAGGTTAATACTACTCGGTTTCAGTATTGTGTTATTGCATTAGTGTAATTAATGTTAATTTGTCTCACATGAATACTGTAAGTGTATTATGACATGATTAGTCTTAATGAATATAATTAAGGAATGATAATGATGATTAGTTGGTCAATAATGATAATTAGTCAATATGTTGGATGAGTCTCACATGGATGTGAATGACATGATAATATGTTAATGGTAAGTTGAGGATGAATGATTATACCAGAATTGGTTGTGTCTCATGATGAGTCGAAATTAATTGAACATGTGGTATCTTGCCTTTATTATGGTTATTATGAATGTTGATAATGATGATGAATACGTTAGATGGTTGTTGCTGAGGATACGAAAATCATTTGGGAGATCGTCTTCTGCTCGAGTTGCTTCTTGGATTTTTCCACTATTAAAGGAATGTGCACATTAATGACTCGAGTCTGTAGGGGTGCGTGTGGTTGAGACACAATGCTTGTCAAGGGACTACGAGTCGCACTTGGACTCGATGTCATGAACGTATGCGTATTCCTGACTCCTAGGTGTTGTGAGTATCGTTGGACGTGTTCCGGTACTCGGGATTGAGGTGATGGTTGTGGATACGATTGGACGTTTCCCGATACTGTTATGCCAGTTGTAGTACGGTTAAGAGTATCACATGTGATAGCCTTATCGTATGTTGCATGTTATTCTATTGCATATGTTATATGTTTAATTATATGAAAACAGACGTGTTTGGTGTTGTTTAATTGTCACCCATTTCGGGGCGGCCCATGTTGATCCATATGATATTTCCGGTCATATGGGAGCTTGTGATGTCAGATTGATTTGGGTAACAAGTGGGAGACAGACGAGCCTTGACGATCACTGAGTCATGTACAATAGTTAGAAGGGTATACTAATCATGATGAGTTGAATTTTAATTCATTAGTTTCCATTTGTACAACGTTAATATTTTTTTATATTAAAAGTGTTCTTGATTGTATCTCCGACTGCATTACCTCGGGAAACCGAGATGATAACGCCTCAATTATATTGGTCGGGTAATCGGGGTGTTATAGTCACAGACAACAATGCCTTAGATATGCTTGATCAGGATCACTTGTTTTAAGTTTTTTGTCTTTATGTAATTAGTTTAGCATCTAATTTAATGATAAGAAAGAGGGATGTGTGACGTTTCCAGGTACTATTTCATCTAACATCTTCATGATAAACATTAACTTAACTAGTACCACTACTTTAGTATTTGATACGGCTTGTGGTTCTCATCTTTGTAATCACTTACAAGGATTGAGAAACGTTCGACGAGTAGCAACAGGTGGTATTGATCTACTTGTTGGGAATAAAGCTAAAGTAGCTCCTATTTCGGTAGGATTAGGAGTCTAATACTAACATGGATAACTGTAATGTGCTTGTTCATGTCATACTTGAGGTTTGTGTCTCATGAGAAAGTTTCTTACTTGACTTATTATGTTGTATATTTCATACATGTGACTGTTAGTGGATGCTGGAGGTTGTTGGTGAAGGTGTGGTTGTGTTGTCTCGTTGTTAAGGAGATGCAAGGCGGTTCCGGAGACCGCCTTATGCTCAGATTTCTCCTTGGAGTTTCCCCTATCCAAGGAGAACATGCACGTTTATGGCTTGAGTACGGAGGGATTCGTGTGGTGTCACGACGTTTGGCAGAGATCTGGTTAGCGTCCGGGATCAGTACCATAGGTGCGTCCCGCATACCGGTTTTTTTAGGTGTGGTACAACTATTTGGTGGCCGTACTGCGATGTCGTTATCGAGTTATATGGATGTAGAGTTTTGGTGGATGGAAACTTGTGACTTGTGTGTTCATTATTGCATTGCATGTTCATATTCACATGTCTTTCCGTTAGTGTTTGTATTATTGAAACTGATGTGTGTGGCTATGTGTAAATTATCACCTTCTTTAATTGGTTTGTGATGATCTATATGGTATTTCCAATTATATGGGAGCAGTTTAGAGTATATGTTTAGATATGGCAATAACAGGGATATGGGTCGCGCAATGGATAATTGGAGTCGAGTTGCATAGTCACATGGTAGATGACGTAGACTTTAGTTGAGTTGTATCATGTATGATTCACATTTTGTTATTCATTTATCAACTTATGTAATTCATTAAACATGTTATTTATATAAAATGTTGCTTAATCGGAGTTCTGATTAAATATCCCGAAAAACAGAGATGGTAACACTCCCAATTATTTTGGTCGGGTAAGAGAGAGTGTTACAAGTAAAGAGTAAGGCAGTGTACAAGAGGGATTAAACACATAAAAGTTATAAACAACACTCATTAAACAACCATTCATGAAGGCTTGGGAAGTATAAGAAGGGCAAAGTCAAAGCTATCTCCAAAATCACCGCACGACACATACTTTGATGAAAAAACGTTCATAGAATTCATTGGGTGAAAGGAACATGGTGATTGAACATTGTGCATATTATCATTATCAATCATCATATTCATATACATGGATGGTGGGGACGCATATAAAGAACAAACAAAAGAATCATGTCCAAATAACCAGATATATCATGAGAATATGAATTGCGTACACATCATTCTGAATTACGATTATGTTGAACATTGTGAACATAAAACGGGGAATCGACCTTAACTTGTGGTTCAATCAATCGTGTCATTTTCCCAAAACCCGTGATGAACATCAGTCTTAGCCCCTTTCTCAAGCAAAGGTCTCGATTGTGGAGGGAGAGTAATTTAATGTGTGAACAATGTGTAGGTGTATTAATCATAATTTTAAGTGAAAGAATTAAAATTAATGTCAATTGGTCTTATTCACATAGTTATTAAGCTAGTTTATTATCAGGTTATCCATTGAGTTGAGTTAATATAGAGTCACAGATCAGGTTAGATCGGTTCAGGTTAGATCGGTCCAGGTTAGAAAAAATAATGTTGTTATTGGTTATCGATTCTATCCAAGTTTGAATCAAATCGGTTTCAATTCACCCAATTTTCGAGTTCTACCAGGTTGGATTTCGGACGGGTCAAATTAGACGGGTTCCTCTAATCGGGTCAATTTTTGCCGACCGTAGGCACCTGATGTAACCATATTTCATGTCACTGTACACCAAACCAATGATAATATTGTATTTGTTGGTATTTTCCGTGAAAAACAAAAACTTCCAAGAATCTAAACATAATATAGAGAAAAAATTTAATTGATTAAGGTGTACCATATCACCGTACATAGGAATATAGGATGCCCAAGAATTTTTCTATATAATTTCAGTAATAACAATATTCTATTTACCAAAAGAAGCCCAATTACAGCGCCGAATATTTCAATGGGTTCCAGATCTTGTCTAAGCACGAGTTGAAGACGGGTTACTGTTGCTTGTGTACCATTTTCGTATCTTGCATGCACAAAAAGAGGTTAAGGTTATGTTTTCTAAACCCTCTACCATTTTCATAGCCTTGGGTACTCATGAGTCATTACGTACAAGCTAAGGAATCACATAATTTACAGAAATGATACAAGAATAATGCCTCGCCTCAGCTACAACCTACTCTTACAATCGTATAACATTTTTGTGTTCCACCTCAACTCCGGCCAATCTGATACGCAAACTTTCATCCTGAGACCGCCTTCCTTTCCCCAGAACCAACGATAATATACCATTTGCAAGCTTTACGTATAAGATTCCTGTAGTTCCACATGTTCAAATACAGGCCATCAGTATCACTCCAAAAATGAGATGTAGCTAATCACCCTAGTGAACAAAGCTGGATACTCCGTTCTAGAAAAGACTGATCAATTCTATGCTTTTTTCGAGGATCTAAGGGGGGAAATGCAAACATACACTCAAAGCGAATATCCATCCTAAACTCAATCAGGGATAGGATTGCCTGATAACCTCTCACTTCTACCTCTATTGTGGGACGATATGCCTTTCACACGCATAGAAATGACCTAAGCAAAGACTCTAAACTGCCCTATATAGTAAACGGAAATGTTGTCCTCCTAAGTGATCCATTCCAACTTTAACCTTCCAAGTATAAGAAAATTGTTTGTGCATTTGGGACAAAATCCAAAATGGAAAGGTGATCAATCTTTTTCCGGATAAAGGGAGCTTAACATAATCAAGTTGAGATAAGTTGAGAGGTCATACAGAAATATGTATGTGCTTTTAAACAAATTTATGTCTAAAGTTGTCGGTAAATAATGTTTAGAAATTACCATCGAGAAGAAAATAAGATTAATGAAGATTAAAACGCCATATTACCAGATTTGTGGAAGAATCCATGCGCTAACTCTACAACTAGAATGAGAGAATATTATCAAGCAGGTGGCAATGATCGGCGACATGTAGGACATTCCATTTTTATGTCCATCCATCTTTGTAAGCAACCGGAGTGGAAGAAATGATCACAGGGAGTCACCTGAAAAGGAAATTATTTGTTTGTCACCGATTCACAATATATATTTTGTAGGAAAACTATTACACAACACAGTTATTACCATGCAATCGCTAGACCGTTGAGAGAGATCGATGGCAGCCATGCAAATGACACAGTCTGTTGTACGGTTTGAATCTTGATCGAACCGTCTATAATAACTGTACTTCTCGGGTAGGATCTACCAGTAAAAGACATGAAAAATTTAAAAATCAACAAGAGAGTGAAGAGACACTCGATTTTTAAGCTGCATGCATATTACATGGGTTAACCAGTCTTAAATGCAATAAATACATACACGAGAGTACGAGACTGACGAGACACACTTTACAACTCACATCAGCTTTAATCTGTTGCGTAATCTAAAAGTACCATTACACATTTACACTTACACATAACTGAGTACGATGTTCAGAGGAAATAAAAAACAAACTGAAGTTTGTTCATGCCATAAAACTGGGGAAGTTTCAAATGGTTGCATTACATTGGTTTTAGACAGGCTTGTACACATTAAACACATCCCAGGAGATACACCATTTGCTTTTTCACACATGCCAAAGCAAAGCATAAATTGCAATTGAAATATATTTAATATTACATTATACAAAAATATAAAAGTTTGATATTTTTATTGTACTCATAAAGGCGAATCAAACAAGATTCCGCATGGCTATATTTTCTCTTATATATTGCCAAGAAAAGATTTTCTTTGCTCATGAATAGTGTCAAAAAATTAAATGGTGTGTTTGAATATGAATGGAGGGGGTGGTTTATACTTTATACAAGTAAATATATACAATGCACTGAGACATGCTCAATAACATATTTGTGTTTGGCCCATGCACATAAAGAGACCTTGCGACTAGTTGTGCGGTGTGCCCAGACAATAGCGTACATAGGTTCTACTGTTGGTACGTGGTGCGAGGAGAACGTGAAATTCCTCGAACTTTGCCGTCACAACAATATTAACACAGTGTTTAGGGTCTGTTGGAGGGAGCCAGAGGCTAATTCTAGATGATCCGTGTTAAAAAATATATGATTGAAAATTGCCCGAGATGGTTTCTACTCCACAACAAAAAAAAGCACAATTAGTTCAGTTAGCCATTCATTTTGCTCTATTCCATCATAATCCAAAGCATAAGAATTTTTAGTCTTTGGATCCATTGGAAACGGAAAACAACCACAATTGGGTTCTGGAGCAGGCATTTGCCAGATTGAGCCAAACCTAGATCTTTCACAAAAGTGATAGTTGAAAGATGCAGTCCTTTTCACAATAAAAATCTCAACCCCTAACCTTAGAGACTCGAGCTTTGAAACTCTCACCCAGGTCATATACATTTTTTTTAAATAGAAGCATATATTTCAGAATGAGAGACGGATCCATGAGGTGATGAAGGTGAAGGTTACCACTTACCACCCACAATTCTTTGCATATGCTACAGAGCTATATAGGAGTGCAGGAGAAGAAACGAGACAATAATGGGTAAGAGGAGTAGATTGTGAAAAGGAAATGAAGAAAATTCAGTATTACCTGGCGTGGTATAAAGCAACGCGACCCGAAGTAGTGCTGAACAAGAAGAACCAGTGATTGGAATCCCATGAAAGTACACAAACATACACACCATGTTTTGTCTGGCTGAATGCGCATAAAGTTGTTGGGGCAACCAAAGACATATAATGGTATTGCTAGTCGAGTGATAGTCATCCCTAAGATGTAATGCGGGTGCAACGGCTTTCTTGAATCACGGATAATATTGGTAACTATTTGAGGTATCCAAAAGGAGTACATAAGAAGAAGAATAGGTCGAAGATAACTATGAAACTCGTACATAACCAGAATGCCTCCCAACAAGATGCCATCTGTAAACAAAAAAATATATATTATATATTAAAAATAGGGAAAGAATCACAGTTGAGTCGATCTACTGAACATAAGATGATTTGCAAGCAAAATTGGCAGATAAAGATGATGGAATCACATATACACATGAAATACGAGTGTCCGTAGGCTTAATTGAACAATGAACCAATAACTTTATTGCGATTAGTGATACTCACAGAATCTGCTATAGAGAACTGAAAGTTCACGTCTCATGGCCTCCCAACCTTCACCACTATTAGCAGGCCTACTAGCTTTCCATATAGCCAAGAGATATCTCATCTCAAATATTGAAAAGACGACAAACTTGAAGAAGGCGGCGGTTGCAAAGGCATTAAACAAGGATTCTGCAACAATGAAAACCAGTGTAAATGGACAAAATAAGCATATCAATATCCATAGAAGATTGAATAGCAAGTTCTGCAAGCCAAAAGAGCAAGCCATAGAAGATAATAAGATATAAGATAGATATTAAACTGTACAAATGTTTCAAGTTTATCAAAGACAAAGCATTCAGATGTGAACAAATGGTAGCTGAGTTTTCCCTCCAAATATTTTCAGTAGGCTTGTATGAAGAAAAATGGATCCTTCCATGTCCCTCTCACTCCATTTCTCTGCAACCACTACTGCTAAGTAAATGCTAACCAAACAATGGATACTGCACTCTCTCTTTCCCTTCAAATCCTTCTATCAAAGCAAATCCCTGCCCTTTATTTGGTAGAAGAAATATGGAGGAAAATGGGACGGGGACAAACCCTCTTGTTTGGATATTAAGTTGGGTTTTAGGGAAACATAGAAATATGTTTTCCCTTGTACAATCCAAATAACACCTGAAAGTTCTCAACCAGCAACGAAAAAGCCCACCACCCACCACCAACACTGATATCCCTTCTGTTTCACCTGAACATATTCTTCAAAACTCACACCACCACCGTAAACACCCACCCCAACCCTTGAAAATCCACTCCCCACCTCGGAGTCCCCTTCATTCCACCCATGAAAACACTTTCTGAAAATAGAAGAGGGGATTGGGGGTGGTGGATGGATTTTAATGGCTAAGAGAGGGTGTTTCTTAGGGTCATCGAATGTGGCAGTGGAGACGGAGAGAAAAGGGAGGAACAGAACTGGGAAAGCTAAGCAGTATCCAAATAATGAGGTTAAGTACATACAGGAGAAAACGAGATAATCAAAAGGACAAGAACAGCAGTGTTTGTGTGGGAAGAATCACCAGGTCCAGTGGCAAATGTCGACGGTCAAAGGATGTTTACTTCTGTAAGAAAAGCACTTGGATATGTTGCTCAACTTGATGTCTCGACAGACCTTACTAAATCCCATCAGGCTTTTGCATTGCCTATTAAAAATTGCTCCTCAAAGAATGAATTTACAACTTTCGGTCAAAATATCTGATAATGAACAATAATGGTGGTGGTCCTTCGACAGAGGCTGTTGGTGGGTGTTGATGGCTCACAGAGTTGGATGTGGAAGGCAGGGGAGAGGCAGTGGTGCGGTCTGGTGAAAGAGGCGGTAGCAGCTGCGGGGTCAGTGGGTGAGGGGATGTCGAAGTGGTGGGTGGATGGTCAAGGGGAGGGATTTGCCAGTGCCGTGGTGTCCGGTGGGTGTGCCGGTGGTAATGGTGGGATGAGAGAATGGAAGTCAAAATTGAAAGGTGATGTCAAAATGGTGATGGATGGGTGAGGTTGATTTGGTCTTGGGTTTGTGTGTTTCAATCCGTTGGCACACCATTTCGATAAATAAGTTCATTCTGACTTTAAATGATAGTTCTTTAATGTTTTAACATTAATTTTAAAAAAGATTCGTTTTAGTCACAGTTGTGGTCTTCATTCCTCAAAACCTTTATAAAACAGTAGCGTTTTGGTTTTGCAGCCTTGATTAATACCCTGCTTGTCTCTTCTTTATTCTTCTTTATACTTGTGTTGTTTGGAAATGTAGTAAACTAGAATGAATGGAGGGAGTACAAACAGACTAGACTATCTATGGCTGAGCACTTTGATTGGTCAGCACTAGATCTCATGGTTGGTGGTTTTTGTAATTGGGATATCACCTAGAATGCGTAAAAAGTAAATGGTAAGCCATAGAAATGCCGTGGCAAATCAGATATATGTGCTGAATCAAAGGGTAATAGAGCAATAGTCTAGCATTCGGCTCTTCAGCTGCATAAAGACCTAACTTTATTCAACTTTAAACTTTGTATTTTCACTCCCATTCAGTTCAAAAAGCTCCAGGAATATTTATCGACAATTTTGGTGTGTGTAAATTGAAGTGTCAATAGAATGGACCATATACAAAAATGAGACTGGATAGAGGATTTTGATGAATTAACTAATGAAGTAGGATGAAAAGTCTGCAGATGAGGTCAACTTAGACTAATTCAGTTCTCCAAGACAACTGATATAGAAGGTGGGCCTACCAACAAGTATTCCAGCTGTCAAATGTAGAAGGCACAGATATGCATCCATAATAGCCTGTTGCCCAATCATCAATATAGAAACCTTGGCAGCTCCCTGGAAGACAAGTGGAATCATAATAAAGTAAAGACGATGGCTAAATTCGACTAGCACTGTAACAGAGTTAAGAGGTTATGGATAAATCAAGAAAAATAGTCTTACAGATTGTGTATTGCTATGCTCCATTTGTCGAATCAACAAAAGAACTTGAAGGAAGGATACCTAAAGCACAATTTGGTCAAGAAGTCCAAGTGGTAAAACTTTGAAAAAACAAAAATAGTAACTAATACTAATGGAAAAATGGAAAAACATATACATAGGCAATTCAAATAAATAAATAAATTCACTCTGCATTGAAATTGCTAAAGTTTACAAGGATACAAAGGTAACCATCAGCGTATAATTGACAGCCTTATTGTAGTAGACTTCAATGTTGACAGAGGTAGCATTAAGCAACAACGGAGAAAAACAGTCTCCATCTTCATCAGCAGATGGAGATTCCATTAACCCCTCTAAGTGGTATCGATCATGCTCACCATCTAAAATTCAATCATTTAGAGGCTTAGCAACGCTACAGCACAATAGTAATAAAATTATAGAGCATCACTTGGGAAGATGGCAAAACTTTTAACAGTTTATGGTAAAAGATTCATTTAAAATGATGTTTGAGAGAAACAGGAAAAAAATGAACATGATTCAAGCATGTAAAACACAGAAGAATGAAATCAAGCGTCTTCATTCACTGTCGCATATGAAGACGTGTTTACTAAACGGGTTTTATTTGGCTTCTTAATTTATTTGGTGAGTCTGGGGGATTACCTTTCAAACCCGTAGGCGAATATGCCGAAAAAACTAGCTGTAGTTCATCAAAATGTCCATAAAGGCTGTCTATCTCAATTTAATAAAGAAGTTAACGGCTCATCGACGAAATTTCAGTCTTTTGATAGTTTCATGTACACACAATCTACGCTGAACCTAAATGATGTGAGACCTAAAAAGCTAACTAGCTAAGTTGCATTAACAAAATGTTAAATAGGCTTTTGAGGTTCAGAGAAAAACAAATTATCTGCGCTTTGCATTTCGAAAGAGCCCAAGTTCAAAAGGCTTAGTTTACTATGAGTCTAGAATTCCTAATATGCTACTGAGAAGGATTGGCAACAATCTTGAACAGCAGATACATGACAAAGAGAGAAGAGGAAACGGGGAGATACCACTCTGCAAGGATGGAATCCGTGAAACTTGAGCTGCAATTTCTATATTACAATGCTTTTCTATATCCTGCACTTGGGCTACAAAAAAAACAGAAGGAGAATTGAAGTACTGATAATGAAACTTGGATACATGTGTGAGACAAAAATGGAGACTTGGTAGAGACAAATATTACATTTCTTTTTTCTCCATACCCTGGGAGACTCTTGAAAAACTTGTGACGAGAAAACTCCAAGCTGCTCGAACCCACAAAATAAAATGAAAGGACAAATGTTAGACCTCAAAAGTGAGATAGAGCAATCAATCCCAATAGATATTGATGGTAAAACCCTAAAGAAATGGCAGCAGCAACAATATCATAATAATTAATCACAATCAGTCTGGCTAAATGAACAAAAATAAGCATAAATGCAAGGCTCCTTTACCAGGAAGATATTCCTTGAAATTTTAAATTTAGAATTAAATTTGGCAAAACTCTACGAATAAATAATTGAGCTGTATATAAGGAAGGACATTATGACTCCCTTTAAAAGCACCTTGACTAACAAAAAGAACGGATTGATATGCTGACCCAAATCGTATTCACTTGAGGTAAAGAGTAATAGTGCACTTTGTGAATAAATAAAAAGAGGGTATCTTTACCAAGTGATATGGATTAGATAAGAAGTAGTCTTCTTCTAGACCTAATTCACCATCCTTTCCACTGCACGTGATATCAAACACAATGCCTATTAGAGTATTATAGATTATAGATTGAGACTAAAATCCAAAGCAATCTTTATTATTTAATAGTAAGTACATAGACACCGTATCAATTAAACTTATGAGCAATGCAAATCATAACATTTCTTCAAAAATTGAAATGGCTCATACAGACAAAATTAAGGACAAACACCTGTTGGCCACCATTCTTAATTGCCTAAATGGCCATATATATACACCTTCCACTCGAATTTGGGCGCCACCACCTTCACGGTCATTATCGAACACATCATGGAATATAATTACTCCCTGATAATAGCAATGACATGAAATAAGTCAGCAAAAAATGAGAAATAATAAAAACAAAGCATTGAAAGCTAAGAAAAGTGCTTCTATTATGAAATATATAACACATGGACGAAGGTGTTTCTAATATAAAGCAGGTGCAATTTTATCCAGCTAAACATTTATCTTTAGCCACTAAGAAGACCCCAGAGCTGTGAATGATCGACAAAAGAACTTTCCGCCCAAGAGAATATAGCAAACGACAGAACAATCTCTAACCCTACGCCAGATTATGAACTTCTCCTGAACTTTGTGTTCATGAAATATGTTCCATGAAACAATGTCATCATTGCTAGCCACATTAGCAAGGGACACAAAAGGGCCAAATAGTACGAGCTGCTGACCATTAAAGGATGCTTCACTCACCCTCCACGGTTTTAATGGCCATGAGAAAATATTGGGCTTTTATACTAAACATGGAAGAAGCGACCCGTATTCTGATTCGTCCCAAACCCACCGGACCAATTTGATAGATCAAATAACCAATATGGAAGAAGCGAAAACAGTTGCTGAAACTATTGGGCTTTTATACTAAACATAAATGGCATAGTTTTGCTGTTGTTAACTCTGATTAGTTCGCTACCTGAACATAATGTACTCCAGTTATTTTCGTAGGGGTACTCATCAACTCAACGATGGAGCTTCCATCAGATTTTTTGAAATCAGGGAATCTAGCAGAGATATTTGCAGACTCAGTAAACTTCCAATTACCTGCATAACAAAGTTAACGAAGAATTTAAAAAAAGAAAAAAAACCTACTAGAGACAGAAGGAACGAATATGCTAAATGAAGAACGACATTTTCCAATTTTCAGAACAGATATTTCACAAGTTCAACGTCTATTATTTTGTTTCTGCTGAATAGAATAAATCCAAGATTTATCTTCTTTCCATGTAGATCTCAACTGAAAATCGCACATAAACAAACTTTCTACTGCAAAATCATGTGGGCTTCCTTGTGAGCATTGTTCTCATAGGAGGACAGTGAACAGAACGTCAATATGTTTCAGACTACTTCATTACTTATACTTCCATTTTCCTACTGCTTGCACAATTTAATATTGAATACAGTATTCAATTTCAGGTACAGCTAGCAATCCCAGATGCATTTAATTATTGTAAAATTAAAAACAGAAGAATACAGTGATATAATACCCTTATTTTTTAAGTGGAACTTCTGTCCCGATTTTCTCATGGATCAAGTTACAAACCTCTGTAAGTTCCACTTATGTTCCAGCTAGAGAAAGGGCCGATGTTATTGTCTTCCTTTTTGACAAAGAGCCACTGAAATAACAGTGTAGACGATTAAATGTGAGTATTTGAGGAACTTAGAAAGGGGACATTACTGTTTAAGAGTATAAAGGGGTTAAATAGCATGGGAATTATAAAATATATCAAACATTTATTACACCACAAATTAAAGGTAAAGTGCCACTGTTTGCTCACATGTAATCTGCAACCTCCAAGAAACTTCTCTTGAATAACAAAAAATAGAAAATAGGAAATACTGTAGGAACCAACAAATTGTTTAATTTGAAAAAGCAAAAATAAAACCTCCAGATGTCTTTTGTATGGTAACCATGAAATTCAGAAGGCTAAAAACAGCAGGATATTAAAATCATACCTTGTATCTGGAGGGGAAGGGGGCTGTATCTGGAGTCGGAAAGGGGGCTGTATCTGGAGTCGGAAAGGGGGCAGGGCTGGGGGGGGGGGGGGGGATTGGGAATAAAATGTAAACTCACACTTAACTTTATGTGTAAACGATACTCTGAAGAAGAACTAGCTACTAGCTAGCTAGCTATACAACGACCTTCACGACACAAGTCTGAGACTCTATCTAATCATATTGAAACCACAAGAACTACTTTGTTTAGCGGAATGTGAGCCTTGATGTATATCCAAAAGGTATACTCTTAGCCGCGTCCATCCAACATGCATATGTGAAATGTGAACACAGGTTAAGAGAAAACTGAAAAAGCGCAAGGATTTTCTCCAGGGTTTCATATAGGTAAACTGAGTCCCATCTCTCAAAAACAACCCAAAAAGAGATTCCAGCTTCAAATCCAGATGAGTGATGACAACATACAACTTAAAATCACAATTCATTACACCACCTCTCAGGAAGTAAAACTTACATGATTGTATTTTGTTTTACATAAAAAAATTAAGAGAAAAGAACAATTGTATAAGATTATAAGTCGAGGGCATTAAAATATGATGAGAAAAGGAAAAAAAAGAGTGATGCATTCTTCCTATCTAAGAGGAAAGCAAATCGCGCATGGGTTAGTTGGGGCTGCGTAAACTAAGGGAAAGCTTCTTTGTTGGTTCAAGGGGTTAGTTACTTAATTGGCTCTAAATTCTTGGAACAGGGGTCTGAAGTCAAACGTGTGTAAAAACCAATCATATCACTGCTCGCAAAAGTGAACACCAGGTGACTACATCAGCAACATCAATTGTGTGTCGACTTACTCTAGCAAGTTCTTCAGTTCTTTCATATTCAATTAGCCATCAATGAGACAAGGGGAAGCTTAAAAACCAAGAGTGCTGAATGAAATTTCTTAAAATGTGACAATGTGAAATAATAAGAAAAAAAGGAATCAGGAGCACTGCCACACACTTCTAAATCGACTTCTTTTTTTCTGGTTCACATTCTTCCATGTTAATTGGATAAGCATTCTTAGTACAGACGATCAGCAACTTACCCACTTCTACAATTTCATTAGCTTTGAAACATATACGCGGCTGTTTACTTGATTCTAATGCGCAGAACAAAAGTCCGAAACCGTGGCAGTGGGTTTTCCCATTCACTCTATATGCTCACTCCATCGATACATTGAGCAACAAACGCAAATACTGTGAAAGACGGTTGGTTGAATGCAGTTGTCGGACGAGTACAAATCTCCTTTGTAATTATCTAATCATTACTAACTACCAAAAAACATTCCCCCAAAAACCAGCAACATATACATGTTTTGTTGAATATTATCGGGTTGAGGAATTGGAGGTACAACACAAAAGATAATATTCAAATGAAAAAGTTCAAGGACTAACCTCGTCTCCCCAAGACCTTGATTGTTCCTTCAACGGCCTCAAACTCGACGCCGGCGACAAAAGAGCGAAAGCATGCAACAAAGCCAGAAACCCTCTAAAGACAAACCCCAATTTCATTGCCTGACTTCTCCTCGTACCCATCTCGAAATTACAGTAATTAAAGTATCAAAATCACAAAAACCCAACAACAAATTCCCCAATTTTGAAGGTTTTGAGGGTAAATAATAAGCAAAATTGAACAGAACCCATTTAAGAAAAAAGGGTAACAAAATAAAGGGTATTGCTTAAAAATGGAGTCAACTAAGAGGAAGCCATAAGATATAGGAGAAAGACGTGCGAAGTTGAAAGTTGAACTAATAATTGATTAAAAATGAAATCAAATAAAGAAATTGACAAAAAGAAACAAGCTTGTTGCTGTTGTTCAAGTGTAAACTACATGTAGAATGAATGATGAGATAATAATACTAATAATTTGAAGGTCATATGGGGGAATCTTTAGGAGGTATTTAATTATGATTATACCAATAATAATTAAGAATAATATGATATGATAATAGTAGATGAAAGTGTCTCTCTCTAGCTGGTGAAGTTGGAATGTAGAATGCTGGCTGCTTGACTGCAATTGGTTGAGGTGTTGTTATTAATGGTTGGTAAATGTGGTTACTCACTTTCTAAAACGATGTCTACCGGAGTCCGGAGGAAGAAAGGTCAACTATTTCCATAACTCTTACGCTAATTTTTTCTTTTTAGGCAAACAAACACTTATTAATACGGTTTCTCGGAGCATATGCCCTCTTAATAGTAAAACTCATTAAATATCATCTCACATAAAATTATGGCTAATCTAAGGGGGGACTAGGATCCATAGTCAGCCCTAAAACGGCATGTTGGAGGGTAGGGCTTGGCTTGTCCAGGTTGGCTACTGGTGTGACTCGGGCCAGGATCGTGACTAGACATGACAAATAGGCCGGGATCGGGTCAGGTCATTTTGGGTTATTTCGGGTCAAGCGGGTCGTGTTATTCGAGTCAATGAATAAGAGAGAGAGAGAGAGAGAGAGAGAGGCATTTCAAGTCCTTTCCGTTTACTTCGAGTTATATTTTGTCGAGTCATTTTTGTGCTGGGTGGTTTCTGGTTGGGTCAAGTAAGCTCGGGACATGCTCGGGTCAGGTCAGATCATTGGTTTCTGGTCAGATTCAATTGATGTAGTTCGGGTTAATTTCGGGTCTCGATGCGGGTTATTTTTATCAGGTTTACATGTGGCTGGTAAATGGCAGGACAGGCCCGACCAGGGGTAAGGGGCGATTCTTGGACTCGATTGCGCGGTTGGGTCTTGAGTGGCGTGATGGGCGGGTCAGTTTGGGTTGACTCGTGCATTTGCCAGTGCTGGTTATGGGTAAGGTTGTTCATAAACTGTTTAGGACCGACTGTTTCCAACCGGCTAGTCTGGTCCCTTCTCTGAATTCTCAAAATTAAGATAGCCAGTCTTCAGTCTAGTTCAGTCCATGCAAAAAAAAAAACTTTAAAATACCTTATAAAATTTAACCAGCCTAGTTCAAACCCCGAAAAACCCGGACCTAAAAGGTTATGTTCCGGGTCCTCTCCTAATCAGCCTGGTCTCCAGTATCGGGGTATTTGGGTGTCTCGTTTGTTGGCCAAAGCGGTCTGGTCTGGACCATTCGGGTCACGGTCGGACGGGTCATGGTCTTAAATATGTGGGTATTTATTATTTAGTCGGACGTTTTTGAGTTTGAGTTAGGGTTGAAAAGACTAAAATAGTTTGGAATTATTTTTGGTCGGGTTTCAGTCATTTTTTCGAGATCGGCCGTCATTGGATTGTTCTAGGTAACACAGTCATACGGTACTTACTAGTGAGATGATTTTCACTTTTGAGCGTGAAATAGAGCTAAAATAACTTAGGGGCGCTTTGATTCACACGAAAAAGGTATGAAGTATAACTGTATAAGTTTGGCTCATTTTAAGTCTTTGTTTGACAAATATAAGACCTTTATAGTTTCATACTCATACCTTAATCCCATAAGGTGCGAGTCTCTCACACCAAAGAGGGATAATTATGAGTGTGATTCAAGAGTATCAAATTATAATGAACTAAAATGTGAAAACAAAAATTGTGCCGGATGTAAATTGAATTTCCTATATACTTCTTTGATTCAAGATTTATTTCATGATATTATAATATCAAAAATTAATATAAAAATATTTTATTTTACATATTTAACCTTAAAACTCATACCACTCAAAATTAAAACGAATATAAGGTATGAAAAATCAAGTTTCAGTCGCATACCACCCAATACTGGGGTATGATTCCAGGTACCCATGCACGAAACAAATGCTTAACCTAGCAGAACTGACCTAGCCGCACCCGAATGAGGACTTGAATCTGACACAAAACCCGATTTGACCCAAACTTATTCGAGCCAACCTGAATGTTTATTATTGCAAGCTGATTGTTAAGCCCAAATAACTTGAAAACAACCTGCACTGAAAATAACTTGAACCTAAAATGAACAATTTGACCGGCCTGTAACACCCCCACTTAGGAATGAGCCTTTAACAAGACACTACCGACTAAATGTGAGTGTTACCATCTCGGTGACCCGAGACCGTGAATAACAAAGTAAAACAATCAAGGTACTTTAAATAAAAGTTTACATCATTATCAAAACTCGATCTCAAAACCGACAGTCACAACTCACAAGTTTCAAAACCCAACTGATAAATAAGTGTGTCAAAGCGGAAACTAATAAAATATAATGTTTGACTAAGGATGAAATAATTCATGACATTCATGAGCCATTATTTCGTCATTATTTTTCTTCTTTTTCCTTTGTTTTTGATCTCGTTTCGATACCGTTTTGCGTGTCATTATTTGCTTTTATCGCCCTTTGCCTCTATTCTACATATTTGGTGTTCACCTTGTAGGACTTGAGGCGGGAATGAAGAAACAAGAGAAATCGAAGCGGATTTAAATCAAAATAGGACGAATTGGAGAAGAAATGGGATCATTAGTGTAGGGAAATATCGTATATTTCACTATGATATTAATCGTATTAATACCATGATTAAGATTATATCAAAATAAACTTTAATATAAATGCAACGAATGAAATTAAATCGACATAAGAAGAGAAGACAAAACCTTTTATGTAACACCCGGGTTTAAAGACCCAGTAGTTAGACCAAGGACTATAACCTTTGGACTTAGGAACCGATCGATGATGTAAGAAGGAAAGACCTTAGTATGATAGACTGACTGAGTGAACTCGGTCGAGTGGATAGTACTCGACCGAGTGAAACCTACTCGGTCGAGTGGATATTACTCGACCGAGTGAGACCTACTCGGTCGAGTGTATTGTACTCGACCGAGTGAGCCTTAGTCGGCCGAATGGGTTGTACTCGGTCGAGTGCCTCGTTGCAGCGGGGTTATTTCCGTGACAAGACCCAATAAAACCCTATTCATTATTAACCGCTTTCTCATTTATTTCATGCAATCCTAGAACAAAAGAACCCATCTCCACCTACCACCCTCTCCTTCCTAGACTTCCATGACTATCTACAGTCTTACCTTCGGGGCTATCCGACGCAAGACCTAATCTCTAACAGTTATACAACGAGTTTGGTAAGTGTATCACCCATATTTGGTTAACCTGTCATCAACGTCTCATACAATTAGATTAACGGATAGAATCCATATTAGGAGGGGTCGTTCATATCATGTCGGAGTCGCGCGAGAACCTTGGATACATATGTTAGGTAGGTGATCCTACTCAGTTAAAGTACTTGTAATAATTGTATGTTATATATGTCATGGTAGTGACGGCATTGTGGGAAAATATCTGTATATATCCTAATACTTGATATGCAGGATTATAACGAAATTATAATTATGATTTACAGTCATAAACGAAATACGAGATACAAGGATTGGGAACAAAAATCAACCTTTGGTCCTTGCAAGAGGCCTAAGAACAGATATCAAAGTAAATATCCTCCTAATTGTTGCACCCAAGATGCTCCGAGAAATACCCTTTCTTGAGCTAGAAACTGCAAAAATTACCGTTAATTTTTGTGAATGATGAAATAGAGAGAGGGAGAGTGTCACGTTTTATTTTTGGAACTCGTGCCTTTGGGTGTGCCGTGAGGTTAGTATATATAGTAGTAGGTAGTGTTTGTTAATAAGTATAACACTTATACATAACCTTAACCACCTTGCAGAGTTTAGATAGGATTTCTCAAATTCGTATTTGAGTATACCTAAACTGCTACAAACTCAGAACTGACCGAGCACCACACCCATACTGACCGAACACTACTCCACTCGGCTCAACCAATTTTATCAGTATAAGGTCGGTTTTATCCTCTCTTGTGTATAATGTTTATCTTATAAATATCGTATATTTATAATTTACTAATTAAATATAACCGTTTATATTTGACTAAATTATTTAATCTTTATTAAATAATTACATTACACACACACTAATTAAATATAACATTTTATATTTAATTATGAATTAGCATTATAATTCGTCCCAGCTAATATTATTTAATCAGTATTAAATAATCGTATCATCATTACATTGACTAACCGTTTAGTCGTATAAGGTATCAATATGATTACATTTTCATCTAATCATATCTCTCAGATTACATCCTTTACGTGCGACTCTTAGGGACCAGTTAATCACCGCCATCTGTATGACAATAATGTCAAACTTCTAGCAAGCCAACCGTTATCGATAAACGTTAATCAACTGATTATAATACAAAGTATACCCTGTGAACCTTTAAGAGATTTATACATGTTATCACACTAACTGTGGAGGACACTGGCTCCAACAACCACCGCCGCTGTGTCTGAGATCGTAGTACTGTTGTCTATCTGTGGAGATTGGAAAGGTAATGTGTGGGACCATTGCGGGAAACGGATCCTACTCCTATGATGGCTCTCCGTGGGACACGCCACGGAGAAGATGTGCACATTAGTGATCTGGGTACCCCTTGCTGCGGTAAGTGGGGAGTATACGTTGAGATGACTCGGTGGAACGGTTGTGATATTGTGACGGTATGATTTTGGATGATGAACGGTGAATTGTGGAGGCCAAGATCTATTGGTGTTATTCCTTTATTGTTATACCTTTTTTGTTTAATACTTTCCTATGGTTGTAATGTACCGAGACTGATTTGTTGTGTGTGTATGTCTGTTTATGTCTGCGGTGATCCATTGTTGCACGGAAATGGCGAGCAGTGCAATGTTTCTGGTGAGATGTTTGGATGTGTTGCTTTTGGATGCTTATGTCCTAGCTAGGGACGCAGTGACGAAAGAGTCAGTTGTGTAGGCCTTATCTAGAGCATAGTGGCAGACAGAATTGTATTTTCCTCTTTATGATGAGTCGTAATTTATATAACAAACCTTAAATAGTTCTGTAATGGTCTATTTGATATTTGCTCCTCGGGTAACTGAGATGGTAGCAGTTATGTACTCCAAGGAATTGAAGGTCTAGTCAAGGCTTCTTGGGATCCCGTGGTTTTACAAGTGGTATCAGAGCGACGATTTTGAAACCTAAAACCAAAGAATCCAATGAATATAGGGAGTCTAATAAAATGAACTTGGTGTATCTGCGTCCTCCATAAGTCAATACCCAATCTTTAGTCCTCCGTAGGTACTTAAGAATGTTTTTAACAGTCATCCAGTGTGATTCACCTGGTTTGCCTTGGTACCGACTAGTCATACTTAATGCATATGACACCTCTGGACGTCTGCATATCATGGCATAAATGATCGATCCTACAGCTGAAGCATAAGGAATGCGACTCATGCGCTCGACTTTTTCCGATGTCTTTGGAGCCTGAGTCTTGCTCAAATGCACCCCTGAGATCATTGGAAGTAACCCCTTTTTGGAGTTAGTCATACCGAATCTTTCAAGAATCTTATCTATATAAGACTCCTGACTAAGTGATAACATCCGTCGTGATCTATCTCTGTAGATACGGATTACCAGTATGCACTGTGCGCCACCTAGATCTTTAATCTGGAAATGGTTCTTTAACCATACTTTAACCGAAGATAGGAGAGGAATGTCGTTCCCAATCAAGAGTATGTCATCGACATATAATACCAGGAAGACAATCTTGCTCCCACTCGACTTGATATATAAGCATGGTTCCTCGACTGATCTAATGAAACAACTCTTTTATCACATGGTCGAAACGATGATTCCAACTCCGAGATGCTTGCTTAAGTACATAAATAGAACGCTTAAGCTTGCACACTTTCTTAGGATTATTAGGATCAGTGAAACCTTCGGGCTGTACCATGTACAAGTCCTCCTCCAGATAACCGTTTAAGATGGCGGTTTTCACATCCATTTGCCAAATTTCATAGTTATGAAAAGCGGTAATCGCTAAGACAACTCGAATGGAACACAACATGACTACGGGTGCAAAAATTTCATCATAGTGCAACCCTTGCACTTGAGTGAAATCCTTTACCACTAGTCGTGCCTTATAGGTATCTGGTTGTCCTTCTACAGAATGCTTTATCTTATAAAGCCATTTGCAATGAAGAGGTCGGACCTTATCAGGTAAGTCAACCAGATCCTATACGTTATTCTAATACATGAAGTCCATCTCGCATTGCATGGCTTCAAGCCATAGCTTAGAGTCGGAACAGGTCGTGACACCTTTATAGGTTACGTGTTCGTTACTCTCTAGGAGTAAATCGTTAACTCCACCATTCTCCTCGATCATACCAATGTATTTATCTGGAGCAATGGAATGTCTACCCGGCCTCCTAGGTTCCTCAGGAATATTCACTGCTTCCTCAGTTGAAGGAACAAATTCCTCCATAGGTTGTTCGGTTGTTGGTTCTTGAATCTCCGACAGTTCGAAGGTTCTATTACTTGTCTTGTTCTCGAGAAATTCTTTCTCTAAGAAATTCGCACTAGCCGCAACAAAAACTCGATGTTCGGTTCGCGAATAGAAGTAATGACCAAACATTCCTTTTGGATAACCAATAAAGTATGTCTTGACCGATCGCGGGCCGAGCTTATCCTCGTGTCTCCACTTGACATAAGCCTCGTAGCCCCAAACCCGAATAAAGGACAAGTTAGGGACCGTTCCCTTCCATATCTCATATGGAGTCTTGTCAACAGCTTTAGACGGACTTCAGTTAAGTATAAGAGCAGCTGACAGAAGAGTAAAACCCCATAATGAATCATGAACTACAGTTTGACTCATCATGGATCGAACCATATCAAGTAATGTTAGATTTCTCCGTTCGGACACACCATTTAATTGTGGTGTTCCAGGTGGAGTTAACTGTGATACGATACCACAGTCTTTTAGGTGTTGATCAAACTCAAGTGAAAGATATTCGCCACCACGATCTGATCGAAGTGCTTTAATCTTTCTGTCCAGTTAGTTCTCAACCTTATTCTAGAATTCCTTGAACTTTTCAAAGGACTCACTTTTATGCTTCATAAGATAGACATTTCCGTATCTACTGAAGTCATCCGTGAAAGTGATAAAATATCTATAGCCATCTCTAGCGGTGATTGACATAGGTCCACATACATCCGTATGTATGAGTCCTAATAGGTCAGTAGCGCGCACTCTAGCACCTTTGAAGGAGATTCGAGTCATTTTGCCGATAAGACATAATTCACATGTGTCAAATGATTCGTAATCAAATGGGGATATAGCTCCATATTTAATGAGCTTCTTTACATGTTTCTCATTTATGTGTCCCATACGGCAATACCATAGATAAGTTTGATCTTTGTCACCAACCTTTAATTTCTTATTATTCACGTGTAATACTTCTGAAGTTTGATCTAAGATATAAATGTCATTCATGGAAACTGCTTTTGTAACACCCCGATTTATTAAGGAGCCTTTAGCAAGACATCCTCAGTAAATTGAGTTATTACCATCTCGGAATATCCGAGGCAGTGAATAACAAAGTAACTCAAACCACAGTACTTTATATAAAAACTGTTAAAATTTAAACTTTGGTGTTATAAATACTACATAGCGGAATAAAAATACAACTGATAACTACAAAGTAGGTGATCTAAATCTAAGTCGGTCCATTCCAAGTGCCCACGCCATCCCATGCTCCCACAGCACCATCTTTCCTGTCAAAACTGCTCCCCATTACGGATCATCACAGGTGTCACACGAATACACAGGGTCAACCACGAGGTTGAGTAGAGGAAAATAAATAAATAAATAAACCAACAATATAATATACTCCGCACCGATCCAACGCCAAATAAACTCCGCACCGATCACAAGACCCATTACCTCCACACCAATCACAAGACCCAATATACTCCACACCAGTCACAAGACCCAATATACTCCGCACCAAACACAGACCCTTTATCTCCGCACCAATCACAGACCCTTTATCTCCGCACCAATCACAGACCCTTTATCTCCGCACCAATCACAGACCCTTTATATTCACATCGTATTATATCACAGAATAGTACAGATAACACTATATACGATCACATGATATTATATCACAAACATGCTTAATAACAAATAGAACAGTTTACACATCGTCATATACCAGTATTTTCCCCTACCTCAATTGCGGATTGACAACCGAACAGCTGCTAGAAATGTTCCACCTTGAACAACCGAACTCAGTTCCTATAATTAGTATTGAATATCAATTTCTACCCATACAATCGCATTACTAAAATTACTTGACCCTATCCAAACTCACATCAATTATCATGAACTCCTTATTCATATAAATCATCACTTGTCAACTAACTTACTAATTATAGACTTACTATATATAGACAGTAATAACATAACTAGTATATATCATACAAATAAAACCCATGGTAAAATAATAACAACACCACTACTCTTACAAATAAATGTGAATAATGATAATGATAAAACAATATGGAATAATAATAATAATAATAGCACATGAAACACAACTATAACATTTGATAAGGTATTATTATTGATAATACTAGTAACAATATTAACAACAATATCAACCACAACAATTACTAATAACATGATGGGCAATAAAACAATAAGAAGAACTTAAATTTTATTAAGCATGATATACACTTATAACATTTGCCCATAAAATGCTTAATGATAATGATACTAATATGAACAACATTATTATCCCATTATTGTAAAATCACCTTAATAATAATTGACCAATAACACGAATAATGAATAAAACAACAACAACAACAACAACAATAATAATAGTAATAATAATAATAATAATAATAATAATAATAATAGCATTTAGTAATAACATTATAATAATGATAATACCACTAATAATATAAGTATAATAAAAATGATAAGCAAGCAACAGCCTATCGAAGTAGTATATGTTAGAAGTAACAACAATAAAGCAAACAGCCCCTACATATATACTCAACCCCCGACAGCCTCCCATATCAGCCTCATCGACCACCCTACGCCACCCGGACTACCACCAACCCGTACTGGCTGCCCTCCCTATACCATGACGCATCCTTAGAGACTAACCACGGACCCTAACTCAACCATACCAGCCTTCGATTACCCCTGCAAAGACCGTGGTCCAACAGCCCCTCATACAACCTTCCCTGCAACCGTGTAACCCCTTCTGCAAAAACCGACTCCTATCACCAACACCACTACCTTAACCACCACCTGACACCACCCTTGACACCTCTCAACACCCTCTGCCCCCTGGAGCCAATGCCCAACCTTCGACACCACCCACACGACTGACTACCACCCACCGAACCCGCTGTCACAACTCTGCTCCATTTATTTACATATCAGACCCCAAAACGAAACCCACTCGATGAGCAGGTACAACCACCCTAAACCACCGTGAATACCACCATATAGACCTCCTAATTACCATAAATCTATCTACCCTATTACTCAAACCAATCGCGAAAAGAAGAAGCATCGAAATCACCCGCAACACCAGGTGTTCTGTACTCTGTTTTGACAGTGTTTGTAACCAACCCAGACACGGTGATAAAACACCACGTTCGACGGTCAATGGTGGTGAAAGACGACTCCAAACTGACCCAGACACGACTACTAAACTTCATATATCAACTCTAGGCAAAGATCAGGAATTAAACCAAAGACTTACACATTTAAAATTGACGAAATTAACGCAAGGAACAGCGAAAATAACAACAACTCAGGTGGGTGTACCTCCTTCCTCGCGTGAACGGCCACCCTTGGCACCCTCTTGACCACCGTGTGAACCTCTCTCTCTACTCTTGGACGTGGCGGCTGCGAAAGAGGTGAAGTGGTTGTGTCTCGAATAGGGTTGAAGTAGGGTTTTGGGAGGTGTTAAGAGAGGTGGCAGCGTGAATGTGTTATGTTTGTCTTTTGATTATATCAGAATGTCGGTATGTGGGCTGCTCAGTTTTGCACACGAAACGAGGCCCGCTCAAGTACTTACAACTCGGTCTCTTAACTAATACTCAACCCGACCTTACACTAATATATATAATATAAAACACGCGTACAATAAATTAATTATCGAGTATATACGCTCAAATATTATCAACACGTTAATATAAATAAATTAATTATCGATAAAATATGAGATGTTACAACTTTGCCATAAATCATTTCATTCAATGAGAAAATACAACTATTATCTTTTATTGAAAATGAAAAGCCGTCTTTATCGAGTACGGAAACAACAACACCGGACCAAGGTCACACCGGATCGAAAATAATAAAATATAACTCAATAACCAACAAATTTATTTTATATGATTTTCATGAAAGTTTTATGAGCCTTAGATATCCTCCTAATTGTTGCACCCAAGATGCTCCGAGAAATACCCTTTCTTGAGCTAGAAACTGCAAAAAAATTACCGTTAATTTTTGTGAATGATGAAATAGAGAGAGGGAGAGTGTCACGTTTTCTTTTTGGAACTCGTGCCTTTGGGTGTGCCGTGAGGTTAGTATATATAGTAGTCTGTAGTGTTTGTTAATAAGTATAACTCTTATACATAACTTTAACCACCCTGTAGAGTTTAGATAGGATTTCTCAAATCCGTATTTGAGTATACCTAAACTGCTACAAACTCAGAACTGACCGAGCACCACACCCATACTGACCGAACACTACTCCACTCGGCTCAACCAATTTTATTAGTATAAGATCGGTTTTTATCCTCTCTTGTGTATAATTTTTATCTTATAAATATCGTATATTTATAATTTACTAATTAAATATAACCGTTTATATATTTGACTAAATTATTTAATCTTTATTAAATAATTACATTACACACACTAATTAAATATAACATTTTATATCTAATTACGAATTAACATTTTAATTCGTCCTAGCTAATACTCCCTCCTATTCTATGTATTGTTCTCCTTTGAGTGGGGCACAAGAATTAAGGTAGGGAGTAAAATAAGTGTACAAAATTGGGTGGGGTTGGGTGATAAGAGAGAGAAATGAATAATTAGGAATTAAATAAGAAATTGTGAGTTAGGTGGAGTTTGATAATAGGAGAGAGAAATGAATAAAATAAGAGTAAAAGTTTCCAAAATAAGAAAGGGGAAGAAAACCTGAATAATCCGTTTTAAGAAATAGGGAAGAATAGATAGAATAGGAGGGAGTATTATTTAATCAGTATTAAATAATCGTATCATCATTACATTGATTAACCATTTAGTCGTATAAGGTATCAATATGATTATACATTTTCATCTAATCATATCTCTCAGATTACATCCTCTAGGTGTGACTCTTAGGGACCAGTTGATCATCGCCATCTGTATGACAATAACGTCAAACTTCTAGCAAGCTAAACGTTATCGAAAATCGTTAATCAACTGATTATAATACAAAGTATACCCTGTGAACCTTTAAGAGATTTATACATGTTATCACACTAACTGTGGAGGACACTGGCCCCAACAACCACCACCGTTGTGTATAAGATCGTAGTATTGTTGTCTATCTGTGGAGATTGGAAAGTTAATGTGTGGGACCGTTGCGAGAAACGAATCCCACTCCTATGATCGCTCTCCGTGGGACACGCCACAGAGAGGATGCCCAGATTATTGATCTGGGTACCCCTTGCTGCGGTTAGTGGGGGAGTATACGTTGAGATGACTCGGTGGAACGGTTGTGATATTGTGACGGTATGATTTTGGATGATGAACGGTGAATTGTGGAGGCCCAGATCTATTGGTGTTATTCCTTATTGTTTTACCTATTGTTTAATATTTTCCTATGGTTGTAATGTACCGAGACTGACTTGTTGTGTGTGTATGTCTGTTAGTGTCTGCGGTGATCCTTCGTTGCACGGAAATGGTGAGCAGTGGATGTTTCTGGTGAGATGTTTGGATGTGATGCTTTTGGATGCTTATGTGCTAGTTGGGTACGCGGTGACGAAAGAGTCAGTTGTGTAGGCCTTATGTAGAGCATAGTGACAGACAGAGTTGTATTTTCCTTTTTATGATGAGTCATAATTTATGTAGCAAACCTAAAACAGTTCTGTAATGGTCTATTTGATTTTTGCTCCTCGGGTAACTGAGATGGTAGCACTTCTGTACTCCAAGGAAGGTCTAGTCAAGGCTCCTTGGGTTCAAGGGGTGTTACAAGTGGTATCAGAGCGACGATTTTGGAACCTAAACCCAAAGAATCCAATGAATATAAGGAGTCTAATAAAATGAACTTGGTGTATGTGTGTTGGGAGCCCCTGGTTCGGTTTTGAATGAGAAGGCACCCTCATCTCATAATTCCGGCCCAACACACTTAAGCCAACCACCGCGCTAAGGGTAATATGATAAGAGGGAAATTGTGGTGTGTTTGTACATGTGAATGTTGATCAAGAATGTGTAGATTAAACTTGAGTAGATGTGTGTGTATGTTAAGAGTATAGATGGAGTACCGTAAGTGGTATTAGGATCCTTGTTGTGTGCTATATTAGTTGGGAAGTAATGTCCCAGTATTTATGAGAGGTAGGTATGTGTATTTTATACATATCATACATGTAAAAGTCCTCATAAGGGGGTCGGGTTGCTCTGTTGTAAGGGGAAGACTGTGGTGGTTAGAGATTGCACGAGAAGTCAAACCAGGTTTTTAGAGACTTTATTGGGTGGATAACGCTTTTACGGACTAACTAAGTTAGAGGAGTGTTATTGTAATTGTGTGACGTTGGCGTAGATTTTGGACTAACCGGGGAGGAGTGACTTTTCTCAGCCACTCCCACCCATGCTATGTTGATTGCAGGTTCAAGCATTACTCTGTTTTAAAGAAAAAAAAACTTTTGACCGTGACTGTTTCAGTCGAATAGTTTGAACAAGTTCGAGAGAAGGTACTCGACCGAATTCAAGCTACTCGACCGAGTAAGCGATACTCGGCCGAGTAAGCAGGACTCGACCGAGTAATCGCCACTCGACCGAGTAGATGACACTCGGCCGAGTACGCGGTACTCAACCGAGTACGCGGTACTCAACCGAGTACGCTCGACAAATCGGGTTCCGCGGACTTTCTAAAATTCGATAAAAACACATATATTCCTTATTTCTTTCACTTTCACGCCTCATAAGCTATCTCTCTCCCAAAACCCTCCTAAAATCCTATGAGATTTCAAGCTCTTGCAATCCGTCGGCTCTCGTTCATCGCTCCGTTCTCATCTTATTTTTTCAATCAACTCACAAGGTAAACTTTTAAAGTTTTAATTTCAGTTTTAGGGTTAGCTTTTGGCATTGCCATCCTTTTCCCCAAATTGATTTAAAACTACAGATTTCATGATATTAGACAAGCAATTCGACCTGTTACTACTGTTTTGGTATCTCTACTATGTCTTTAAACCCTAAACCATGCCGGAAAACCCAAATCTGATACTTGGAACCATCTTTGGGTCACTTTCATGATATCTCTTATTTGAAGGGAGCTTCTCTTTCCCTAAAGCATGAAAATAATCTAAACTTATAGGTTAAGAAGAAAACTTAACACTGGTGTATCGGTTGTATTCATTCCTTAATGTATCTTCGAGACGCCTTACCAAGGGTCTAACTCGAGATTTTTTTTATAAAGGCCTAAAGGGACCCGTGTTTTTGCTTGAAAATTTTCTTATTCCATATGCCAAGATTTGGAGGTATGACATTCAAGAGAGCCAAAAATCTCGGCGAGTCTAGTGGGTCGGGTAACAGAGAAGGAGGAGTAGTAGTACTTAGGGTAGGGGAGTATCCGCAGGTTGAGTTTGCTGATTTCAACTAGCGAAACCGCTTCGTGGATTTGATGGGTCGTACTATGAGGGCCACCAGGTGCGTGGATCACGCCATCCTGAAGGAACTGGAGATTGAGGAGGATCTCCATCATATGTTTCATGTGTTGGGACTGATGGGGTTGTTCCGCCTTCGCAAGAACACGTATGCATTTATGACCTTGGAGTTTCTCAGCTCCTTCATGTATGGTGTGGCAGGATGTGTGGTCAGTTTAAGGTTGATGAACCAGACCCACACTTTGACCTTGGACCAGTTTGTCGAGTATTTGGGTTTGGAGGGTGATGATGAAGAGTATCTAAGGGACGTGGTAGGCGAGGAGCTTGAAGCACCTAGAATCTTTTCCTTCTTCACTGGTTGTGAGCGCCATAATGTGAGTGCTATGTTAATTAATGAGGTGCAACACATCACTCTCCGCATCTTCTTCGGGATTTTGACTTCCATGTTGTACCCTAGGGATGATGTTAGTAAGTTGAACACCCATGAGGTCCTTTTGTTGGTATCTTATCTAAACCCTCGTCGTGAGGAGCATGTCTACTTCAGCGCCCCAGCCACAGTGTGTACTAGTCTGGCAGATATGGCGCATAACAGGAACCGCCACATTAGATGTGGTGCCATTATGACCCGTTTAGCTCTGAGACTAGTGGACTTCAGACCCAAGGGAGATGTGAGAGCTTTGCATGAGACTGTACCGACCATTGACGATGATTATCTAGTGAGGGTAAAGTGGATCAAGAAGCTGGCTGAGGGTGGATGGGTTTTCAGGGTGAGGGACGACTTTTGGTGCAGGATCCCTAACCCCGGCTACCTCACGCCCCTTGCCCATGAGGATGATAATGCTGAGACCTCAGGACCGGATCTGCCTCCCAAATTCTACACCATTCCCATAGAGGCTTGGATTGAGTTGCCCGAGACCACGCGCAGCGGGGGAGTGTACCATGTGGGCCGTCGGAGCAGACAGAACCGGGCTGAGAGAGGAGAGAGTTCCCAGAGGGTAACCCCACCATTTGAGCCTTACCAAACCCAGCAGCCCTCCTACTTTCCCCAGTACTCAGCGTACTCGTCAGTGCAGTACCCGCGTATACAGCCTCATGAGTTAGCGGAGCGCCTGTCGGTTACTCTGGTTTTGAGGGACACTCATGAGGTTAACTGGCTACACCATGGGGTGGGACTCCAGACATCTGATCCGGCTTAGATAAACCGGTCATGAATGTCACCAGTTATAGGCTCTAAAACTCAGAATTTTTAAGTAGCTTGCCAAATACAAATCAAGTCAAGTCTAAAAGTCCAAGTAAAATTTTTCAAAACGGAATTCGAGATATGCTAATTGGTTTTTACTTGAAGATGGTGAAAATTGCAATAAATGATCAACACAAATAACCTATAGAGCAGTTTCATCATTGTAAAAACTCCATTCAAACTCGACTATATGCAAAAATAAACGTGCATTTTTTTGTATTTTCGAATTTTTATGTGAAAAAGATAAAATAAAAGGAAAAGAAAAACGAAAAAAAATGCAAAAATTAAACGTGAATGCATACAAAAAAATGAAAAATGCAGACGCAAAAGGATGCATTATACCTCCCCAAACCAAAACAGACAATGTCCTCATTGGATACAACATACAAGGGCAAATGGGGTACACAACCTAGTACATGTTACTACGGGATATCTATAAAAAAATATGAAAATAAAAATAAAAAGATGGAAGAAATGGAACAAGGAAACTTACAACCTCCCCCAAACCGAACGAGAAAGTGAGGTTTTGGAGCATAAATTCCTTCGGCAGCAGCGAGTAACTTCGATCGAGGAAACTTCAATGGGAGCCTATTCGATCGAGTGAACTTCGGTGGAAAACTCCTTGATCGAGCTTTAAGAGGGCTCGGTCGAGTGACTAGCAACATGCGTCTAGTCGATCGAGTGAAATTAAGAGGAAATTCACTCGATCGAACAAATCAGGGACTCGATCGACCAGATTACAGTTTAACAGCTTTCGACAGCAACTTTAGGAAGAAATTCTACGTCAACCACAGTCTTAATACAGCAAAGGAAATTGTCCAAAAATTAAAGAAAACAGAAAACAGTAAAATCCGGGTTGCCTCCCGGGTAGCGCTAGTTTCAGTTGGTCCCAGCTTGACCTTCTTTTTCATCTACCACCAAAAAGTAATGGCTTCTAGCTAGGCTTCTGACTTAATGCAGGTATTTCAGCCATTAGGAGCTTCACTATCGTCCTCCTAATCACAGCAACGACGGGGGCAGCGGCTTATTGCAGCGTAAATCGCACTTCCGTCGATTCTTTTCCGCACTTTCTTCTTTGGTGGGATAGAATCTTTCGATCCCCCTCCCGGGTCCTTCAACCTTTCTAGACCTGTACAAGAAGAAGTAATACAATGTTCCTCCAAATTGCTCCTAAACTTCTCATCGTTGGTCGAGACAGAATCTGATGCCAAATCATCGCTGTCTGCAATCACTGTGCTCGATCGAGTAACAAGGTCACTCGATCGAGTAAATCTTTCACCATGATCACTCGATTGAATAAAAGCATAGCTCGATCGAGTAAACTCTTCAACAGAACCCCTCGATCGAGTAAACCAGTTACTCGATCGAGTAAAACCCTCATCAAAAGTACTCGATTGAGTACTGCAACATCCTCGATCATCCTCTTCCTCCGCTGATTCGTTCAACTGATCATATAAATTGTTGTGATCGAACTGGTCATGTGCAGCAACATTGAAGACTTCCTCTACTTCTGAGTCATGCATATCATCCTCTAGCTCGGTTGTTACTTGAGCTATTTTATACATAAGACCCGTGATAGAAGCGTTTCTCGATTCTTCAACTTGAGCAAGTGTCGCTATCAATGACTTCAATTTATCCAGCTCTTCATGGAGGTCAGTGGGAGGTGGGTTTTGTTTTTGTGACGGTGAAAAATTAAAGGAGGGCTCTTGAAAGCCTCGTTGATAGTACGGATGTGGTGGTGTATAACTGCGGGGTGGGGTCAGAGCATATTGACTTTGCTTATGCCGTTGATAGGCATAAACTTGACCTCTAGCTGCGAAACAGTAAACTGCCTCGTATCCCACAATACCACATCTCTCACAAAATGCCACCTGGGGCTCCGGTGAACGAAACATAGTTGGTCTCCAAAAGTACCGTACAATAGGACCTGTAGGACCTATCAAAACAACACTAAATAAGAAAATAAAACTGTCTTAGGAAATAAAATTCCCTGAGACGAAAAGAAATAAACGAAACAAAAAACAGATAGGGCTATTGCCTCCCCGGCAACGGCGCCAAACTTTGATACCGTCGTTTGGTACCAAAAATAAATACCTAAGTACTACTAACAAAAGTAAGCGGTAAGTAGGGTCGATCTCCACATGGAGGCAAGATATTTGTTCTAAGGTTCGCCTATCAGTCGGAAAAGGGGGTTTTAGGGTTTGTATAATCTAAACTAAAACAAAGGGATAAAAGGAGATAAAAGAAATAAAACTAGAGCAATGAAAAGAAATAGCTAAGACAACCGGTTCACCATAATTAATAAGCCTAGTCATCAGTTCTTAGATTAAAAAATTTAAATATAATCCATGGGTTAGCAAAAATCTCCTTTCGGTCTCAATTCTCCCTAAGACAACAATAGCTTAACTTTCGCCCTCACTACAGTCCTAATGTGTTACTACAGGCCTCACCCTTTCCAACCTTTAGGCCTAGGTCAAAGTTTACCGGATCAACTAGTTGAATGTGTCGACTCAAGCAACTAATCGTTATTATATGTAGCAAGTGACAACAAGTATTATATGAGCATAATCATAATAATCGATTACTAACTTTCTTAATTACGGATTCCCTAAGTCTTAGCAAGGAAAACTACCTACGCATAATTAAAAGATAAACAAAACATAAAAGAAACAAAAAGCAAAAGAAAACTGAAACTAAAGTTACCGAATGACATTAAGGAAGAACATAGATCTGGAAAATGCGAAAGGAAAGGAGAACGGAGTTTCCTCTGTCTCCTCTCTACAATAGAGCGTAAAATAAAACTCAAAAAAATGTGGAAACTGAGTAATGATGAATGCCTAAAAAGTTGTTAACCTAATCCTTATATAGGGATATTAGGTTAACTTAAGTGTTTTTAACCTAAAAACTGAAGTAGCGGAAACTGTAGTCCAAGTGAGTTGCTCGATCGAGTGAAAAATCACTCGATCGAGTAGCTTTTCTTCCCAAACCCCTCAATCGAGTAAGTCAAGGACTCGATCGAACACTTTCTCTCTGGAAAATACTCGATCGAGCAAAGAAGCCCTCGATCGAGCATTTTTCTTCTGAGAACTCCTCGATCGAGTACTTCTCAGCGCGTATTTCCTGCACTGCGCACTGAATTTCAAACGGCTGCCATTTCTTCGTTACTCGTCCAAATCAAGCGTTTTTGGCGGCGTTGGAAAGCTAAAAGGACAAGATTTCATCTCTAATTAGAATCACCTGATTATCTACTGTAGAACGCGAGATATGGCTCTCCAAAGTAGGTACTAGTAAATTGAAGTTCTTCTTTGCTTGCTTAGCTTTCTTTCTCCATTGTGCGCACCTCAAGTAGTTTTTCACTTTGACGAATCGCGCTTTGCAATGCTTGTAAGGCCTATTCCAACTTCCATCTTATAAGCATAGCTTACTTTCGACAAAAGGAATAGTTTTCGCGACTTTTACATACTTCCTGCAAAACAACAAGAAATACAAAGAGAAGCGAGATAGGGGCAAAATAGCGCATAAAACGCATGAAAATGCATGAAGATGCGTGCCAAAAGATACTAAAAGGTTGGCTTAGCTGTCATCGCATCTAAATAGTTGAAATATGATCCAACCATCTCAAGTCTCAACTTTCGGAACTCGGAACACAACTCATTAGGTATTACTCTAATTGCGCTAAAAAATGAGAAGTCTTCCTACTCAACGCATCTGCAACTACATTAACTTTGCCCTCATGTAGAGAAGCTCAATGTCATAGTCCTTGACGAGCTCAAGCCATCGGCGCTGTCTCATGTTAAGGTCTTTCTGAGTAAAAATATACCTCAAGCTCTTATGGTCAGTAAAAATGCGGCAATGGGAACTAATAAGATAATGACGCCGCATCTTCAAGGCATGAACCACTACGGCTAACTCCAAATCGTGTGTAGGATAGTTCACCTCATGAACACGCAACTGACTGGAGGAATAGGCGATCACCTTCCCACTCTACATCATAACACATCCCAAACCAAGCATCGAAGCATCGCAATACACATCAAAATCAACCCCATCTTCCGGAAGAGTTAGTACAAGAGCGATCGTCAATCTGGTCTTCAACTCCTGGAAAGAACTCTCGCATCTATCCGTCCAAACAAACTTGGTTTCCTTCTTTAGCAATTGAGTCTTTGGGTGAGCAAGTCTAGAGAAATCTTTCACGAATCGGCGATAATAACCTGCTAAACCAAGGAAACTACTAATCTCACCAATGTCTTTGGGACTCTGCCAATCCATAACAGCCTCTATCTTGGAGGGGTCAACCATCACACTCTCGCTGGGAATCACATGGCCTAGAAAGACTACCTCTCACAACCAAAATTCGCATTTCGTAAACTTAGCGAACCACTTCTGACAACGCAGAATCTCAAGTATAATCCGAAGATGTTCAGCGTGCTCTTCGTCGGTCTTCGAGTAAATCAGAATGTCATCTATGAACACCACAACACAAGTGTCCAAGTATTCGCTGAAGATTTGGTTCATCAGATCCATAAAAATGGCAGGAGCATTAGTCAACCCGAATGGCATGACTACAAACTCGAAATGTCTATAGCGAGTACGAAAAGCAGTCTTAGCAATATCGGCCTCACGAACGGGAATCTGATGATGTCCTGACTGTAGGTCAACCTTAGAGAACCTAGAATCACCACGAAGCTGGTCAAACAAATCATCAATCCTAGACAATTGATAACGGTTCTTCATCGTAACACGGTTCAGCTCTCTGTAATCAATGCGCAACCTCATCGAACCATCTTTCTTCTTTACAAATAAGACTGGGGCACCCCAGGGAGAAGCACTCGATCGAATGAAACCTTTCTCAATCATCTCTTCCAATTGTTTCTTCAATTCTTTCAACTCTGGCGGAGCCATCCGATAAGGAGATTTAGAAATTTGTCTGGTACCAGGCACAAACTCAATCGTAAACTCTACGTCACGCTCTAGAGGAATACCAAGTAACTCCTCAGGAAAAACATCAAGGAACTCTCAAACAATAGGCACATCCTCAAGCTTCGACAATGAAGGCTTCGCAGCTGAAATGACACACATGAAGGCTTGGCAACCCTTTCTAAGAAGATAAGAAGCTTTCATTGAAGAAATGAGACGAACACCCTTTCGGGGGCGGGTTCCCTTATAGGAAACAAGAACTCCTCAAGCATATTTTCTGGTCACGGCACTCGAAGTGAGCATGTGTAATACCTCGTATTTTGGTGTTAATATGTTGTTATTTTATCTCAATCTTTTATTATTTATTTTGACATGTTGTTATTGTTTGGGCGTTTATATTCGATAAGAAATTGTCGAATGAGTGTTTCATACTATATACGTTGTTGGTGAGGGGTTGAGTTAATCTTTTAGTAGTGGATCATACTTAAGTGACGGATATGGGCCTCGTTTTGCGTGCCACCTACTTGAGCCCATCTCGACAAAATAAACCCACATCAACACAACATACTACACGACTTCAGCCTACCTATTCTAAAAGGAAATTAAAACCCTAAACCTAGCCAACGAGACCTAGCTAATCATACACATTCACAGCCGCCGCATCAGAGGTTGGGGAAGAGGGTTCACACGGTGCTTCGAAGTGGTTAGGGTGGTTCGTTTGGGGACTGAATTAGGTATGTTCACCGTGCCTCCACTGTTTTCTGGTTTCACTCGTTTTTGGATCATGTTGTTCATTGTATGTGTAGGTTTGTAAGATCTGTTCTTCGCGTTTTATTAATCTATGGAGTACATAGAATATGTTGTCTTCTCTAAACGACCGTCGAGCCACCGTAACCGTCACCATAACCACCAGGAATGTCGGTAGTAATGCGTTTTTTATGCTCTGTTCGTAGTAATATGGTGGTTGTTTCGTTTGCTTTTTGAGCCGTGTATGAACGTGAGTCTGTCTTGGGTGGTAGTGTGGTGTGTGTGGGCCATGTTGGTGGTTGTCGAGGGTGGTGTGTGTGGTGATAGGGATCGTAGTTCCGGAGAGGGATACGGTATTGGAATTTTTACAGAAACAGGGGATCGGGGATGTACGCGCGGGGGGTTTTGTAGGGGTTGTCTTGAAGGGGTTGAGAGGTTCGAAGGTGGGAGTCTGGCGTCAGGGGTTGGTGTGTGGTGTGAGGTGTTGGTGGTTGTTTGGTCTAGGAGTGGTGTTGGTTGGTGGATAAGAGGGTAGTTACAGAGGGTGTCACACGGGTTTTGCAGGAGGTCTGGGTTGACTGTCGTGACCAGGGGGTTTTGGGGATGGTGTCGACGGCTGCAGGGGTGGTTTCTGGGGTAGTGGTAGTTGGTGATGGATGCACCGTAGTCCAGGGTAGTTGGTCACGAGGGAATGGTGGTGGTTAAGTCGGCAGAAAGTGGTCAAAAGGGGGCTGGAAAGTAGGTTGGCTGGCTGTTCACTTGGTGGTTATTGTTACGTGTTTGTGGCTGGGCTGTTGCGTGTGTTTGCCTATTGATTTCGTTCCTACTAACCTAAGTCACCTTATAATTACTAATATTACCCAATAATATGATTACTACTACTTTAATGCGTTTTACTTGTTATTACTATTATTACTTTTGGTTGTTGTCTGTATTGTTATTATTATTATTATTATCGTTGTTAATATTAATATTGTTATTATCATGGTTACTAATCATATTATTAGCAATATACGGTTATTAATATTATTAAGGAATATTTTGTTGACAATTAATTATTTATATTATTGTTGTTATGGGTTTATAATAATTGATTAATTGATCGTATGCCATATTTAATAAGGTTATATATAGTACGTCTATAATTAGTAAGTTTGTAATTGGCTAATGGTGATTGATATGAATAAGTTGTTAATATTAATTGGTATGAATATGAGTATGTTGATACGTAGATCTAAAGTGTGGGATAAGTGTATCAATTATGAACATGATCGAATATTTCAGTAGTGGTTGGTAATATGGTTAGATGTTGACATTAAGTACTATTCATAGGATCCGAGTTCGAGGCGGAATAATTCTAGCAGCTGTTCGGTTGTCCTTCTACAATTGAGGTAGGGGAATACTGTATACATGGTGACGAGTGATCTGTTATTATTATGTTAACTATTTATATATCTTATTGGATGAATGGTATTATATTGCGTTTAATTGTCTCGTAAATTTCTGTGATACAATACGATGTGAAAATATTGGGTCTTGTGATACGGTGCGGAGTTTATTTGGCGTTGGATCGGTAGTTTATTTGGCGTTGGATCGGTGCGGAGTTTATTTGGTGTTGGATCGGTGCGGAGTTTATTTGGCGTTGGATCGGTGCGGAGTATATTATATTATTGTTGGTATATTTATTTCTTTTTCCCTACTCAACCTCGTGGTTGACCCTGTGTATTCGTGATCACCTGTGATGAACCAATTTATTAGGGAGCAGATTGACAGGTGGCTGAGACTAAGGGGAGCTATGGGAGCGAGAGCTTGGGTCCGGACCAGAGTTTAGATCACCTTAGTCAGTTTAGCATGAGTTGTACTTTCTTTTTTTTTAAGACTTTTGGATACAGTTGTAAGAACATGTTATGAGTTTAACTTTAATTAAAGTACTGTTTATCTTCCTTTGTATCTACTACCTCGGGAAACCGAGATGGTAACACCCTTACTTATCTGAGGAGTCCTAGTACAAGCCCTTAAATAAATGGGGGTGTTACAACATGGTACCGCGATAACCAATCCATATCGAGGATAATGTCAAATCTCTCGAGAGGAAACCTCGGAAGGTTCGCAGGAAATAATGAGCTGGCAATCAAAATGGGTACATCCCTATAGGAAGAAGAACATGAGAAGACGTCTCCCGAAGGCAATGCAATAGAAGTCTCCTCATAAAGGGAAGACTCGGGAGTAAGACTGTCGGCAAATTTGGTCGATATGAAGGATAGGGAAGCACCGATATCAAATAGGATCAAACATTAGGCACCAAGGACTGAGAATATACGGGCAATGATACCTGGGTTGGCCTCAGCCTCAGCTCTAGTCATGATAAAGATCTTCCCCTTAGGCTTGTTTCCACCTCGAACAGAAGCTGCAACACTAGCAGACTAGCAGCCTTCCCAATGGACTGTGTTTCTCTCTAGGCACTCATAAGAATGATGTCCAAGTCCATTACAAGTGTAGCACTTGTAGGCATTCTTGAAACAGTCAAATCCAAGATGTGGGTCTTTGCCACAACGATGACACTTTTCCTTGGAAGTCTCAATGTGAACAATGGTACGAGCAATTGGAGCTACAAATCTCTCGTAACTCTTCTTCTGGAAAGTAGGAGGAGCAGTGGATGGAACAAACGGCCTCTTACCCTGGTAACTAGTCCTCTGGTAAGAAAAACTACTAGCAACTCTGGTCTCAGCATCAATGGCCTTGATAGAACTCTCGGCCCAAATAATATCATCATAAACCTCCAAAAAAGATGTAGAATCTCTCCTAACCATGCTCTCAATGCGAGGACTCAACTTGCCTCGGTAGAAATAAACTCTCTCAGACTCATCTCTCACAAAACGAGCAGCAAAGTGGGCTAGCTGGTTGAACTTGTCAGTAAACTCATGAACAGTCATCTTGCCTTGCTTCAAGTCCATGAACTCCTTGAGCCTCTGTGAACGAAGCTCTCTCGGGTAAAAGCGGGTTTCAACCAAATTCTTGAAAGCATCCCAATCGAACAAAGGGTCAAGAAGAGCGGTAACACCAGTGAGCGTCCACCATCTATCAGCCTCGTGTGTCAGAAAATGAGCAGCTAAACGTACTCTATCCTCCCTGGCCACGGAGTACATAGAGAACTATAATATCTTAAATAAATGGGGGTGTTACAAGAACCCTCTCTCCATGCCTCTGAACCACTCAAACAACGCAACATGGTCAACTTCTCCAGCATAGGTATTGGTGTGACTCCTAGACATCTAGTTGGCTATCCAAGAGAAGCCACCGAGCCTATTGACATCATTAACAGGAGGCGGAGGAGGAGCAACATCAGTCTGTGTCCTTTGGTTCTCCAGAATCTGTCGAAGCGCTTGCATGATCGTATTATCCATAGCTGAAGGTCTCACTATCCTTCAAAAGAGAAACTTGGGTTAGCTTAGCACATAACATACACAAACAGACTACCATAGTTAAGTCATTAAACTACCCTATCTCTCATTCATTATTTAATTATTTGGTCAAGTTAAGTTTGGGGGTCACATGAGTGCGTCGGGCGCGATAACGCTCTGATACAAACTGTCAAAATCCCTCTCGGCAGTGGAAATATAAAACATCCAAAATACATAAAATTAGCGCGAAATTAAAACTTTTGAATAAAGTAAACTAAACATGCGAGGTGTCATACTTACAAAACTGGAATGCGGAATAAACTGAAAACATAAATAAGTACTAAGTATGAAATACATGCACAACCCGGGATAGCATATCCCTACGGGCACTAAAACTATATATCAAAAGAAGGTTTAGCTAACGAATAAGGTAAACGTCAATCGATGAAGGATCATCGCTCGCTATCCCGAAGTGAACCCATGTACAGCAATCACCAACCTACACACAAGAAACATGTGCACCACAGTCAGTGGGGAGTGACTAGAGATGCTCCTAGCCACTTGTTGCCGCAAACACATAACATATATATTCACATAGTCAAACATGTATACTCCAACATAAATCTACTCATGCGAAGTACACTACTCACGATCCATTATCATAAATTCACTTATATGCACAACCTCATGCTTACTCATATTTACATCCCATACAAGCATACATGCATATTGTCATTCTCTTACATTCACTTTCATCTAACATCATCATGCTTTACTCATATATACATCTCATACAAGCATACATGCATATTCACCAACTATGAAGGTTCAACGGTCAACTTAAGACATAACTTAAACATAGCATATATCCACAATCACTAACTATGAAGGTTCAGCGGTCAACTTAAGACATAACCTAAACATAGCATATATTCAACAAGTAGAAGGTTCAGCGATCAACTTGAGACAAAACCTAATAGCAAGTTCACTTTATCAAGCAAGGACTCAGAGGCCAACCTAAGGCATACTCCTTTTCTAATCAACAAGACACTAGACTTAGAGGCCAACTCAAGGCATAGACTAGCATCCAAGTCAATCAATAAGTAAAGGACTCATAGGCCAGCTTAAGGCATACTCTTTTACTACATCACAAGACACTAGACTCAGAGACCAACTTAAGGCAAACTCTAGCATCCAACAATTGTAGTTCAAGCACGGCATCAACACCATAGCTACCCCGTTGCAGAATTGCTCTACTTGTCAGACACAGAGTCCAACTTAAGGTATGTCCTGACACGATCACATAAACATGTCTGAGCTTAGAGGTCAGCTTAAGGCATATCTCAGACACGACATATATACACATAGCAGGCTCAGAGACCAACTTAAGGCATATCCCCATATATGACAACTTGTTCACGTATCAAACTCCGAGGCCAACTTAAGGCATAGTTCAATACGCATCAATACAAATTTACACTCAATTCAATCATAAACAACTAGGCTACTTGCACCTCATAACATAACCCATGAATAGTGGGTAACCCATTTCAATTAAGATCTTTAGCAGACTAAGATTCATCATTAAGAAGCCTAACGATTACTAATAATTAACTAATTAGGTCCAACAAGCTTTATAAATAAACTTAAGAATAAATTAACTTAAGACAACCCACTAATCACTTACTAATGCTTGCTTACTACATTACCCATTACTAACTAGCTAGGTATATTAATCAAGTTATGACACTTAACCATACAAGGAAAAATAGTATTAAAACCATTGCAAGCATCCCGCGTAAGCCACGAATCAACAACGCAACATAATGAAAAGCGCGTCCAGCGCTGTCTGACCGCAGGCCTGCGGTGAAAGCCATAGCCTGCGATTTTCACTACAGTCCGCGATACAGATCCTACACAACACGATTTCATCCCCAAATTCGAGTATGTTCTTCCAAGCTACAAAATCAAGCATAATTTCTACACTACAAGAAAATACGCAGTTTGCGACGGATCTTTTGCGACGGACTGAAATTCCGTCGCAAATAAAGGGTTGCGGCGGAATATTGACTTGCGACGGATCCAAGATTTCCCAACCCGCGAACTGAAATTCAAATGGCGGGAAGGTTTGCGACGGAAAATCCGTCGCAAATATTGACTCTTGCGATAGAAATTCCGTGGCAAACCCTTGACCATGCTTGACCAAAATCTGGTCAAGGGTTAAAGTCAGCCTTCATTTGCGACGGAAATTCCGTGGCAAGAGTCAAAATTTGCGAAGGAATTTCCGTCGCAAAGGAAGTCTGAGTTTGACTTTGGTCAAGTCTTGCGTCGGAATTCCGTCGCAAATTAAATGTCCGTCGCAATTTTTTTTAATACAGCCCCCGCGGGTTTCATGTTCCCCCAAATCATTTTAACCCTAAATCCCTAAACCGACGATTTGCGACCACCAACTACCAACCCCCCTATTGCAACCACCAACCACCCCACCACACCCCCCGCCGCCGCCACCGCCGATGCCGCCACCTACCCTTCCTCCTTCTCCTTCCTTCTTCCTTCTCCTTCCTCTTCTTCTCCTTTCTTTTTCCTTCTTCCTCTCCTTCCGCCACCTAGCTCCCGCCGCCACCTTGCCGCCGCCACTTCCTTCTTCCTTCTCCTTCCTCTCATTTCTCCTTATGTATGTATACTAACTTTCCTTAATTATATACCGTCACAAATTAGCTATGTTTAATTCCGTCGCAAATGCTTAATTATTGTTTTTTATTGTTATTGACAATTGTTAGTTTAGTTTAATTAGTTAATGTTTATTTGTTTAGTTTAGTTAGTATTGTTAGGTAATTAGTTTTATTAAGTTAGTAGGTAATTCCGTCGCATATTGTTGTTAACATGTTTATGAGGAATGATTTTTGATATAAAATATGTCGTGATGTTGATTGTTAGTGTTGTTGATTTGTTTAGTATATTTTTGAATAGTACCTGTTCAATAATTACACTTTACACATTAGGTTTAATTGTTGAATAGTCCCCGTTTTGAGACTGTCTTTGAATCTTTCATGCCATTTAGGTGGTAAACACTCGTATATTTTCTTGATTGTAATAAGACAAAAATTGGCAGCACTTCCCTATTGTTCTCCAAATAAATTATATAAATTCATTCTATATAATGTATTTGGAGAACAATAGGGAAGTGCTGCCCAATTTTTGTCTCATTACAATCAAGAAAATATACGAGTGTTTACTAATGGTATGGAAGATTAGGTTGGAGAGATAAGGACCCCAGACCAATATATCAAAGTGTTTTTTTTTGCAGGTTGGTGTGTTGGTGTGTTGGTGTGTTGGTGTTGGTGTTGGTGTTGGTATTGGTGTTGGTATTGGTAGTATTAGTAGTTGTGATAATTGTTGTTATTAATATTGTTAGTTGTTGTTGTTGTTAGTTGTTAGTTGTTGTTGTTAATTAGTTGTTAATTAGGTAGTTGTTGTTAATTAGTTGTAGTTGTTAGTTGTTGTTAATTAGTTAGATGTTGTTAATTAGTTGTATTTGTTAGTTGTTGTTATTAATTAGTTGTTGTTATTCTTTGTAAAAATATGTAGATTTACTATGAAGAGATTAGAAAGAAAATGGATGTTTGAAAGGCTGGATTTTAGGAAAAAATTGAGGCAGGATTTCGTAATTGGTGTTAATGAATTCATTGACTATGTTAAGCAACAAGATGAATTTATTAGAAATAGAGAAATTAGGTGTCCATGTTCTAAGTGCAAGAATAAAAAGTATTTTGTTGAACAAGAAGTACGGAAACACCTTGGTTTGAGAGGGTTTTGTGATAACTATTATGATTGGGTGTGTCACGGAAAGAAATTCTCCGTTGAGGAAGAGGAAAGCTCATCAATGCACTCCGACAATCCTTATAGGGATATGGTAGAAGATGCGTTACGCGATAACATTGATCAAATTAGGGAAGATGCTCTTAACGCCGAGGTGGTCGATGAATCTCCAAATCCTAATGTATTAGCTTGTTTCCAAATGCTAAAACATGTCGAACAAATTGTAAGGATATAGGAATAAATTGTTCAAGTGATGATGATGATTAGGACTTCTATCTATTAGATTTGATAATCTTGTATTTCTTGATATTACTGTGTTCATCCTACGTTAATTTGTAGATGTCGTATGGCTTAATATCAATTGTAACACCCCAAGAGTATGAGAGGAAAGTTGTCCCACATCGGTAGAATGTGAGGCTTGTGATATGTTTATAATAGCTCCCACCCACCATTTAGTAACAAGGCCTTGTGCTTTTGGACTTAAGTGAGGACAAATAATGGGCCCAAAAGTGCACACCCATCTTATTGGGTTTGTGTTACAACGGTGGCGGGTCGGGTTGTTACAAATGGTATCAGAGCGACCCTGCGACCGTGTGGTGAGCCTGTGGTCGGGAGTACCCGGGTCACCAACCTAGCGGGGGAGGATTCTGGGCTTGGCTGCGGTCAAGTTTGAGGCACAACGAGGACGTTGTGTTCTTTAAGTGGGGGAGTTTGTAACACCCCAAGAGTATGAGAGGAAAGTTGTCCCACATCGGTAGAATGTGAGGCTTGTGATATGTTTATAATAGCTCCCACCCACCATTTAGTAACAAGGCCTTGTGCTTTTGGACTTAAGTGAGGACAAATAATGGGCCCAAAAGTGCACACCCATCTTATTGGGTTTGTGTTACAACGGTGGCGGGTCGGGTTGTTACATCAATGAAATCATTTTATTACCTTTATTATTCAAGTTATTAATTGTGTAAAGCGTTTCTTTCTAATTGTTGTTATATTAGTTTGATAATATGTGGGGCGGAAGACGACGAGGTAGTGGTAGTCGTCAGGCTGAGGGACGAGCGGGAGCTAGTGACGAGGACATGCCTACTCCTCCTCAGCCTCAGCCCCAGCCTATACGTCGACTACACCTCGATCCTACCTGACTATGATGGCGGCATGTGGTAAGTATCTCATTTGTTTACTTATTGATCGTATATATATTGACTATAACTTGATTACTTATTGATTATTTTATTTTTAATTTCAACTCTTTTTCAGGTTCAGTCACAAAGAAGTCTCCGATCTTATAACCTTGACCATTATCTCTAACTACAAGGAATTTGCGCCGAAATGGTCACATGCGTCGGATGCGTTGAAGAAGGAATGGTGGGATTGGTTTGAGGTATTTATTAACTAGTACCTATTTCTGTTTCATTATTTATTACCTATTTTCGTTTCATTATTTATTTATTTTCTAACTATATTATTTTTTGAAATAGAAACATGTTATCTTTCATCCCCGTGACAGAGATGCGGTGAAGGCGGCTTGGACTGACATAATGAAAGAACGCCTACGCAGAATGGTCCACCGTGTTAGGTTTACTTATCTCATAACCTATAAATTTTAGTCATACTAAACAAAATTTTAATTAACATTTTAATTAATAAACTTTTAGATCTTATGCATGCTAAATCTTATGCGGAAATAGAAAGATTTGAACCCTTACTCACGGTCCAAATAATGCTAGGATGATCCTCCAAAGTATTCAACAAGAACACCTCCTCTATGATGCACCCAAGACAACTCCCTTAAAACCGAAATCAACAAAAGCTAGGTGTTTAAATCGGTTTCCTTAAACTTAGTTTATTATCTTAATCTAATTTGAATAATAAACTTATTACTATCACTTATAGTAAAACATATATATTGATATTATCATATAATAATTTTAGAGGTTTTACTTGGTTTTTCTATCACTAGAAAAATATGGAAAAAGTTATAATGAATTCCCATGTCAACATTTTCACATTTGATGGATTTTTGGTGGGTTTGCCGTGAGCTACCATTGGAAGCACCAAAATGGTGCTTTTTGTCTTACCAAAACATAATAGAGTGGCTCAAGGTTATTCTTTCTAGGTTTGTGTTTTATTGTGTACTCAAGACATAAAACACACCCATAAATACTCTCTTAAAACCGGCACCCATATTATGGAATGGACTTCCATTTTACAATTGTCAATTTGTACAATTGTATAATCATGTGTAACATACAATGTGTCACAATCATAAAAACAATTGTAGTTTAATTTAAAATGCATATTTATTAAATAAATATCATTTACAAATTAAATAAATCATATTTAACAATTTGACTAGTAATTCGTAATTACTAATATAAAATGGTTATTTTATTAAACGTCAATACGATTTACAACTTTTGTAATATATTCAACCCGATTCATTCTAATTACGACATTTCATAAATATCGTATAATGTTTATTAATTGACACGTTTCAATTATAAACATAAATCTTACAATAAGATTTAACCTCTGATTTCTCGATATAAAAGTTTAAGGAATATGATCAACTCGTATCAATATACATTTGATCATGTTATTAATTAAGGGGATTGTCCTATAGGTGTGACCTAAAGGGATCAACTGACCACCACCGTCATACGACAGTAATGTCAAACTCTAGCTAGCCAATCATTACCGATTAATGTTGGTCAGTTGACTAATATAATTTCGTATCATCCCTTGCGCATTCTTGTCATGAGATTTAATTACGTGATCGCACTTTGTTGAGGACACATTTCCCAACACACCGGGCTTCCAAGAAAGATGCGGAGCACAGGCCATCTTGGATACCGGCTGATATACACCGACAGATTCTGAATAGACCCATTGCAGATCCAAAGTTTAAGACCTCATCCGAACAGAACACTGCCAATAGGATGTCCGGAAGTACAGAAAAAGGCAAGGCCTTAGGTACTGATGCGTGTCTATTTTATGATGTTTTTCATCTATTTTTACACGCATTTGGTCGCTCATTTACTATGTTTTAGCCCTTATTTCCCAGCAATCGTGTAGTTTCGTATTTTTATGCACTTTTGCAGATTTATGCGGAAAAGGGGCGATTTAGCACCAAATTCATGTCCTCAAGTCTTTTGCATAATTAAGGAACAAAGGAAAGTCAACTGGAGTCTTTATATTAAAGTACCAAAAGTCAAAGCGAGAAGAAAACCGAAGAATTCCTTGCGGAAGCGGTCGACCGACCTACTAAACAGGTCGGCCGACCAGGCCTAATTTCTATGAAGTCCAGAATCTGAAGAAAAGCCCAGAATTTACTAAGCCCATAAAAATATGTCGACCGACCCACCAAAGTGGTCGACCGACCTCAGTGAAGTCCAGAATCAGTTTTTCGGAAATAATTAGAATTGTGAAGCCTTTAGGAAACTCTAATTTATGCCCTATATAAACTAATCTTGTGATTAGGGTTGAAAAATTCATATTCAATCGAGAGATATTCAAGTTTTACATTAAGTTTTCCATAGAGTTTTACATCCAGTTTTAGTTCTTAATTCAAAGTTTCATCTTTAGTTGTAATCTTTCAATATTCTTCAAGTACTTTAGTTTGTTCATCAATTATTCCCAAGCATTCAATAAAGTTGTTCCTTTCTGCCTTAACTCCGACTTTGGTAATTACTCTTTTAATCTAGTTTTGTTATTGTTCTTATTACTATTGCATCCGGTTAAGATAGAATCCCCAAGCTTTATTGAATCTCGCATGTTTAGATTATTTACTATGTTTACCATGTTTATTCCCAATTTTATAATCGTCTTAATAACCATGAGTAGCTAAATTTCATATGTTAGGATGTAGGGGATGAATATGCGTAGGTAGTAGAAATTCCAAGACCGACTTGTAGTAGAGCCGCGGTCGGCCGACTCAAATAGTGGGTCGGTCGACCGAGGCTGTGGTCGGCCGACTGGAATAGCTGGTCGGTCGACCACTCGCGCATGAATCTTGTTTCGTCTTTCCTTGTTGACTATAATATCCTATAATGAGACTGAAAGGAGACTTGTAGGACGTTAGTAATGACCTACCCAAGATTGAGAGATACGGGAAGGGCATTGGTTTACACCTTAAGACGGATAGATTACTTAAGACTGAAAGGTATATGACCTAGGATTTATGAATCACCCTTATTGTTGACACCCAATAATTGTGAGACCTAGGAACTAATAGCATAGGCCGAAAGGAGCTATTAGGTACCATAGACCGAAAGGATATGTTACACCCCTTACGCGACTGCAATACATGTTGACCTTAGGATTTGTATTACCTTAGCTATTTATTACCCGAACATCCTAGCATCCCTTTTATTATATTTTATTCTCATCTTTTAGTTCTTGTTTTATTTTAATCTTTGCTTAGACTTAGTAATCAACAATCAACCCCCCAAAATTGTTACCTTTAAACATTAACAACAAACAATAAACATTCCCCACCTCTCTGTGGTTCGACCCTGACTTTCACTATCTATAGTTTAAGTTTAGGAATTATAAATTTATCTTTGGTACCCTCAACGACGGGCATCAAATTTTGGCGCCGTTGCCGGGAAGGTGACGCCAGTGTTTATTGTTTTTGTTTTTGTTTCTCTTTGTTTAAGGAACTTTTTGTTCCTTAAACCTTCTCACCATTTTCTTGTAGTTTCCATCTTATGCGCAGGTCAGTTCAAGGAGAACTCCTACCACTTGACCACGAGCTTGAGAGGACTCTTAGAGAAAGGAGAAAGCAACTTCTAGCGAATCAGGAAGGAGGTTCACCATCTTCCTTATTTCAAGAAGACTTATTCGAACAACCATCATCACCAACTTCACCAAAAACACCACCTTCACAACCAAATTCACCCATCAATCCACTTTCACCAAGAACACCACCTTTTACCTACTTTCCAGTTTTTCCAAAAGAAGAAGAAAACATGACAGAGGAAGCTACTATTGCCAGTCACTCCATGCCTCAGGCAAAGGACCTATACAAAGGGTTCACTTTACCTGCAGGTACTGGGAAGCCATTCGAGGCCAAGCCTGCCAATATTACTATGGTTGAAAGAAACCAATTCGGAGGCTCGGCCAATGAGGATGCTGCAAAGCATATTGAAATCTTCACAGATTACATATGCTCTATTGCACCCCCCGAAGGAGTGACGCAGGACCAGATTAAGCAAACCATGTTTATCTTCCACTACAAAACAATGCGCTCTTTGCGACGGAATAGTCCGTCGCAAAAAGGGTGAAATCCGTCGCAAATGATGCTTTTGCGACGGACTGCATCTGTCCCATATTTTTGTCGCAAAAAGTTTATTTGCGACGGATTTTTCCGTCGCAACAGTTTTGCGACGGATTGACCTAATTTTGCGACAGACTGACCTTGACCAAAAGTCAAAGTCAGTCCAGATTTGCGACAGAATTTCCGTCGCAAAGGGGACTATTTGCGACGGAAAATCCGTCGCAAAAGGGACTATTTGCGACGGAAATTCCGTCGCAAATCTGGACTGACCTTGACTTTTAGTCAAGGTTTGCGACGGAATTCCGTCGCAAATTGAGACATTTCCGTCGCAAATTCCTGTATGATTTTCGGGTTTCAGCCGTTTTTCCAGCTCCCGATTTCCATTGAAATGATTCATTTTTTCCCTTTTGCATGATCTGTAAACCTGCAATTTCAGAAAAACAACCCAGCAACAAAAAACTTGTCGGAGACAAGGTTTTTAAAACGTCTTTTCATAACTAAAATGAAGGTTGTACAAATGATCATCCAACTAAAAACTAAACATAATCCGCGGTACATCAACTAAACAACCTAATAAAACCTATCTAACGGTCGTGTCGGTGGGCTGTGGGGTGGCGAAATGAGTGGCCGCCCTAGCATTGTCGCCGCCATCATCGTCGAAGTCGCGTCTCGGCTGAGAAAAGCCTCCCGGGTTGCAGCTCTGAGTAGTGAACTCCGCCCCCCGTTGACTTAAGTATTCTTCAATTGCCTTCAGCCTTTGGGATGTCTCGAGATCACGTTTTCTTAGCTGAGCATTCTCTCGAAGAACTCTGCCGACGATACCTGCAATGAATAGTCAAACATGATATTATATTCATTTAATAAACGGTTAAATAATTGGTTAGTCTTAATTTTTAATAAACTATAAAATACAAACCTGGAGTGTATGATGATTGGGTCCCAGCACTTGAGTGACGACGACATATATATAACAACAACTAACAACAACAACAACAACAACAACAATAACTAACAACAACAACAACAACAACAACAACTACAACTACAACTACAACTACCAACACCAACACCAACACCACCAACACCAACACCATCACCAAAACCAACACCAACACCAACACCAACCTGCAAAAAAAAACAATTTACATATATTGGTCTGGGGTCCTTATCTCTCCAGCCTAAACCCATCTTTGAATCTTTCATACCATTAGTAAACACTCTTATATTTTCTTGATTGTAATGAGACAAAAATTGGGCAGCACTTCCCTATTGTTCTCCAAATACATTATATAGAATGTATTTGGAGAACAATAAGGAAGTGTTGCCCAATTTTTGTTTCATTACAATCAAGAAAATATAAGAGTGTTTACTACCTAAATGGCATGAAAGATTCAAAGACAGTCCAAAAACGGGGACTATTCAACAATTACACCTAATGTGTAATTATTGAACGGGTACTATTCAAGAATATTCTAAACAAATCAACAACACTAACAATCAACAACAATGCAAATTTTATATCAAAAATCAATCGTCCTAAACATCTTAACAACAATATGCGACGGATTTGGGACTGAATTAGCTACTAACCTAATATCACTAACCACCTAACAATACTAACTAAACTAATCAAATAACAATTAAACTAAACTAACTATTCCTAATAACAATAAAAAAACAATAATACGGAATTTGCGACGGATTAAACATAACTAATTAAGACGGTATATAAATAACGAAAGTTAGTATACATACATAAGGAGAAATGGAGAAGGAAGAAAGAAGTGGCGGCGGCAAGGTGGCGGCGGTGAGGTGGTGGCGGCAGTGAGGTGGCAGGTGGAAGGGAGAAGAAAGGAGAAGGAGGAGGAAGGAGGAGGAAGGAGAAGGAGGGAGGAAGGAAGGAAGGCGGCGTCGGGGGTGGTGGGGTGGGGTGGTTTTCTTGTTCGTCGAAAAATCGCACTTAGGGTTTTAAGAGTTAATTGAAATCGATTTGGGGAAAAAAGAAGACCCGCGGGGTCTGTATAAATAAACTTTGCGACGGAATTTCCGTCGCAAATCTGGTCAAGGTCAAACCTTGACCAGATTTGCGACGGAAATTCCGTCGCAAATTTTGACTTTTGCGACGGAATTTCCGTCGCAAATCTGGTCAAAGTTTGACCTTGACCAGATTTTGGTCAAGTCTGGTCATTTTGTTTGCGACGGAATTTCCGTCGCAAAAGTCAATATTTGCGACGGATTTTCCGTCGCAAACTTTCCCGCCATTTGACTTTCACTTCGCGGGTCTGGGAAATTTAGGTCCGTCGCAAATTCCGTCGCAAAAAAAAATTCGTCGCAAAGTCCGTCCCAAAACCAAATTTGCGACGGAATTTCTATCCGTCGCAAATTTTCCGTCGCAAGGGCTGTATTTTTTTGTAGTGTTCTCTCTTAGGGACGCTGCGAGGGAGTGGTACAGAGATTTGGACCGCACTGTTGCGGGAGTCACAGATTGGAATACCCTAGCCTTAGCCTTCTACAGGATGTACTATTCCGCATCAAAGACTAATGCTTTAAGGGCGCAAATTACAAATTTCAAGCAAGGCCCCAATGAAGATTTTAGTGAGGCGTGGGACAGGTTCAAGAGACTTGTTCGATCCATACCACATCACGGATTCGAACAATGGTTTCTTTGCAACCAGTTCTACAATGGCCTCTATGATGACAACAGAGCCTATCTAGATGCTGCAGCTAATGGGAGATTCCAAGATAATTCAGGAGAGACTAAGGGTCTCAAATTGATAGAAGATGTTGTTGTACACCGTGCTGAGCATGGTACCTCCAGAGGCAATCAAAGGAAATCTGAATACAACCTAGCAGCTATTGAGGCCTTAACGGCCAAGTTGGAAAAACTAGAGGCTGGAGGGAAGTTCGATCTAGGAAGTGGGAGCAAGGGAGGAATTTACCAGGTGAACGCCGTTCAAGACGGACCCTTTGCTTGTGAGAGGTGCGGTGGAGAGGGGCACGTGTCAAAATTTCGTACTTCATCCAATGAAACATGTGTCGCTTTTCAACACTATCGTGGGAACAATTTCTATGACCCAAATAATAATAATGTCCATCCCAACATGAGGTGGACAAGCCAGAATGTTCTTAATCCACAACATATGCAACCTCAGCAAAATTCCACATATATCCCCCCACATAAGCAAGGTTTCCAAAAACCACCCTTCAACCCTCAACCACCTTCAAATCCACCACCCTACATAGACACTCTTATCCAAAATCTTATTGGGTTGGTTCAGAAGGAGTCACAGGCTAGAGAGGCAGGGATGAAGATGTTAGAATCTCAGATTGCTCAAATTGCGGGCAAGAATGATACTAGGGCTCCGGATCAACTTCCGACCAAAACGGACCAGAAAAAAGAGACTCTAAACATCATATCCCTACGAAGTGGAGCTAAAGTAGGGATCGAGAAAGAAAAACAGCCGAGTAGCAGCGAGGGAGGTCGACCAACCGAAGATCCAGGTCGACCGACCACAGAGCAGAATCCGAAAATTTTCGCTGAACAGGAGAGCGCTCGACCGACCGAGGAAGATGGTCGACCGACCGCAGAGGCAGAACCAGAGGCTCCTTTTCGTCCCGAATTACCGAATAACTTAAGGGATTTTCTTTTCCGGGGTGACAAGACCCCTAGATTTCTGAAAAGGGCTGCAAATACCGAATCTTCAGCCCCTCCTTTCCCAGAAAGACTCATACCTTCGAAGGATCAGGTATCTTTTGACAAATTTAAGGATGTGATTCGTTCATTAAATGTTCAGGTCCCGTTTCTAGAATTAGTTCAACAACTTCATTCCTATCTTAAATTTGTGAGACAGCTTTTGTTAAGAAAGAGGTCTCTAGAAAAGGTTGAGTCGGTGGCCCTCACTGAAGAGTCATCTAGCTTTTTATCACATGTTATTGCCCCTCACAAATTAGAAGACCCAGGTAGTTTTTCTGTCCCCTGCAATATAGGAACCTTCCCAGTTAAGAAGGCATTATGCGACTTAGGTGCCAGTATAAGTGTCATGCCCCTAAGCGTTGCCTTAAAACTAGGAATGACCGAATTTAAAATGACTAGCATGACTGTCCAGATGGCAGATCGTACATCTGTGGAACCTATAGGGGTGTTGGAAAACATCCATGTGCGTATTGACAGGTTTTTCTTCCCAGTTGACTTCGTAGTTTTGGACATCCCAGAGGATGCCCATATACCTATTATACTAGGAAGACCTTTCCTCCACACTGCAGGTGCCATTATAGATGTAGGCACTGGGACTTTGACCTTCAAAGTAGGGAAGCATTCTATTATCTATGGCTTATCTTATAGGAAGAAGGATGCTATGACCCCATCACTTGTAATGCTATCACTTCTAAAAAGAAGTATGAGGTCATCACTACTTCTCCTACTTTATTACCTGTTCCTGTATCTGTTTTTACACCTCCGCCCCAGATTGGGAGCAATATGGAGGACACTTCTATCGTGGCTAGTGCAGGAATTGGTTTGGGGAAACCCAAAGCAAAGGAGGTCATAGTCCAAAGAGGAGGAATGGGATGTCTAAGCTATAAAGAATATGAAGACCCAGATGTCGTGGATCGGGAAGAGAAGAAAAAGAGGAGGCATGCTCAAGAAGAGAGGTCGTCGCATATGCTTTGCGATGACGGGAAGAAGATGTGTTTTTCTAATCAAGAGAACACCATGGAGACTACGGCATGTCGTCAAAAGTCGTGGTCGGATATTTTCCGCATCTTTAGCGGATAGTTTTTTTTAAGTTTCAGTTTTTAAGACAATTTACTTTTGTTGTGTGAGACTTTTTAATTTGGTTTGCTCGTAGTTTTAGAACTTTTTCCTTTATGCTTGCGTAGTTAAGACTTTAGACTTGTTTCTGGAATCTCGCGCATTTGCGGGCGCATATTTAATGCTTTTTCAGGTTTTTACGAAGAAACGAAGACCCCTGGGACACAGAGGGGTCGACCGACCAGATACACCAGTCGGTCAACCTAGTCTCAGTTTCGCTGAAATTCCTGTAGTCTGCAGGAAGGTCGGTCGACCTATTCTCTAGGTCGGTCGACCTACTCATCCGTCGCAATCAGTTCGTTTCTTCCTTGGAGTTCGTGCAACCGTTCTTTGGTACTCGAGTGGCATTGCTAGCCACCAAAACCTCCCAGCTTACGTTGGTTTGGGGAGGTTTTGCTCATACGTCTATTAATCCAGTGAGTTCTTTCCAGTTTTTCCTTAATTTTTATTTTTTCGCATCTTTCTTTTAATTTTACGAAACCTTTACTTAGGCTAATGCACAATGGGGACATTGTGCGGGTTGGTTTGGGGAATGGTTTCGTGTCACATGCATTACATTTTGTCACACGTTTATTGCATTTCTGTCTTGCATCTTTCTTTTCTTTATTTTCCTTATATATACAAAAATCCAAAAAAATGAAAAAATTCAAAAAAAAAAAAATTCAAAAAATGCACGTTTATTTTAGCATATAGGTCGAGTCGGAACGAAAGTATTTCAAGGATGATTTAGCTATCTTACATGTTTATGCCTTTACATTGCCTTGTCAACTTGTTTTAGTATAAGAGTCTTTTGCATATCTACGAGTTTTTATTAACTTGCGTATCTTGAGACTTGACTTATACCTTGGCAACCTACTATACATTCTGAGTTTTAGAGCCTTATTCCTGGTTTCATTTTTAAACCAGTTGTCTAGGATGTGAGTAGTACTCTCCTTGGAACATGTTACATCAATATGCATAAACATGAACTTGAATTGCTATATACTTGTTTTACTATCTCGTTTTGTGAATCTTGATACGTGCATTTGGGATCCCTTTTCTCATTTTTACCCATAAGCTTCACATAGCCAAATTTGCCTTTTTATTCCCCCAAAACTACATCCCATACTTAGCCTACCCTTCCAAGCTAGTATTTGTGGTCTTTGGTTATCTTGAGGTATCTTGGTTTGTAAGCAATCTTAAGCACAAAAAGAAAAGAAAGAAAGAAAAGAAAAACAACAGAAAAATTCAGAAAAAAAGAAAGAAAGAAAAAAGAAAAACGAAAAAAAAAGTCAAAAACGTACAAAAGTCAGTCGACCAACCACCTTTATGGGTCGGCCGACCACCTGTCATCATCAGATTCAAAATTTCGTTCCAAAAATACCTTTCTTTTATTTGTTATCACTCTCGTGCTTCATTCAAAAATATTTGGGAGTCCTTTCTTATATAATGTGAGAGTTGTGCCACAAAAAGAGCACTTTCTTAATTTCAAAAGTTGTGAAATATGTTGTTGGGAAACGGTTTTACTAGCTTGGCTACTAACCCGACATATCCAAAAAAACATCTTAACCACCTTTTACCTTTTTCCTCACATATCTTTCATTACCTCAATTGCATGTATCCGAGTCACTTAATGAGTTTGTTTATACATAGTTGTGGAATTCTTGTTCCTGTTAGATTGCAGGCATGTTTTCATGGGTCGCAGTTAGGTGAGTGTCTTTACAAAATTACTTCTTTCTATCTTTTACATATACTCACCCTTTGCTTCATGAGTGTCTCGAGCGTACCGCGAGAGTCCATGGTATAAAGTCTCTATAGCCTCTAGGTTTGCAAGATTGACGACCATAACTCGTTTGCATAATTTGAATACTTTCTCATTTTGTACTTGGCATTGGTATAGGCTTACATGTAAATTTCGCTCTGAGATTGAAATCGTTCCATTAGTTAAGATCGAGTCTATTTCTTGCTTGAGGGCAAGCAAGGGTTTGGTTTGGGGAATTTGATGCGTGTCTATTTTATGATGTTTTTCATCTATTTTTACACGCATTTGGTCGCTCATTTACTATGTTTTAGCCCTTATTTCCCAGCAATCGTGTACTTTCGTATTTTTATGCACTTTTGCAGATTTATGCGGAAAAGGGGCGATTTAGCACCAAATTCATGTCCTCAAGTCTTTTGCATAATTAAGAAACAAAGGAAAGTCAACTGGAGTCTTTATTAAAGTACCAAAAGTCAAAGCGAGAAGAAAACCGAAGAATTCCTTGCGGAAGCGGTCGACCGACCTACTAAACAGGTCGGCCGACCAGGCCTAATTTCTATGAAGTCCAGAATCTGAAGAAAAGCCCAGAATTTACTAAGCCCGTAAAAAGAGGTCGACCGACCCACCAAAGTGGTCGACCGACCTCAGCGAAGTCCAGAATCAGTTTTTCGGAAATAATTAGAATTGTGAAGCCTTTAGGAAACTCTAATTTATGCCCTATATAAACTAATCTTGTGATTAGGGTTGAAAAATTCATATTTAATCGAGAGATATTCAAGTTTTACATTAAGTTTTCCATAGAGTTTTACATCCAGTTTTAGTTCTTAATTCAAAGTTTCATCTTTAGTTGTAATCTTTCAATATTCTTCAAGTACTTTAGTTTGTTCATCAATAATTCCCAAGCATTCAATAAAGTTGTTCCTTTCTGCCTTAACTCCGACTTTGGTAATTACTCTTTTAATCTAGTTTTGTTATCGTTCTTATTACTATTGCATCCGGTTAAGATAGAATCCCCAAGCTTTATTGAATCTCGCATGTTTAGATTATTTACTATGTTTACCATGTTTATTCCCAATTTTATAATCGTCTTAATAACCATGAGTAGCTAAATTTCATATGTTAGGATGTAGGGGATGAATATGCGTAGGTAGTAGAAATTCCAAGACCGACTTGTAGCAGAGCCGCGGTCGGTCGACTCAAATAGTGGGTCGGTCGACCGAGGCTGTGGTCGGCCGACTGGAATAGCTGGTCGGTCGACCACTCGCGCATGAATCTTGTTTCGTCTTTCCTTGTTGACTATAATATCCTACAATGAGACTGAAAGGAGACTTGTAGGACGTTAGTAATGACCTACCCAAGATTGAGAGATACGGGAAGGGCATTGGTTTACACCTTGAGACGGATAGGTTACTTAAGACTGAAAGGTATGTGACCTAGGATTTAGGAATCACCCTTATTGTTGACACCCAATAATTATGAGACCTAGGAACTAATAGCATAGGCCGAAAGGAGCTATTAGGTACCATAGACCGAAATGATATGTTACACCCCTTACGCGACTGCAATACATGTTGACCTTAGGATTTGTATTACCTTAGCTATTTATTACCCGAACATCCTAGCATCCCTTTTATTATATTTTATTCTCATCTTTTATTTCTTGTTTTATTTTAATCTTTGCTTAGACTTAGTAATCAACAATCAACCCCCCAAAATTGTTACCTTTAAACATTAACAACAAACAATAAACATTCCCCACCTCTCTGTGGTTCGACCCTGACTTTCACTATCTATAGTTTAAGTTTAGGAATTATAAATTTATCTTTGGTACCCTCAACGACGGGTATCAGGTACTCCTATAATGGGTCGTAGAAACACCCTCTAGATTATGGATGAAATGGTAATTTCATAGTTTTTACTTCACTTTTTCTCGATTTGAGTAATTTTTTAACAATTGTCTGTCATTTAATTTGAGTGCTTTTTTAACAAGTGTTTACGATTTAAATTGTAGGCTGGACAAGATGAGAGAGATGTACCATCCGCCTTGTTTTTGCTCGAGAATACCAAGAAGCATGCCAAAAAGGGATGGGTGTCAACGAAATCGAAATAATTCTTTGTAAGTTACCACAAACTTTTCTTTATTTTTTAGTAAATTGCTTTAGTAATTAATTAAGGTATACTAATCAAACTTTGTTTTTGTTTTGTAGGGAAATGTTTTTTCAAGGAAGAGTCGTCTGATAAGTGAAGGGGGTACCGGAGGAGCAGATCGATGATAACAAGCTCTACTTTGAAGAACATGGCGGCTATAACAAGAAAGGGCTGATATTTGGTATGGGAAATGCAACACCAGTTCTTTACGAACGTCGCCGTCACTCAAGTGCTGGGAAACCATCATACACCTCAGGTTAGTATTTTGTAGTATATTGAAGATTAAGACTAACCAATGATTTTACCGTTTACTGAATGAATATAATACCATGTTTATAGATAAGACTCTTAACCAAATTTGACTATTAATCGCGGGTATCGTCAGCAGAGTCCTTGAAGAGAATGCTCAGCTAAAGGAACGTGAACTCGAGCAATCTCAAAGGCTTAAGGCTATTGACGAGTTCTTAAGTCAACAGGGCTTCTCTACTCAAAGCTGTAACCCGAGAGGCTTTTCTCAGCCACGACGTGACTTTAATGATGACGGTGGCGACAATGCTAGGTCGGCCAGCCATTTCATCACCCCACAGACCACTCACACCACCGTTAGATAGGTTATATTAGGTTGGTTACTTTGTCGACCTAGCATTATATTTAGTTTTATTTTTAAGTTGAATGAAACTATGTAAAACCTTAATTTTAGTTATGCAAAAACCTTTTAAAAATCTTGTCTCGGACAAGTTCTTTGTTGCTGGGTTATTTTGGCTGAAATCAGCCGCTTTTATGCAGGTTTGGAGAGCTTACAAATGGGTAAAATCAGCCATTTAGCTGAAATGGGGAGCAGAAAAAACAGCTGAAACCGGAAAAACCTACAGGAATTTGCGACGGAAATGTTCTATTTGCGACGGAAATTCCGTCGTAAACGTTGACTGACCTTGACCAAAGTGTCAAAGTCAGTTAAGGCTTGCGACGGAACTTCCGTCGAAAATTCCTCTTCTGCGACGGAAATTCCGTCGCAAGCCTTGACTGACCTTGACCAAAGTGTCAAAGTCAGTCAAGGCTTGCGACGAAATTTCCGTCGCAAACATTGACCATTCCGTCGCAAAAATTCAATTTGCGACAAAAAGAAGCAACAAACACTGTCCGTCGCAAATCCATCGCAAATGTCTCTTTTGCGACGAATTTCCTATTATTTGCGACGGAACGATCCGTCGCAAATGCGATAGTATTTTGTGTGCTACTATTCTACAACACATTAATCCTAACAAATCCTACGTGGTTCATCCTCATCAATCTGAACATAAGAAGCATGAATTACGAGCATTTAAACCATCAATTAAACAAGAACTCAAAATTGTGACGGATATACAAAGTTCATCAATAATCCTCATAAATTCAACCACAACCTCAATAAACGTTCTGAAATCATTCCTCAAACATAAAAAAACATAACATGCCCAAATCACCATTTATAAGCACATAAACACATGTCACATTATTATAACAACAAAGCCGAGTAATCTAATCACGGTCACCTGTTTTAAGCGTCTTCTCCGCTAGCTTCTTCAATGACAAAGAATCCTTCTCCAAGTCTTCTAAATCCTCACCTTAAAACAAAACAAAATAAGGATTAAAGACTGATTTTCGAGATTACACCCAAAACAGCCCGAAATTCGAGTTTCACGATTTAAGAATTGAAAGAGATAGATGAGACGAAAATGAGACAAGAAACGCGTAGGAAAAAACCTTACCACAAACGGAGTTGAATTGAGAAATATGAGAAATATGAGAATGAAGAAGATGAAGTATTTTGATTTTTGATTTCTTTTAACTTGGAAAACAAGTAAATGGGGTTTGTGAGGAAATAAGAGGGGAAGCTTCCTCAACAATTGCTTTTATCTTACTTTTTGTGAGTCGGGTTTTAATAAGTTGTTCGGGATTTTAGGAAACGAAAATGCCAAAGAGCTTTTTACATCTTAAGACCATTTAATCTCAAGACGGAACTTATACGCTATTTTTAAAATATAAGTTTAAGAATTTAGATAAAATATACTACCTCCGATTTTCTATGTTGTTCCTCTTTCCGTTTTGGTCTAATTACATGATGTTCCCTCTTTCCTCTTTTGCACAACTTTGTGTGGTCCAAAATCAATTTCATGTGGGGTCATGCGTATTGTGTGGTCCAAATTGGTTTCCTTATTTCTTGTGTTAAAATCGAAAGGGAACAACACAAGAAATCGGAGGGAGTATTATCTTTCCGAAAAACACTTTAATTAATTTAAAATAAGGTTTACGAAAATAAGGGATGTTACATATAGTTTAATACTTTCCTATGGTTGTAATGTACCGAGACTGCCTTGTTGTGTGTGTATGTCTGTTTGTGTCTGCGGTGATCCGTTGTTGCACGGAAATGGTGAGCAGTGCGATGTTTCAGGTGAGATGTTTGGATGTGATGTTTTTGGATGCTTATGTGCTAGCTGGGGATGCGGTGACTGAAGAGTTTGTTGTGTAGGCCTTATCTAGAGCATAGTGGCAGACAGAGTTGTATTTTCCTTTTTATGCTGAGTCGTAATTTATGTAACGAACCTTAAATAGTTCTGTAATGGTCTATTTGATATTTGCTGCTCGGGTAACCGAGATGGTAGCACTTCTGTACTCCAAGGAAGGTCTAGTCAAGGTTCCTTGGGATCCGGGGGTGTTACACTTTGAATCTTCTTTCCGTCCTAAGAACAACCTAATACAATAAATTCAATGTAGAAATCCTCCTACCAATTGCACCCAAGATGATCTTTGAATATACCTCATACGTTTTTCCAACTGAGAGCCTCTCTCGAATTTTGTGCTTTCGTGCTAGATTGAGTAAACCCTATATTACTGTTAATATAAAGAGTTTTAGTGGAAATAATATTGTGAGAATATTAACCGAAAGTAGTAGATTTACACGGCTCAACTTCCAAAAAATTGAGATCTCCTAACTAAAACGAAACTCCTTTTTATTAGTTATTGGGAGAGATTTTTTGGTATATATATATATATATATATATATATATATATATATATATATATATATATATATATATATATATATATATATATATATATATATATATATATATATATATATATATATATATATAGACTTGAGATCCGGTGAGAACCACCTTACAATGAGAACTTTGTGAGAACTCTACCTTACGGACTTTTTTAAAAAAAATTAATGACATAATTGGATTCGGCATCACATTTTATAGCTAGAGAACATATTTCTTGGTCTAAAAAATAAATACTAGTGACGGAAATCAAGGTGAGATACGGTTTATTTATTTGCATGCACCTACTATCTATTTTTTCGTATCTATCATTTTTCCGCCACTAGTATTTATTTTCTAGACCAAGAAATATGTTCTCTCGCCATAAAATTTCATGCCGAATCCAATTATGTCATTAATTTTTTTAAAAAAACTCCGTAAGAAAGAGTTCTCACCGGTTCCCATTGTAAGGTGGTTCTCATAGGATCCCAATTCTATATATATATATATATATATATATATATATATATATATATATATATATATATTATATATATATATATATATATATATATATATATATATATTATATATATATATATATATATATATATATATATATATATATATATATATATATATATATATATACTGGATTTAATGCCCGGGTGATGTCCGGGGCCAACTTGTAATAATTTATGATTATGAAGTAATAATACTCTAAGGTTGTGTTTATCTGTAGTTAATTTTGCTCAACTGGACATACAGAAGCTGAGCTGGATTTATAAGAGCTTACTTTCTCTAAATTAAACGTATAAGGGCTGAAGTGAATTATAGAGGCTGAAATGAACTTATAGCTTATTTTATAGAAATATAGGTACACATTAAGCAAACTTTTATGAATTATAAGCATTGAATTAAATTTGTAGGAGGTTAATTTTATGAACAAAACTTATAAGAGCTTAAGTTTTCCCAACTGAGCTAAACTTATTATGATGTAATAATATCTCAGATGCACGAGTTATTGGTAATATTATGTTGCATAAATATCCGATAAAAGTTGCGTTATAAAAAACCAATACTAATTTTAAGCCCCTTTCTTAAAAAGACTAATTCCAAACTCATACCCTTATTATTAAAACTACATATCCTAAATCATTTTATCGAGAGAGAAATTAACAATGAAGATTAATTGTCGCGCAATATAGATTTAGGATTTTCCTTACCTGATACCCTTTTTTTTCCTACAAAGTATTCTTTTCTTATTTAAAAAACCATCAATATAACCCTAAGCTTTATAAGTAAGCAATAACAATGATAGTTCTTAGCATTGAGGTTGTTACCAAGAACTTTATTTTAAAAGTTTTTCTATTGCATTTAAAAGTTTGTTCTTATTTTTAAGAATCAAGTTCTAAAATAAGAACCAAGTTTATAACTATTGGAAAATAAACAACCAATTAATATAGTTTTGTAAAATGTGAGAACCCATTTAATATTATTCATTTTATAGGTTTTTTTTCCATCTAAGAACTTTATACAAAGTTATTCTATTGTGAACAAAAGTTCTTACAAGTTGAAATTGGTGTATTTTGATAGGGCATGTGAAGAACTTTACATAAAGTTCTACTATTGCTATTTCTCTTAACTTTATTGATGTAGAAAAACCCTTAGAATTACCATCATCTCATTTCCAATATCTCATATATATTATAAATGCATACTCCCTCCGTCCCGATCAATTGTTATCTATTGCTTTTGACACCAAGATTAAGAAAACAATTATGAATGAATTTGGACCACACAAATTACATGGCCCCACATTCAATCAAATGTGATCCACAAATGTTGTCAAAAATGGAAATAGATAACAATTCAATGATACACCCAAAAAAGGAAATAGATAACTATTGACCGGAACGGAGGGAGTATATGATAAACATGAGATGAATTACCATTGTCCAATTGTTTAGGCTCTAAGACACCCACCTTACGATATTAATGTCAACCATCGACCGGGTTCTAAATGTCTGTCGACTTTTACTAGATTATTCTACAATGGCATGCTTTGTCTAATCCAATCTCGCGAGAGAAAGAAAAGGCTCGTGATTATTTTGCGGAAATGGGGCAGGAATATGTGCTGTGGGAGGCCTTCAAGGCTGCTATGAGGCGTGAGTTTGTTCCTGAGCACGTCCGTAGTCAGTTGAGGGCTGATTTTGATAGTTTATGGATGTCAGATGACATGACCATTTTTTAGTACTACATCAAGTTTAATGACTTGGCTCGACGGGTGGAGGAGATGGGTATGACCCCTCAGGCGCTGGCCTTTCGGTTCGAGAAGGGGTTGACTCTCTGTATCATGGAGAGGTTACCTAATAGTACGGTGTCTGACCTCAAAGAGGTCTATGAGAGGGCTGGGAAAACTGAGACGTTGGCCACTCTGGCAAGCGATACCCGAGAAAAGAGTGGGGAAAGGAGGAAATCTGAGAGTGAGAGCGCTGGAAGTGGTTACAAGAAGGGGAATTTCAGTCAGGGTCGTTCGTTTTCTGTCGGAGTTGGTACTGGGGGTAAGGGAGGTCGCAGTCTTAGTGACACCCATGTTGCGAGGTGCTATAACTGTGGTGCCGCTGGGCACAAGAGGCTAGAGTTTAAGAAGTTTGGGGGAGGCAGCTATCAGGGACCTTCTCAGAGTTCTCAGAGTTTCGGGAGCATCCGTCCTGCAAGTACGTGGGGCAACCAGGGGAAGCCGAACTATGGTAACTACAACCATCAGGGAGGCTATTAGAGGCCTAATGAGGGAGGTAGCCAGGCATGTCCTCAGAAAGTTTTTGTAGTTTGCCAGATTTTTAGTCAAGTCTAATTGTTCAACAAATTTCCAAGACAAAATTCGAGATATTGCGAAGATTTTGCTAAAAGATGTAATAAAGTGCACGACTCAAGGTAAGTGACGATTTACAATGCAGTGTCATCATCGCATTACTCCTATTTGACTCAACGTAATTAAAATGCAAAATAAACGTGCTTTTTTTTTATTTTTTAATATTTTGATTTTCTTAATTTTTTAAATAAGGTAATTACAATGCAAACAAAAAGAAATGCAATAAACGTGAATGCAAACAATGCAAATACAGACGCAAAGGCTGCAAAACCCTCCCCAAACCAAAACGGACAATGCCCTTATTGTCCTCCAGCACGTAATCCATCAACAAGGGAAAAGGAAAATATAACATACTATGTTTATGCCCGTGCAAAAAATATGCACAGGTTGAGATATATTAATTGATACGACACTGAAATGATGAAGCTTAGCAGAGTTGTAGCGTGTCATAAGAAACTAATTAAGAATATTAGCAATAAGAACATACAAAACTGATGACAATTATTTTTTTATTGACTCGTTTCAACTATAATATACGGAGTAAAATATAAATGTTTTCTCTGCTCATTTGAATTTCATATGTTTTATTAAAATACACTCATATATATTAAACAAACGTACGGAATGCAAGTAAAAAGGGAATTATTAATTTATATGACATAAAATTAATAAGAGATTTATAAATACATTTTTATGATTTGTGAGCAATGTATATCTTTCTGACGCTACGTAAAACATTAATTTTAGAGAACGAAATATAAGAAAATTTCCTGATTCAAGTGTCGGAAAGGAGATCAATTAATTGATGGAAGGAGAGAGAATAATTAAATATATAAACAAAGTGGGGGTCCCACATAAATTAATGTTTTTTCACTCATAAACTGCAACGGCCAATAGGAAGTCAAGAAATTTTATTCCTTTTATAGTAAAATACATGCAAATCTAAATGAAATAACTAAAAGAAGCAAAGGGCAAAAAGAGCATAAAACTCACAAGAGCACTTCCCTAAACCAGCATCAAAACTGGGGAAAATATCACCACCCTACTCATCACCACCCTCCTCGTCACCCGGCTGAAAGGTCGGGTCCACCTCATCCTCACCTCTCTTCCTAGCACCTCCTCCTACAGCAAGCTCAGCTCTAAACTGTTTCTCTCTTTGTCGTGTCCTTTTCAGACTCGGGCTGAGGGTACCCTCTCTCTGGGTAACGATAGAAAAAAGGGTGCGACCATCTAGCTGGAACGGGATGCCCTCTCCTCATATAGTACTCATATATAGGAAACAGGGCTAAAGCCTGATCCCTTTTTGCCTTGGCTACTCTCATGCACATGTTGAAAAGAAGAGAATCACGACGCCCTTGGTCCATGATCTCGGGTGCCTCAAAGGAAGAAGGTAGCATAAAATTGCCCGGGTAAAGAAACTCAGGGGTAGAAGTGGGTCTAGTCTGAGGGTGAGGTCCAGATAACGGGGTAGGAGTCACCGGAGGTCGTGTGGGTACATTCTCGGAAGTTCCTGAATAAAGCTCCAGCTTTCCTAAAAGTGAGGGAAGCTCACTTCTATTTCTTAGAAACGGAATGAGTGATAGCGAGGTGGTAAGAAGGAGGTGACACTACTCCACCCGTCGCTCTAGGTAACGGTGAAAGATGGGGGAGAGTGGGACAAGGGAGAAGGACGGACGGGGAAGCATAAGTTTGCCACATCCGACGGTCGGAAGCAAACCAGTTAAATGAATACTTATCACGACCAACGAAGTTTAGGTCTCTAGGAAAATCAGGAAAAAGATGGCGGGCAATACTGTTAGGTTTAGATGTCTCATAATCTAATTATTTTAGTCATACTAACAAATAATATTAATTAACATTTTAATTAACTAAACTAAAGATCTTATGCATGCTAATTATATGCGGAAATTGGAGAAATTCGAACCCTTACACACGGTCCAAACGAGATGCTAGGATGATCCTCCAAGTATTCAACAAGAACACCTCCTTTGTGATGCACCAAGACAACCCTTAAATGATCCGAAATCTCGAGTATGCTAGTACAAGAAACGGATTTTCCTTAAACAATATACTAATCTTTATTAGAAATATTAATCAAATACTATCACTCATATAGTATACATTATTATTATCTTTATAATAACTTAGAGAGGTTTTAGGTAGTATTCTTACTTAGAGAATTTTGCCAAGCATTAGGATTAGAATAAATTGTGAGCATGCCACAATATTTATGAAGTGTGGCTAGGGTTTTGTGGGTGGCCGGGTATGGGGAAGAACAAAGGGGACATTAACCCTTTTCTAAGTCATTAGGGTGGTCATAGGTATTAGTTCCAATGCCACCTTTAATGATTATGTTTATATGGTAATTAAGAGAGTAATACCCATATAAACATCCCCTAAATTAGCCTTACAAAACCGGCACATGTACATTCAAAATGGACCTCATTTTGCAATTTTATCAACTTTACAATTGTATGTTATGTGACATACAATATGTCACAATATTGTAAAAATAACAATTGTTTTAATTTAATCATACATATTTATCAATTAAATATTAGGATTAATTGATAAGAATACTCTGAACTATGGGTGTCCTGCTCAAAATACTCCAAACTTTATTTTAACTACCAATATAACCAACTAATGCCCTCATTTGCTTTGAATAGAATTTGTTGTTTTGTTAAGTTGTTGTAGCATGTTTTAAAGATATGATTAGGTAAATAGATTAACATAGAAGTAAAAAGAGAAAGACGGGTTAAAGAAGGGTTAGAAATTTCTTCACTTAATTAGCATTTAACAGGTCATATATTATAATAAAAGCGAATGAGAGCATTAGTTGGTTATATTGGTAGTTAAAATAAAGTTTGGAGTATTTTGAGCAGGACACCCATAGTTCAGAGTATTGTTATCAATTAATCCTAAATATTATTCATAAATTAATAAATCATATTTATCAAGTTGACAAGTAATTCGAAATTACTAACATGTAAAGTGGTTATTCATAATATATCGTCAATACGATTTACAACTTTTGTAATAATTTTAACCCTGATTCATTCTAATCACGACATTATAAAATATCGTTCAATGTTTAGTAATTGACACGTTTCAATTATAAACATAAATCTCACAATAAGATTTAACCTTTGATTTCTCGGTATACGAGTTTAAGGAATATGATCAAATCGTATCAATATACATTTGATCACTTTATCATTTAAGGGAATTGTCCTATAGGTGTGACCTAAAGGGATCAACTGACCACCACCGTCATACGACAGTAATGTCAAACTCTAGCTAGCCAATCATTACCGATTAATGTTGGTCAGTTGACTAATATAATTCGTATCATCCCTTGCGCATTCTCGTCATGAGATTTAATTACGTGATCGCACTATTGTTGAGGACACATTTCCCAACAAATACGAGAAAATAACACGCCACCAACAATGACACCTATGACCTGGGACCCGATATTGTTAAGATGTTGAGCCACCAGATATGCAATGTTTAAAACGAATGGGGTACCACTGTCAATTTTCAAGTACCCTTGTAACACCCCGGCCCAAACCTAGGACCGGAAATGTTAGCCACGGTAGCTCGCCATGCTATGTACTGGCCCCACAGACCAACACGAGTCCTTTCCAGCGTATTTTGTCCTCACTCATGCGCATCCCGGAAACCTTCCCAGGAGGTCACCCATCCTAGGACTACTCCCAGTCAAGCACGCTTAACTTTGGAGTTTTTTCGCATGGATAACCAGAAAAGAAAGTGCACTTTGTTGATATGAGTAGTACTTTCAATCCCTTTAAGCACTAGTCATATAAGCCTATCAATGGACCTCTTCAAGGGGTTACCCCACCCGAAAATCCTATTCGATTCAATGGAGTATTACAACCCTACTAATATAAAATACACAACTCAATGTTAACATTGTTAGGCTCAAAAATCAACTCACCTAACAAACGAAGAAAGTAACGAGCGAGAGGGGGTGTACATGCGCGACACAAGGTTGATTGTAGGGTGCGTGTGAGAGTGAGGCCCAAAGCACCTTAGTGAGCTTTCAGGGGACCTCATGGGGACCGTCACTAAGGAGACCTAAAACCTTCCCAAACCTGGCCAAAGTCCAAGCGAAAGTCTGGTTAAAGAGTCTGGAGGTGATGCACGTACTCCTAGGGTTAGACGCGTAGGCTGATGGGCTAAAAGCAAAGGAGCTATAGAACTCCAAGGTAAGCATCTTATATGTATACTACCTCATTCTAACCAAACCCGACAATCTCGTTCCATTAAGTAAGTCAACTACATACGAGTTGGAGTATCCCTAAAATTTCTAAGTCAGGCCTATACAAAAATCGAGATGATGTTACTGGAGAACCAAACAATTGTAAAAATTTAGCACGTTGTGTCGAAGTCTTGAAGCGTGTACCTATGGATACTCAGGTACATGATCCAAAGAGCGTCCCTCGGTTGCTGGACGATGGGAAGTACAAGAGGGCGCGAGGGCTCATAACTAAGTCGACTCGTAATGCAACTGGAGTGCTGAAACGTGGAGCTGGCGCGCGGTATGGCAGGAGCAAGGGTAGAAGCAACAAATTGAGGAGAATGGGTGGCAATGAATGGAGTGACTATGGCGGCAATGGGGTCGTAGTACTCGTACTGGCTATGGCAGCAGCAGGAGTCACGCCTGAAGCGGAAACAAAAGATGAAACTATAGGTATCGCCGCAGAAATAGACGGAGTTTGTTGCTCTTGAGTTTGTTTAGATGGTTTCATACCTACATTCAATCAAAATGCAAGCCAAATGAACGAAAGCAACCAAAGATTCCTAAAAATAAAGAAACTTTGTACAAGTAAAGAAATACTTTGTACAAGTATCTCCATTGACCATCCATTTTTCCTTAGCCGTTGCCTCCAAAAAACTGCAGCAACAGAAGCAAAATTACAAATTTCCTTATTGACTTCATTATAGTAGTCCTCTCAGCCACATATAACTGCTAAGTGCTTTCCATGTTCGAGTCTTCTATCAGAATCTTCCCACTTTTCCCGTCATTCCATTTTCTTATTGAGTTATCATTTCGTAGCCGCGTGCCTTGACCTATCAATCTTACGAAGCACACAAAAGGAAGGCGAACCTGTCCTTTCGGACCTTACCCAGACACTTATCATATTCCAATGCCCAAGCATCCATTTTATACGGTTATTATTATTATTCCTTATAAAGTGTAAATCCAGCTCGATTAGAGCATGGTTCTAAATCTAAATAGAATAGTGTTTGATTCCTGCACTCGGAAAAAGTGAAAGCCACTCACCCATCACCATAGCCTTATCAATCTTTTCAAAAAACCCTTTGTCTTCCCTCACGGTTATTACACCGTGTAAATCGAGGTCCCTTAAAAGGGATATCTATCAATTCATTACATATCCACCACTCATTAAAATCAGACGTCCCACAAATAGGTCTATCATTACTACTAAGCTTGACAGAAGCAAAATCCACTTGATTAAACTTTAAAAACAAAAACTCATTTTTAACAATCTAAGCCAAACATGCTTTAAATCTCCCACTATTATAAGCGGATATTCCAACTTTCCAAGCCATTCCTCCAGCATTTACAAAGCTCTATGTATTCATTTATACAAGTGTGGTTTGGTCTACAAGATGAACATCTCTGCTGATTTAGTTTGATAAAAAGAAGCTAAAACAGAAACATTTTCTGAACAAGTTTTGGTTTACTTTGTATGTACACGAGTGACAAAGGCTCATGAAGAACTTAGGCAAGCGTGGTAAGCCGTTTTTATTAAGTCTATCCTTTTCGACCAGAAATCCGCCACACATATCCCATGTCTACACTCGTGATGTCGTCTCTTTTCTCCCCTTTTTATAATCGCAGAGCGTTTTCTCTCGATCTCTATGAGATGCAGATAATACCCACTTACTGAACTCGAGTTCTGTCATGCCCATCCACTGGGCAACCAGACTAAACTGCCTCTTTTTATTCTCTCTAGATGAAGGCTTTGTTTTTGCCACGTCGCTCAACAGTTTCGCTTCAGTAAGGGGACAGTTATGCAGCTTCTTCGTATCACCATTTGGGGCTGCTTTTTCAGCCATGACAACAGTATTCTCAGGTCCAAAGTTGACAATGTCTTCAAAACGATGTGAATACAGAATACCTGCATAAGATCAACTTTTTAGAATGTTGGCTGGTCGTAGAACATTCATGTACTTTAAATGACGTTTGACATATCAAGCAAGGCGGAATAAAGATCAGTTTGAGAAAGCAACTACCAACCATACATGTGTTTCCATTGAAAGTGTCAAAACAAGCTTGGTATCATGCCTAGGCTTGTATTGTATGTGACTATGTGAGTGGACCGTTTCTGTTCAAAGTGTCTAAACAAGGTTATTACCATGCCTATGGGTATACAGGACAAGTTCTCACAACCCTATTCAGTCAAAGCTACAATCACGTCAGTAAAACCAATCTCAAACTTGAGCAACATGGATGAGAAAATCTCAATTGTTTAACTTTTTTTTCATGAGTTCTGAATTTCTGATGATATTATTGATATGTTATGATAAGCTTTGTTTTATATTATTTATCATTTTTTTAAGATAATTATGAAAATAAAAAAAATCAAATAAAGCCAATCTTAGATGCTTGACATTTTCCTAGCCGTTCCCAAGCTTCACTTGTTAAGGTTTTGACAACCTTTGACCCCAACAAGGCTCACTCTCCAATTTCCGAGCCAATCACAATCTTATAAGCCTCACTCCAATATCCGAGCCAATCATGATCTTTTCCGTATTGGGCTCCACTTGGCTTGTTCACACTCCTAATATACTGCACATTGCTTGTTTTGGGAAGTTGCTCACCAAGGAGGCCCATCTGCTTACCTAAGTGGAACTTCACAGAGCCTTCCTACCGTTATAATTTCACTTCTAATGCCTCCATACTGATGATAAAATCACCTTTTCACATAAATTTCAATGATAGAAAGACTACCGTTCAAGCCTTTACACCAAACAAGAGTGTTTTGTTCGTACGAACATTCCACAGGCCCAACTAGTCATGCTCGGACTACAGCTTCCTAATGTGTCTCAGTCTCTTGCTCAACCAAATAAGGCATAGAAGCTGTAAAACCTTTCATTGTTTCAAATGCATGATGACTGTATTTTTCATAGGCATGAAATTATCTTTTCCTTTTTGATAAAAAGGTTGGTAAGCCTAATATCTCATGTTGGAAAAACAAATTGGGGGTTTGCAGATAGAGGATACAAACCTAGTTCTTTAAGTAGCGGCTTATTAACAGCAGTATTCAGTGAACTGGATGGCTCTGTAACATTAGACTCTGGAAAAGACGACTTGGTTGCCTCCGTTGATTGAACAAGATGCACCCCTATATCATTTACATTCTGCTTTTCACCTCGTACAGGTTCAGGTGCATGTTTGTCGTGCAATCCAATGATGTCACTGGTAAATTGCTTGTCTGACAGATCACGAAACAAATTACATATTCCAAAGAGCTCGCCCTGAAACTGTTTGTGGTCCTGTAACAATAATAGCAAATTAGCAATAATAAGGAAAAAAAAGGCAAAACATGATAAAAATGATTTTGGCCGACCACTGTAAATTATTGTTTAAAACCCGTAAAGGTGGGGTAAAGCAAAGCGAAAAGGGAAAACACAACAAATTTCTATTAAAATTCTGAAGAGTAAATATAAGAGAACTTTAAGTGTGCGAATAAGGACAAGAGATTTTACACACCTGGACACCTTCAAAATATCGCTTTTCCAATTTTCCAGAAACTGCAATGTTTGATAACTGTTGTTTGTAAACTTGGCGGGTATATACAAGCTCCTCAAGAGACCCAGCTGCAATAAGGCGAAAAACAACAACGTGCCTTTTCTGGCCCAAACGAAATGACCTATCTTGGGCCTGCAAATCATGCGAAGGATTCCAGCTTGGATCAAATATCACAACCCGATTGGCACTAACTAGATTTAGTCCAAGGCCCCCAGCTCGAGTAGAAATTAGGAACACCTACACAGTAAATTAGTAGGGTAAATTCTTCAAAATGGTGAGTCTGCTCCTTCAGGTCAGTAAGTTCAATAATATATATTACCTGCATGCTTGGGCTTGAGTTGAAATCATTAACAAGAGATTGGCGCACTCCAGTGGGTGTCGACCCATCAAGTCTTGTATAGAAATATCCCTTCCGTGTCATAAACTTCTCCAGGATGTCTAACATCCTGACAAAATGAATCAACATAAGAAACATTGTATCACATCATCAACTGCTGCATTTTAGCAGGAATCCACATCAAGACACCCCAATGAGCTTCATTACTTCCGAAACAAAGCTGGGAAGGAGTGCACATGCCAATCTATGAATTACTCGTACAAAAAATGATCCCAAGCCATACTGGTACATATTTAATCCTTTCCCGTATTTTCAACGATTAATTAACAACAATAATCCTACCTATGGACGACTTTCTCGTATTAATACTTACTACATTTTAACTTAGAATAATCTCAACTATTGGCCTCGTCTTCCCAAAATAGAAAATGGAGAATTCAACTTTTTTAAAAGAAAAATTGATATAATAATAACTACTCAATTTACTCTCGTCAAAGCGATCACCCCCTCATATTCTTTTGTCCCGTCATTTAATACAATTGGGGTTGTTTAAATGGCCTTAGACTGTTTAGTAAAGAAAATTTGATGGTTGGGTTTATTATGAGTTAAAAATTACTTTGGATTAATATGAGAAGGTCACTCATAATTCAAACTATTCATGTTAATTAATTTGATAGTTGGGTTTCAAAACTGCTTCATGTCTGCTATTCTGCTAATAATCTTCCTTTTCAGCCAAGCAAGCGGGAGAAAACAAAAGCTAGGCTTTAAACATCCGGAACGTATATATATATATATATATATATATATATATATATATATATATATATATATATATATATATATATATATATATATATATATATATATATATATATATAGATTTAGGATCGGGTGAGAACGATTATACGGTGCATACGGTGAGAACGAGTCACGTCCGTTAGATTAAAACACAATCAATGCTGGTTAAGAAATACCCACAACCCACATTGTAGATAGATTTTTTCGGAGTGGATAATTTTTTTTTTTTTTTACCTTTTTACACAAACTTAGATACATTTTTTTACGGAGTAAATACTTTTCTTTTTTTACCTTTTTACGTAAACCTATATACATTTTTTTGACGGAGTAGATACATTTTTTTTACTTTTTTACGTAAACTTAGATACATTTTTTGACGGAGTAGATAAATTTTTTTTTACTTTTTTTTACATAAACCTAGATACATTTTTTGAAGTGGTAGATACATTTTTTTTTTTACTTTTTTACATAAACCTAGATACATTTTTTAACGAAGTAGATACATTTTTTGACGAAGTAGATACATTTTTTTTACTTTTTTTTACATAAACCTAGATACATTTTTTGAAGGAGTAGATACATTTTTTTTACTTTTTTTTACATAAACCTAGATACATTTTTTGAAAGAGTAGATACATTTTTTTTACTTTTTTACGTAAACTTAGATACATTTTTTGACGGAGTATATATTTTTTTTTACTTTTTTTTACATAAATCTAGATACATTTTTTGAAGGAGTAGATACATTTTTTTTTACTTTTTTACATAAACCTAGATACATTTTTTGACGGACTAGATATATTTTTTTTTTTACTAATTTACATAAACCTAGAAACATTTTTTAACGGATTAGATACATTTTTTACTTAAACCTAAATACATTTTTTGACGTAATAAATACATTTTTTTTACTTGTTTACTTTTTTACTTTTTTACATTGCCCAAATTGAAACAAGGAAGCGCAACGACTGTATAGATCAAGGGCCAAGATTTTACTGTGATCGCGATGGTCAACAAAGGCGCCCTACAGGAAGCGGTACTTATGATCATCCAGCATACTAAGCCGTGCTTTTAATTTCTTTTACTTGTCAATATCGCTCCAATAAACGCAGCAACAAAGATTTAACAACATGATTTTGGGTTGGTTAACATGGGTAACATGAACGAGAATCGTATCATACAACCCTCTTACCGGAAAAGTGTTGAAAGTAGTAATCACTAAAGTAGGAATGTATTTTCGCGTTTGAACTTGGTTTGCTGATTATTATGGATAATAGAATTCATAAAATGTGCAGGAATCAGCCGAGAGTTTGGTGTCGTCCAAGGCAACAAAGTTGGTCAAAGTTAGAGGATTAGTAGTAGGAATTTGTTGACTCTTGAGTGGCTTGAGATATTTTGTTCCAATAATGACCGGTAGATTGACTCTAATCCTATGGTTAGGGTGTGTTCTCACCGTATGCACCGAATGATCGTTCTCACCGGATCTTGCCTCTATATATATATATATATATATTTCTTTAATGCAGCTGCCAAAGAAGCTGACTTGGCATCCTAATTTTACATTACAATCCTACATGGCGATTAATAAGAAGCCCTCAATATACAAGTAAAAAATAAATTAAGATATGCACCATAAATAGAATGCTAAATTAATGGGTGGAAATATGGAATATACATGAGTTTCAATAACTAATTCGAGAAATAAGGCAATTATCTTTTTCAATTTATATATTCCTACAATAATTAACTCTAAAATGATATGCGAAATTTCCTTCATAAAATATAGCGTAATCGGTTCTGACGATACACATTACAAGAACCACTATCAAATTCACATGCAACCCCAATCATTTCCGTTGTTCACAATTCACAAAAACGTATTTCCATGTTTTTTAATACTCTCTTATTCTATATTTTCTTCTCCTTTCATTTTTGTACAAGAAATAACAAAGAGAATTTGGACCACACAAAACACATCATCCACATGTCATTGAATATGAGCTACACAAATCATCCCAAAAAAGAAAACAATGAAGAAAACTGCATAACGTAATATGGAAATGGGAAGAAAATGTAGAATAGGAGGGAGTATATCATTAGATAACATGATTTTTGAATTATCGTATTCCATATTATAAAGATAGAGATAAAGGATAGATTTTCGTACAATTTGTTTTCAAATAATACCATTGTCATAATTGTGGTTGGAGGACGCATGTGATGATCCATCTTCTTTTTTTAATCTTAAATGTTTGTTTATTTACGAATGTTTGTTCTGTTTCTGTTAGTGATATCTTTTTGTTTTTTTGATGCGGTACTTTTTTTTAATCTTAGTAGTTATTCTTTTCTTCGTAGTTACGAGTAATACAATATTAGTAATTTAGTATTATATTACTCGATAAACTTTATCTATTGTTTTTCGTTCTATATTTTTCGTGTAGGTAATCTCACCGTAAATGAAATGCAATATAACTTTTTATCTCAACTTTGATATTTTTCATCGTTTTTTTATTATTATTGAGTTTCAAATTAAAATTCGACGTTTAAGCTAGAACATTAAACAAGACTAAAGTTTAGGTTAAGTATAAGAGTTGAATATATCCATCTGTGAAAAAAAGAGTTGAATATATAATTTTTAAATTGCTCTTAAATCAACCATAAATCCTTATATGATGCATTTTTTTTCTCTGGATGTATTAATGCTAACTATATTTGTACCGTATTACTTTAATATACACTATATTAATTAATATGAACAATATTTATAAAAGGGTCACAAATCTATTTTATTAGCTTATAAATAGCACGAAGTAAATTAAACTATTATAACTAAAATATGATTCAAATATTTTGATTTTAAAATTTTAAAATCACCCGTGAATTTCACGGGTTTAAAACTGGCTAAATCTCAATGCAGTCCCTGGTGTATTGAGCTTTCTAAAGAGGAAAAAAAGAGAGCATGCAGGTTGTAAAGTAAAATATGTCAAATTGTTTTGCAAAAACGGAAGTTTTAAGCCAAAGACGTAGTAAAGTAACAGCCCTGATCTCCATGAAAATACAAGTTATGAAGCTGACCTTACAGAGTGACTGAAGAGGAGAACTTTATCACCATGTGAAATCCAAGATATCATTAATCTCTCTAGAGCTTTCATTTTTCCACAATGCTTCGCGTCACTGAGACCCATAAAGCTTTCATTTTGAGTCTTCCCTCCTACCAAATCAATATCAGGACCAAAAACATTCTCAGCCAACTCAGCATCTTTCTTCTGCTTATCTTCATCGTCTTTTGGGTTTGGCTTGATAAGCTCCACGTGATTGCTAATCTGTCATATAATGCAAAGAATTATTACTATACCCTTGATCACCTTTGGGATCACACATGAACAACATTACAACAATCATCGTCAACTCTCAAAAATAGCATTAAGAATGACTGGTAATACTAAAACTTTAGCATGACAAATTGACAATACCTGAACAGTTTAAAACAGCTCATAATGCACTGCAAACACTGAGGCAAACTCCATTCAGTAGCACAGAAATACTTAGATCAAGGAAAATCGCTCCATAGTTTTCGATCATAGCACCCAATTTGCTCCAATTTGAAACACAAATATCTCACCAAACGAAAAATACAGCTAACGCTTTCAAGTAATATCAAGTGACTATCGCTTTAACAAACACACTTCCCTAATAAGAAACTATTGTTGAAACTATTCCACTGTCGAACATCATTTACAACTTATTTTGGATCAAATAAGCTATCCTCTCCCTCCTAAGAAATAGAAATCAATCCACAAAAGGGCATATCTTGCAAAGCTTTGCCATCAAATCCCCAGACTATTATCAGAACCAACCTTGATTTTTTATTCCGGAATCAGTTTTTAAGGAAATATAGTAGTACATTAATACTTAAAAGACGTACTCTAGTGGAAATCACAGATGAACAAAACGGATTGTCTGTCTTTATTCAGTGTTATGGGTTGTTTATTTTTGTGATTCTAGTCCAGCAATATTGGAGAACCTTCAACCCCAAACCCCAAAGAAAAGACCATCAAGCATACTTTGACAGCAACTTCTTTTCTCACAAACCTCAAACCGGTACCCCCAAATGCATCAAGAATTTCTAAGAAATTAATTCTAAAAATATGTAGACGGAGCTCAACTTATCTTATCTTCAATAAACGCAGCTCATGCATCTGCCTAATCACGTTTCTCAATTAATCCTTGAATAGTCACACTGACACATCCACAAATAGCATACACATGACATATCTACCACATACTTCTTTGAATTAGAAATTGTTTCACGGCCCAACACACAACAGCATATAACTAATTGTCGTTCGGAAGAACCGATCCTTCACTCTATGTTGAATCCAAGTGGCCCTCTTCCAATTTAACCAACCTACTTTAATTTGATGACTCACATGTTGTTTTCTTCTTCAAATTATCCCCACTATTTGATAATGATCACATTGTTTTACAGTTACTGAAAATTTCATGTTGAACTACACATTGCTTGGTTATCGGCTAGAAAATTATCATTTTTAGATTCAACAACATCACTCCTCGGGTAAGGAGCTTTGGAGGAACAGCCTATCAGGTACCATCCAACTGCTATAATGAGCCTGCTTAACCAAAAGGAAAATAGATAACAAAGACTCTGTTGTGTTACCCGTAACAGAAGATCATCTGATCTGGATGGTCAAGGGGAGAGAGAACAACAGTGCATTAAAACATCCCATGCAGATAAAAATTCAGAAACAAACCTGCTGAAGCTTAAGAATACATGGAAGAATAAGGCAACCAGGGCACCAATCGCAACCCTCTGGATTATCTCTGTGCAAATATCTCCATATGACACCGTCTGGAACTGTTCTATTATGACATTCCCCTTGGCTAAGTGGACTACCACATGAGCATGGAAGATCTTTATTTATGAGGCACCGAATTTCTGGTTGCTGCAACATCCTCTGATAGGCCCGTTTCTGCGGTTCACTCATTTCACAAAAGACAATGTTATCTTCCTTTCCCAACATAAGATTTCCAACAGTCTCCTCCTTTGTCCTCCTCAACAAATATTTGCTGAGAAGTGCCGCGAGGTGCTTTTTGCGCTCTTCAGCAACTTTGATGAACGGTTCAGGAGCACTAGACCTTTGGCCAAGCTTAAGAGGTTCGTCATAGAAGTCACGAAAATGTTCTCGTGATCCCAAAGATCCTGGCGCAACCCAATCAAACAAATTAAAGAGCTCCATTATTTTATTCTGCATTACAGTCCCCGTTAGACCATATCTTCTTTTAGTTTTTAAACCGAGGCATGCAATGTATAACTTTGACCTCTCATTCTTCAGCCGATGTGCTTCATCAACAATGACAATATCCCACATAACCTCTGAAATTGTAGTCCCATATATTCTAAATGTATCAAAACTTGTTATCATTACCTCTAGTTCCTGCCCCTCTACTTTATTAAGAATCAAGTCACGATTTGGTCCATGGTATATAGAAACACGAAAAGTAGACCAGTTAGAAAATTCATTCTCCCAGTTCTGCAGAACTGATGCAGGACCTATAATGAGAACAGGACCCTGCTGATTTCTCTTCACAGTAGCAGGGTTACCAGATTCTGTATCCTTCGCAAAAACAGCAGCTAAGAAAGCTATAGTTTGTATTGTCTTCCCTAATCCCCTACATAAATGCATAACTGAATCAAGAAAGAAACAAGTATTTCTAAAGTCTATATCACTTCTTGCTACCAGGGACGCGTAATCTTAGAAGAAATGCAATTTTTGCAGGATTTAGCCATGTAGGGCATAGTACAAATTTACCAGCCAATAATCCAGAATTAAAAATAATTTTGAGACTTGGAAGCGTTGCTATAATGCTTATATTCGTTAGTTATCGAAAATCAGAATAACATGTGCCAAGCAATCCATTGCAGGGAGGACCTTGCATTATTACAAGCTAATTAGGAAACAATTACCGGGAAATGAAGGAAACAATTAATGGGGTAATGTTTTAAGGGAAATAATTACCGGGGAATATAGTCCGGGAAGTAATATGTTCCTTATTTGCAAGTTTGGAAGAATTATTACTAGGGTAATCTATTTACGGGTTTGGTAAAAGTGTAATTACTGCATTAGGTATAAAATGAATTCATATTTGTCCAATATAGAGAGTAATGCATTACTCCGTAATAGTTACCCATGGGGGAGGGTGGGTGATACATTACCCATGTATGAGAGTAATGAGTTGCCTAGATGAATAATCACCCTGATACGAAACTCACTAAAATGACCCTAAATTATTACACCCTTATGTTTTCCACCCTTTTTCCCGTCAACCCGAGCAAGCCCTAAAGAGGAAAAAACCGTGTAAAAAATACAGCAAATAATATAGCTTGAAAAATGATGAACCTAGAGTCATTTCTACTCCATGATTAGTGCTGTAGTGTCAATGTTAGTTTAGCTTCTAAGTTACAGATGAATCCATCAAAGTTGGAGCATAATGAGAAAAACAGGTTCATAATGAGTTAGATGAACAAGGCCCTCATTTATATTCCTCCTAAAGAAGCTCAGCAGAAAGTATAGTTTGATAAGACTAGAGTTGTTAAGAAAGTTGGAGAATTGAAGTGAATTTGGTAATAGTATGTGTTTTGAGTGCATTAAAAAGTGTTGTGGAATTGGTTGCAAACAATAATTTATGGTGACGAAAAAAGTGCTGTTTATGTGAAATAGCAAAAGGCATAAGATGAATGATTATTGCTGTACTGACATGTCGTCTCCAAGAATGCCTCCATGATTATTCTTGTACAATTGGTATAGAAATTGAACTCCTTCCCGTTGGTGCTCAAGAAGCCTACAATTGATAGAAGCAGGGACCTGTACAACATTAACAGATTTGTTTTGAACACCTTAAACCATAGTTGACGCTTTTGTTTCCTACTTTTCAAGTTTAAACTATCAAAAATAAGGAAACCCTTTGCCCCGGGCGGACTGTCCCAAAACTGAGTAGGGGTGAACAGTGAGCAGTAACTCAGGGATTAGGAATTAGGTTAATAATGATGTTAAGTGGAAAATGACAATAACTCAATAAGTCAAGTCGATTAACCAAGAAAATGAGGAAGCAAACAGACGAAAATGAAAAAGGAAAACCTGAACAAGCGGAAGGTCACCGGGAGACGACAAAGGAAGTGGCTGAAAAGGGCCAGTTTCGCCAAAACTAAAAACATCCAGATTGGGTCTACCAAACCCTCTATAGTCTTCATTATCTTCCTTTTCCTTTACCTTTTCCTTTTCCTTTTCCTTAAACTTTTCATCTTCATCGTCGTCATCCTTAGTGATGGATGGTTGTTTATGGGAATGTATGGGCAGGCGGGAAAGAGATTGATCGAGACGTAGGAGTTGCTTCGAAATGGAGGTTTTGGGGGGAATTCTTCTGGGGTGAGTTGGAATAGGGTTCAATTGGGAAAATGTAGAAGAAGAAGAAGAAGAAGTGGTGGTGCAGGGTTCAAAGGTGTCTTTGAAAGCCTTGAACGACATGGATCCAAAACTGCAGAAGAAGACAATTCAAAGGAGTTATCACCGGCTGTCTGTCAGTCTTCGCCTTCCTTCCGTCCTACAATCCTACAATCCTACAATCCTACATCCTCTCTCCCCAACCAACGCCTAAACAGACTCCTTATTTATTTGCTTTCAATTCTCAAATTTTACTGTATCATTTTTGTAGCCGCTACCTCGTCTTTTTCCAATTTTTATGTTATTACTACCCTAACACCCGAGTCGAAATTCATGACATTATTTATAATATCGTGAAATTCCCGCATTGGAATTCATTTTTAATAAATTATTTTTAGCTTAAAATCTTAATTTTTGATAAAAGTATATGTTGAAGGAATAATAATTATTCCGGAAATATTTATTACGTCTTAAGTGTATAGTAGCATTAAGATGTTATTTCTAGCATCAACCAGTTTTAAAACTCGTTTTATGGGTCATGTATGTAAATGGGTCAAGTAGCTTGTGTTTTCCCCTCAAAACCCCAAATAGAGATGTCAACGGGTAAGATATGGACCGGATCTTATAGGCAAATCCAGATCCATTTTAAAATGATATATCCAGATCCTATCCTTATCCTTAGGTCCGGAATTTGTAAACCCATATTCGTATTCTAAGGATCCGGGTAGGATCTGGGTAAAATCCAGATCTGTCAATATCCAACAATACATTCAAATGAAATCGCCACCAAGTCACTACTATACACTATTTCACTTTTACTTGTCAATTAGAGACAATGTTTTGGCCAAATTACCCTCCATTAGCTTCACCGGTTTAAAAATCATGCTAAAAAAGAGTCGTACAAAAGTGTTAAAAAGTCTTACAACAACTTACAAATAAGGTTTACGAACCACAAAATAATTATAATTCCGGAATCCGGATCCGTCCCTCATACGAGATCTTAATGGTGGGATCCAGATCCGTCCCTCATACTTGTATAAGGATATGGGTCTGACCCCGATGGTCGGAGCCTAAAGATCTAAAATAATGGGATCTGGATCCTACCCTTGGGTATCGGGTCTGGCGGATCTGGTTAGAATCCGGAATCCATTGGTGGCATCTCTACCCCAACCAAGTAGAACCAACCCTTATTCAACCTCCGCTTCCCTTTCATTTTTGAGATTTGTTAAACACCACACAGACACCATTTTTCTCTCTTTAATTCCTCAAGCTTAAAATCCCAATAACTTTTTCGTTTCTAATCGGTTTCATGCAATTTCTGCGCCATTTTTCTTCTCTTCTCGTTCTCGAGCTATTGATTTTCGTTTTTAACACTCTTTTTGGTTGTAGGATTCAAGTTGGGTGATTCGAAAGGTGACTCATACGAGATTGACGAAAGCTTGGAGTAGAAGATTAGCTAAAAAGGTAACCTTGATTGGTTCCTCGACTTACTTCGTCTATATTTATGTTTTATGTGTTAGAAATCGCTTTTGTTAGACACAAGTGTAATGTGGTGATAAATGTTGTCTTTGTAACACCCCGTATTTTATAATAATATTTTATTATAAAAGTATTTTATTTAATTAATTATTTCGAAGTTTGTTAATGAGTTTTGGAATTATATATTTATAGCTCCGTTCTCTATTTAATTATTTTCCGTTTTGATCTACTTTTGGATGGGTTAAAATGTCCGTGTAGTATTTAATTATTTTAATATAATAATTACTTTTCTATTTCAAGTTCTCTTTACGTTTTAATATGGCTCAATCCAATTTATAATCAGATAATCCATTGTATGAGCTAATGGACCAAAAGCCCATTAGTTAATCTCCTTATAAATAGATTTAACCTAGCAAGCAACTAGGTCAAACCTTTTATTTTTCACGTGAAAGTGCCGCGCCACTTTCTCCCTCTTTCTCGTCTATTTTCTCTTCTTTTACCCTTTGACTTCATTGTTGAATATCTTTTCTTCGCCCAAACTCAAAGATAAATTATATTTTCACAATCCTTGCTCTTACTTCTACAATATAATCTATTCAAAATATTTTATTGGTAATTATTTGTATAAACCTTTAGACCTATGTTTTGGGTCTCTTGTTTTGTGTTTAAAGAAGAAGAAGTCTTTCTTTTTGGCGTCTTCGAAAGAGTGATGGTTTGGTACAATTTCTATCATAAGGATTTGTATTTACGCTTTCTTTAAAGTTGCCTTTTGGGGTTATTGACACGTGTTGGAGACAAGGCTTTGTTGGTCGTATTCTTTATGGACGTCCTCATTAATTGCTAAAAAGGTAACTAGGTGTTTCTCTTTTAATTGTGTTTATGCCAATTGATGTAATTAATATGATTTAATGATTGTTTGTACGATTAGTACATGTTTGATTATTTATTGTCATGAATTAATTGTGCTCCATATATTTATGTATGCTTTATTATCGTAATTGTGGATTGTAATGTGTTGATAAGTCGTTATGGGTGTCGTGTGCGCAACTAGGGTTCGCGAGAAAACCCTAATGGTGGCATGGTGAACGGCCAAGAGCATTGCTCAAGGTTATAGTTGAAGTATGTGTAACCTTGAAAATATGATTCAAGGTTATAGCTGAAACTAGTACAACTTTGAGTATTACTCAAAGTTATGGCTGAAGAGGTATAACCTTAAGTGCGAGTCAAAGTTATAGCTGATGTTAATATAACTTTGGGTTGCGAGTTAAAGTTATAGCTGAAACTAATATAACTTTGAATTACGAGTTAAAGTTATAGCTGAGACTAACATAAACCTGAGGTATGACTCAAGGTTATGGTTGGTGCTAGTATAACTTTAGGTTCGTGTCAAGGTTTGGCTAAGGTTACTATAACCTCAAGCCATATGTGGAAGTTATAGTCGAGGTTAGTAAAACCTCGCATCCATTACTTATGTTATAGTTAAAGTTACTATAACTTTGGGTTGTTTATACTTGATTCACATGTTGAGTTGTGTTCAGTGATTGTATAATATTGTGTTTGCATATGTCGTTGGATACTTCTATGCATTTGATATTAGGACAGTCTGTTATGGTGTTCTACTGGTTTGAGTCGTGATGGTATTCACGCATGTTAGTACAGTCAGTTATACTGTGCATTGTTGTTTGCTAGTTTGAATAGATGACGGTAGTATCAGTTATATACTATCGGAATGAACTAACGCCACCCATTGATGTGGGATTTATTTTGGTCTATGTTCGGGGGTGGCCAGATTCGTCAGTTATACGTTCTGGGTCCCGAGTGTCGTTCGGTGTACAGTTATTGCATCGAGAGGTCTGGCCAGGTCTTAGGCACATAGGCAGTGGTGATACGCTATACATAGTACCGTGGAGGCAGTGGTGATACGCTCCACACCGATGGAGGCAGTGGTGATACGCTCCGTCAGTCAGAGGCAGTGGTGATACGCTCTGACAAGTTAGAGGCAGTGGTGATACGCTCTAACGGGCGTTCGCTCTATTCGCTATGCTTTGATGATAGCTTTGTGCCTTCTGTTACAATGGATTGTGTGTCACCATATTCGCTACGCTTTATCGCTAGCATTGTGCCTTATGTTACTATGAGTCGTGAGTCACTTGGGTTGTAAGTGTTCATGGTCTAGTGGTCGCGTATGGTCTAGGTTTGTTTGGTTCTTTTGTCTAGTGGAGAATATCATGGTATGGTCAGTTTGCTTTCATGTCATGTCATGTTTATACCCTCACATGATTGCCGTATTATGTCTTCAAATGATGGTAAGTTTGATTGGACTTTCATGAGTGTAGATGATCTCGCATGTTTACTGGTTTTACATTTCAATTGTTATTGATTGTTGGTTATATTCAATTGTTGTAAACATGACTGGGAGAGCATCTAGTTACTCCCGACTGATTGTCGACCCCCTTCTCAGGTTGTTCAGGTTGTTGCTGTTTGGTTGATGCCTGCTTGGGGAATGTGCGAAGCGAGCTTAATAATTTGTTTAGGACCTTTGCTTTAAGTTTTTAAGAATCTTCGAATAATGTAACTAGTTTGGTTTTGGTTTAGTATCGATCCGGATTTGGGTAAGGTGTTTCCGCCACCTTAACCCAGTTATCATTGAGTTACACTCTGATATTCATTTATATTATGTTTTTCCTTTGTTTTATAATCCGGGTTGTTACAGTTGGTATCAGAGCGAACACGCTCCCAACTCTCGCGTAGAGTTTGACTAAAATGATAATGACTTAGTAAATGAGTGAGAGTAAATGGGGTAGAAACAATTAAGGACTTGTTTGTTTACATCTTAATGTTTCATAACGTTGTTAATTATAGTACATGTATTGTTCATCTACTTTTTTTGTTTATGTATTAATGTTTCGCATAGTGGTTAATTATTTTACATGTGTGCTCATGTATTTGTTTGTTGCCTGTTATTTTTCATATCATTACTTAATGTATTGAATGTATAATTCATCTACTTGTTTTATCATGTGTTTTCGTATATTTATTAATTGTGTTATTTGTGTTGATCATGAAATTGTGTATTTATACATTGATGTTTTGCATCGTTATTAATTGTATTACATGTTTGTAAGTCTTAATGTTCATCGTTATTAATTGTATGAAATCTATAGTTTATATAATGTGTTGTTTATGACTTGATGTTACGTTTCGTCATTAATTGTTCAAAAATGTGTTGTTCATGTATAACTTTTTCGAGCATGCTCTGTTGATTTTAAAGACGGTCAATTTTGAAAATGTCCTTGGCATGTTACGTCTTGCATGTTGTTTTTGGTTTTATCTCGGTCAAAACTTTTTCCTTGATAACCCGAGCTTTACTCTTATCGTACTTTCATCCTTTCGGATAATTTGGTGACATCGTACCTTGTTTGAGGAGATTCCGAGGTTGTTTCCCTGGTGGTTTTTTGAGGTATCAAGTTAAGATTGTTTGACAGTTTGGGATGTTCAGGTATGAAAGAAACGTGCATTTATGAGTTTGGTAACGAGGGAGTTTGTTTTTGAGATTTGAGGTTGTTAAGAAGAAGTTAACTTTGGGATTAGAGTTTGTTGAGATGAAGTTTATTTTGGGAATAGTTGTTGTTAGGATGGAGTCTCATTTGGGATAAGTGGTTGTTAAGTTCTCTTTGTGTGCTTGAGGAACTCCTTATTGAGGATAGAGAGTGAATGAATGATATGTGGCATAAGATGTATGATTGTGGATGTATAGTTTCAATGGAAGTGAGAGACATAATGAGTGAATTTATCTTATGCTCTTATTTTTGGGAATACCGAGGCTTATGCTGTTAATGGTTATAATTTTTGGGATTTTTATCTTGCGTTAAAGGGAACGTTATGCGAGTTATTTATGGATCGAGGATAGAATGCTGGAAACGGTTTGAATGTTATCATAGAGTTTAGATTGAGCAAGTTGAGAATTTTGGAGACTATGCTTGTCTTTAATTGGAATATCATATTTGAGGAATAAGAATCTTCGAGGATTTATAATGAGTTATGAAAGATTTATGGTTTATCCGTTGAGGAGATATTTAATGGTTGTACATTTTAAAGGATTGAGTGAGAGAGATGAACTGTAATTTATGGGCTTGTGAGATGTTAATGTTAAAGAGTTAGCGTTGACTTAGTGAACGATCGTGTTGACGTTGTTTATAATGGATCGAGGTGTTCATCTTTTGAGGATATAAAAATTGTTATGGATTGATTCTTTAATTTAATTAGATGGAGTTCTTGCGAGTGAAAAGAGTTGAGAGTTGGTGGTCATGAGAGTTGATGATCTTGAGAGTTGATAATTTGAGGAATGTAGTTAGTGATGGTAAAGGGGATTTGTGTAGATGTTTGTTGGTGTTGAGGTATTATGGAGATATGATGAAAGGATGTTCCGAGACGTTGTGACCTTGAGTGATGACTGTACGAGAATTGTAAAACCTTGGTTATCGTGCTTTATTTATCTTGTCTTGAGGTGTCGTCTTGGTGTTTATAAATTTGTTTTGGAGCTATTCTTGTCATCCTTGCACGTGTCGACCATACCTCTTTTATTTGAGCCTTTAGACCAAAAGTTTCTTGTTTATCTTTGTCCTTTGTTTATTTTATCTATTGTTACTCTCTATTTGATATTTATTTCAACTCAAGTTCCTTCTTTGAACTTTTGTAATTATCCTCTTTACGTTGATTTTTCATTGAGCTTATATTTCTAAAACGATGTTACATTGATTTCTCATTGCGTTGAGCTTATACTTTCTAAAACTATGTTTTCGTTTGCTTTTATATTGCGCGAACATATTCGGTTTTGGTTTACAAGTTATTTATTCTTTTATGGTAACTTGAAAATGTTTGAAATATCTTTAAAGCTACTTGTGATCATCTCGTAGTGGAAGCTTGAATCCTTTCGTGAGGAATGTTAGATCTTTGATTTTGATGTTTGGCTATTGGAGTTTGAGAGCATAGTAACATTTGTTGAATGAGAGTATTAATTTGGATGACATACAAAGTTTTGGAGAAGTAGTGTTAAAGGTCTTTTTTGAGGTTTGAAAGTTTAAGGGTGTTATTATTTTGATGGACATAGCTTTGTACAATGTTTTGGTGGATTCTTAATGGTAAGATGATACTCATGGATAGTAAACCATGACTATGAATTGAGGTTATAAGCTTAGTTTTTATATGAGAATGGGTGATGAGATTTGATAATGATGTTGTTACGCTTTGATGGAAATGCGTTATTGATGATAAGTTTTCAAAGATAATGATTTGGATCTTGCGAGTGTGACTGATGATTAGGTGGTGAGATTGAGGTTTGAGATTGATGACTTTGGATACTAGACATATATGGAGAATTATCGAGAGTTTATATTAAGCCTTTTTGAGGTTAAGAGTGTATATGAAAGTAAGCGCTACCAACTTTGAGGAAATTATGGTAGCTATAATTTTAATGGCACACATGAATAGAAGAGTTTGCTTATTTGGAAGAGTTTTATAGCTTTGAGATTATCTGTTTGAGGTTTTGGTCAATGCCGGATTTGTGTGGTGAATAGTAAACTATATTTGAAGTGTTTGTTGAAAGTGATTTGGACTTGGAGAAATAGTAATAAGTTTTTGAGAGGTTATATATGTTGTTTAATGATGGTGAATGATGGTGGAGTAATGTTCGGAGTATGAGGACTAAAAGTTAAATAGTTCATGAGATGAAAGAGTACACATTGATGAGTGTACTACTTAATGGTTTTGAGTGAGCTTGGTGAAAGTGAGGAAACCTTGATGAGTTAGTATGTGAGATGTAATGGTGTTTGTGAGTGTTAACCACATGCTTAAAGGTGATGCATGTGTGAAAACATTGTGGTTTTACGATAACTAGATCGTATTGAGATAAATGATTATTTTGGGTTGTGAGTATGAGTTTGATATTTCTTTTGAGGTTGTATAGTGTGTGAATATGATTATAACTTTGAGGATGTGAGATACCTCTTTATGGTTGAGTGTTGATAAGGATCAGAGTGCGCAGCGGTTAGGATTCCGAGATGGCTTTCGTTGATGATCACTTGTAATTCTTACCTTGTTTTGATCTTATGTTTGAAATTCAAGTTTCGAGGACGAAACTTCTTTTTAGGGGGTTAGATTGTAACACCCCGTATTTTATAATAATATTTTATTATAAAAGTATTTTATTTAATTAATTATTTCGAAGTTTGTTAATGAGTTTTGGAATTATATATTTATAGCTCCGTTCTCTATTTAATTATTTTCCGTTTTGATCTACTTTTGGATGGGTTAAAATGTCCGTGTAGTATTTAATTATTTTAATATAATAATTACTTTTCTATTTCAAGTTCTCTTTACGTTTTAATATGGCTCAATCCAATTTATAATCAGATAATCCATTGTATGAGCTAATGGACCAAAAGCCCATTAGTTAATCTCCTTATAAATAGATTTAACCTAGCAAGCAACTAGGTCAAACCTTTTATTTTTCACGTGAAAGTGCCGCGCCACTTTCTCCCTCTTTCTCGTCTATTTTCTCTTCTTTCTCCCTTTGACTTCATTGTTGAATATCTTTTCTTCGCCCAAACTCAAAGATAAATTATATTTTCACAATCCTTGCTCTTACTTCTACAATATAATCTATTCAAAATATTTTATTGGTAATTATTTGTATAAACCTTTAGACCTATGTTTTGGGTCTCTTGTTTTGTGTTTAAAGAAGAAGAAGTCTTTCTTTTTGGCGTCTTCGAAAGAGTGATGGTTTGGTACAATTTCTATCATAAGGATTTGTATTTACGCTTTCTTTAAAGTTGCCTTTTGGGGTTATTGACACGTGTTGGAGACAAGGCTTTGTTGGTCGTATTCTTTATGGACGTCCTCATTAATTGCTAAAAAGGTAACTAGGTGTTTCTCTTTTAATTGTGTTTATGCCAATTGATGTAATTAATATGATTTAATGATTGTTTGTACGATTAGTACATGTTTGATTATTTATTGTCATGAATTAATTGTGCTCCATATATTTATGTATGCTTTATTATCGTAATTGTGGATTATAATGTGTTGATAAGTCGTTATGGGTGTCGTGTGCGCAACTAGGGTTCGCGAGAAAACCCTAATGGTGGCATGGCGAACGGCCAAGAGCATTGCTCAAGGTTATAGTTGAAGTATGTGTAACCTTGAAAATATGATTCAAGGTTATAGCTGAAACTAGTACAACTTTGAGTATTACTCAAAGTTATGGCTGAAGAGGTATAACCTTAAGTGCGAGTCAAAGTTATAGCTGATGTTAATATAACTTTGGGTTGCGAGTTAAAGTTATAGCTGAAACTAATATAACTTTGAATTACGAGTTAAAGTTATAGCTGAGACTAACATAAACCTGAGGTATGACTCAAGGTTATGGTTGGTGCTAGTATAACTTTAGGTTCGTGTCAAGGTTTGGCTAAGGTTACTATAACCTCAAGCCATATGTGGAAGTTATAGTCGAGGTTAGTAAAACCTCGCATCCATTACTTATGTTATAGTTAAAGTTACTATAACTTTGGGTTGTTTATACTTGATTCACATGTTGAGTTGTGTTCAGTGATTGTATAATATTGTGTTTGCATATGTCGTTGGATACTTCTATGCATTTGATATTAGGACAGTCTGTTATGGTGTTCTACTGGTTTGAGTCGTGATGGTATTCACGCATGTTAGTACAGTCAGTTATACTGTGCATTGTTGTTTGCTAGTTTGAATAGATGACGGTAGTATCAGTTATATACTATCGGAATGAACTAACGCCACCCATTGATGTGGGATTTATTTTGGTCTATGTTCGGGGGTGGCCAGATTCGTCAGTTATACGTTCTGGGTCCCGAGTGTCGTTCGGTGTACAGTTATTGCATCGAGAGGTCTGGCCAGGTCTTAGGCACATAGGCAGTGGTGATACGCTATACATAGTACCGTGGAGGCAGTGGTGATACGCTCCACACCGATGGAGGCAGTGGTGATACGCTCCGTCAGTCAGAGGCAGTGGTGATACGCTCTGACAAGTTAGAGGCAGTGGTGATACGCTCTAACGGGCGTTCGCTCTATTCGCTATGCTTTGATGATAGCTTTGTGCCTTCTGTTACAATGGATTGTGTGTCACCATATTCGCTACGCTTTATCGCTAGCATTGTGCCTTATGTTACTATGAGTCGTGAGTCACTTGGGTTGTAAGTGTTCATGGTCTAGTGGTCGCGTATGGTCTAGGTTTGTTTGGTTCTTTTGTCTAGTGGAGAATATCATGGTATGGTCAGTTTGCTTTCATGTCATGTCATGTTTATACCCTCACATGATTGCCGTATTATGTCTTCAAATGATGGTAAGTTTGATTGGACTTTCATGAGTGTAGATGATCTCGCATGTTTACTGGTTTTACATTTCAATTGTTATTGATTGTTGGTTATATTCAATTGTTGTAAACATGACTGGGAGAGCATCTAGTTACTCCCGACTGATTGTCGACCCCCTTCTCAGGTTGTTCAGGTTGTTGCTGTTTGGTTGATGCCTGCTTGGGGAATGTGCGAAGCGAGCTTAATAATTTGTTTAGGACCTTTGCTTTAAGTTTTTAAGAATCTTCGAATAATGTAACTAGTTTGGTTTTGGTTTAGTATCGATCCGGATTTGGGTAAGGTGTTTCCGCCACCTTAACCCAGTTATCATTGAGTTACACTCTGATATTCATTTATATTATGTTTTTCCTTTGTTTTATAATCCGGGTTGTTACAGTTGGTATCAGAGCGAACACGCTCCCAACTCTCGCGTAGAGTTTGACTAAAATGATAATGACTTAGTAAATGAGTGAGAGTAAATGGGGTAGAAACAATTAAGGACTTGTTTGTTTACATCTTAATGTTTCATAACGTTGTTAATTATAGTACATGTATTGTTCATCTACTTTTTTTGTTTATGTATTAATGTTTCGCATAGTGGTTAATTATTTTACATGTGTGCTCATGTATTTGTTTGTTGCCTGTTATTTTTCATATCATTACTTAATGTATTGAATGTATAATTCATCTACTTGTTTTATCATGTGTTTTCGTATATTTATTAATTGTGTTATTTGTGTTGATCATGAAATTGTGTATTTATACATTGATGTTTTGCATCGTTATTAATTGTATTACATGTTTGTAAGTCTTAATGTTCATCGTTATTAATTGTATGAAATCTATAGTTTATATAATGTGTTGTTTATGACTTGATGTTACGTTTCGTCATTAATTGTTCAAAAATGTGTTGTTCATGTATAACTTTTTCGAGCATGCTCTGTTGATTTTAAAGACGGTCAATTTTGAAAATGTCCTTGGCATGTTACGTCTTGCATGTTGTTTTTGGTTTTATCTCGGTCAAAACTTTTTCCTTGATAACCCGAGCTTTACTCTTATCGTACTTTCATCCTTTCGGATAATTTGGTGACATCGTACCTTGTTTGAGGAGATTCCGAGGTTGTTTCCCTGGTGGTTTTTTGAGGTATCAAGTTAAGATTGTTTGACAGTTTGGGATGTTCAGGTATGAAAGAAACGTGCATTTATGAGTTTGGTAACGAGGGAGTTTGTTTTTGAGATTTGAGGTTGTTAAGAAGAAGTTAACTTTGGGATTAGAGTTTGTTGAGATGAAGTTTATTTTGGGAATAGTTGTTGTTAGGATGGAGTCTCATTTGGGATAAGTGGTTGTTAAGTTCTCTTTGTGTGCTTGAGGAACTCCTTATTGAGGATAGAGAGTGAATGAATGATATGTGGCATAAGATGTATGATTGTGGATGTATAGTTTCAATGGAAGTGAGAGACATAATGAGTGAATTTATCTTATGCTCTTATTTTTGGGAATACCGAGGCTTATGCTGTTAATGGTTATAATTTTTGGGATTTTTATCTTGCGTTAAAGGGAACGTTATGCGAGTTATTTATGGATCGAGGATAGAATGCTGGAAACGGTTTGAATGTTATCATAGAGTTTAGATTGAGCAAGTTGAGAATTTTGGAGACTATGCTTGTCTTTAATTGGAATATCATATTTGAGGAATAAGAATCTTCGAGGATTTATAATGAGTTATGAAAGATTTATGGTTTATCCGTTGAGGAGATATTTAATGGTTGTACATTTTAAAGGATTGAGTGAGAGAGATGAACTGTAATTTATGGGCTTGTGAGATGTTAATGTTAAAGAGTTAGCGTTGACTTAGTGAACGATCGTGTTGACGTTGTTTATAATGGATCGAGGTGTTCATCTTTTGAGGATATAAAAATTGTTATGGATTGATTCTTTAATTTAATTAGATGGAGTTCTTGCGAGTGAAAAGAGTTGAGAGTTGGTGGTCATGAGAGTTGATGATCTTGAGAGTTGATAATTTGAGGAATGTAGTTAGTGATGGTAAAGGGGATTTGTGTAGATGTTTGTTGGTGTTGAGGTATTATGGAGATATGATGAAAGGATGTTCCGAGACGTTGTGACCTTGAGTGATGACTGTACGAGAATTGTAAAACCTTGGTTATCGTGCTTTATTTATCTTGTCTTGAGGTGTCGTCTTGGTGTTTATAAATTTGTTTTGGAGCTATTCTTGTCATCCTTGCACGTGTCGACCATACCTCTTTTATTTGAGCCTTTAGACCAAAAGTTTCTTGTTTATCTTTGTCCTTTGTTTATTTTATCTATTGTTACTCTCTATTTGATATTTATTTCAACTCAAGTTCCTTCTTTGAACTTTTGTAATTATCCTCTTTACGTTGATTTTTCATTGAGCTTATATTTCTAAAACGATGTTACATTGATTTCTCATTGCGTTGAGCTTATACTTTCTAAAACTATGTTTTCGTTTGCTTTTATATTGCGCGAACATATTCGGTTTTGGTTTACAAGTTATTTATTCTTTTATGGTAACTTGAAAATGTTTGAAATATCTTTAAAGCTACTTGTGATCATCTCGTAGTGGAAGCTTGAATCCTTTCGTGAGGAATGTTAGATCTTTGATTTTGATGTTTGGCTATTGGAGTTTGAGAGCATAGTAACATTTGTTGAATGAGAGTATTAATTTGGATGACATACAAAGTTTTGGAGAAGTAGTGTTAAAGGTCTTTTTTGAGGTTTGAAAGTTTAAGGGTGTTATTATTTTGATGGACATAGCTTTGTACAATGTTTTGGTGGATTCTTAATGGTAAGATGATACTCATGGATAGCTATGAATTGAGGTTATAAGCTTAGTTTTTATATGAGAATGGGTGATGAGATTTGATAATGATGTTGTTACGCTTTGATGGAAATGCGTTATTGATGATAAGTTTTCAAAGATAATGATTTGGATCTTGCGAGTGTGACTGATGATTAGGTGGTGAGATTGAGGTTTGAGATTGATGACTTTGGATACTAGACATATATGGAGAATTATCGAGAGTTTATATTAAGCCTTTTTGAGGTTAAGAGTGTATATGAAAGTAAGCGCTACCAACTTTGAGGAAATTATGGTAGCTATAATTTTAATGGCACACATGAATAGAAGAGTTTGCTTATTTGGAAGAGTTTTATAGCTTTGAGATTATCTGTTTGAGGTTTTGGTCAATGCCGGATTTGTGTGGTGAATAGTAAACTATATTTGAAGTGTTTGTTGAAAGTGATTTGGACTTGGAGAAATAGTAATAAGTTTTTGAGAGGTTATATATGTTGTTTAATGATGGTGAATGATGGTGGAGTAATGTTCGGAGTATGAGGACTAAAAGTTAAATAGTTCATGAGATGAAAGAGTACACATTGATGAGTGTACTACTTAATGGTTTTGAGTGAGCTTGGTGAAAGTGAGGAAACCTTGATGAGTTAGTATGTGAGATGTAATGGTGTTTGTGAGTGTTAACCACATGCTTAAAGGTGATGCATGTGTGAAAACATTGTGGTTTTACGATAACTAGATCGTATTGAGATAAATGATTATTTTGGGTTGTGAGTATGAGTTTGATATTTCTTTTGAGGTTGTATAGTGTGTGAATATGATTATAACTTTGAGGATGTGAGATACCTCTTTATGGTTGAGTGTTGATAAGGATCAGAGTGCGCAGCGGTTAGGATTCCGAGATGGCTTTCGTTGATGATCACTTGTAATTCTTACCTTGTTTTGATCTTATGTTTGAAATTCAAGTTTCGAGGACGAAACTTCTTTTTAGGGGGTTAGATTGTAACACCCCGTATTTTATAATAATATTTTATTATAAAAGTATTTTATTTAATTAATTATTTCGAAGTTTGTTAATGAGTTTTGGAATTATATATTTATAGCTCCGTTCTCTATTTAATTATTTTCCGTTTTGATCTACTTTTGGATGGGTTAAAATGTCCGTGTAGTATTTAATTATTTTAATATAATAATTACTTTTCTATTTCAAGTTCTCTTTACGTTTTAATATGGCTCAATCCAATTTATAATCAGATAATCCATTGTATGAGCTAATGGACCAAAAGCCCATTAGTTAATCTCCTTATAAATAGATTTAACCTAGCAAGCAACTAGGTCAAACCTTTTATTTTTCACGTGAAAGTGCCGCGCCACTTTCTCCCTCTTTCTCGTCTATTTTCTCTTCTTTCTCCCTTTGACTTCATTGTTGAATATCTTTTCTTCGCCCAAACTCAAAGATAAATTATATTTTCACAATTCTTGCTCTTACTTCTACAATATAATCTATTCAAAATATTTTATTGGTAATTATTTGTATAAACCTTTAGACCTATGTTTTGGGTCTCTTGTTTTGTGTTTAAAGAAGAAGAAGTCTTTCTTTTTGGCGTCTTCGAAAGAGTGATGGTTTGGTACAATTTCTATCATAAGGATTTGTATTTACGCTTTCTTTAAAGTTGCCTTTTGGGGTTATTGACACGTGTTGGAGACAAGGCTTTGTTGGTCGTATTCTTTATGGACGTCCTCATTAATTGCTAAAAAGGTAACTAGGTGTTTCTCTTTTAATTGTGTTTATGCCAATTGATGTAATTAATATGATTTAATGATTGTTTGTACGATTAGTACATGTTTGATTATTTATTGTCATGAATTAATTGTGCTCCATATATTTATGTATGCTTTATTATCGTAATTGTGGATTGTAATGTGTTGATAAGTCGTTATGGGTGTCGTGTGCGCAACTAGGGTTCGCGAGAAAACCCTAATGGTGGCATGGCGAACGGCCAAGAGCATTGCTCAAGGTTATAGTTGAAGTATGTGTAACCTTGAAAATATGATTCAAGGTTATAGCTGAAACTAGTACAACTTTGAGTATTACTCAAAGTTATGGCTGAAGAGGTATAACCTTAAGTGCGAGTCAAAGTTATAGCTGATGTTAATATAACTTTGGGTTGCGAGTTAAAGTTATAGCTGAAACTAATATAACTTTGAATTACGAGTTAAAGTTATAGCTGAGACTAACATAAACCTGAGGTATGACTCAAGGTTATGGTTGGTGCTAGTATAACTTTAGGTTCGTGTCAAGGTTTGCTAAGGTTACTATAACCTCAAGCCATATGTGGAAGTTATAGTCGAGGTTAGTAAAACCTCGCATCCATTACTTATGTTATAGTTAAAGTTACTATAACTTTGGGTTGTTTATACTTGATTCACATGTTGAGTTGTGTTCAGTGATTGTATAATATTGTGTTTGCATATGTCGTTGGATACTTCTATGCATTTGATATTAGGACAGTCTGTTATGGTGTTCTACTGGTTTGAGTCGTGATGGTATTCACGCATGTTAGTACAGTCAGTTATACTGTGCATTGTTGTTTGCTAGTTTGAATAGATGACGGTAGTATCAGTTATATACTATCGGAATGAACTAACGCCACCCATTGATGTGGGATTTATTTTGGTCTATGTTCGGGGGTGGCCAGATTCGTCAGTTATACGTTCTGGGTCCCGAGTGTCGTTCGGTGTACAGTTATTGCATCGAGAGGTCTGGCCAGGTCTTAGGCACATAGGCAGTGGTGATACGCTATACATAGTACCGTGGAGGCAGTGGTGATACGCTCCACACCGATGGAGGCAGTGGTGATACGCTCCGTCAGTCAGAGGCAGTGGTGATACGCTCTGACAAGTTAGAGGCAGTGGTGATACGCTCTAACGGGCGTTCGCTCTATTCGCTATGCTTTGATGATAGCTTTGTGCCTTCTGTTACAATGGATTGTGTGTCACCATATTCGCTACGCTTTATCGCTAGCATTGTGCCTTATGTTACTATGAGTCGTGAGTCACTTGGGTTGTAAGTGTTCATGGTCTAGTGGTCGCGTATGGTCTAGGTTTGTTTGGTTCTTTTGTCTAGTGGAGAATATCATGGTATGGTCAGTTTGCTTTCATGTCATGTCATGTTTATACCCTCACATGATTGCCGTATTATGTCTTCAAATGATGGTAAGTTTGATTGGACTTTCATGAGTGTAGATGATCTCGCATGTTTACTGGTTTTACATTTCAATTGTTATTGATTGTTGGTTATATTCAATTGTTGTAAACATGACTGGGAGAGCATCTAGTTACTCCCGACTGATTGTCGACCCCCTTCTCAGGTTGTTCAGGTTGTTGCTGTTTGGTTGATGCCTGCTTGGGGAATGTGCGAAGCGAGCTTAATAATTTGTTTAGGACCTTTGCTTTAAGTTTTTAAGAATCTTCGAATAATGTAACTAGTTTGGTTTTGGTTTAGTATCGATCCGGATTTGGGTAAGGTGTTTCCGCCACCTTAACCCAGTTATCATTGAGTTACACTCTGATATTCATTTATATTATGTTTTTCCTTTGTTTTATAATCCGGGTTGTTACAGTCTTACTTGTTTAATTATCAAAATTGTTGATGTGTACATATAAGGAATTGATGCTAGGATTTAGCAGTATCATTGTTAAGTTCATATGAATGGTAACCATGTTCTTGTTGTATTAATTCATGGAGAATTGGCTATTGAGTGGTTTGGATGTTAATTAATGAGATTAAGGTTTGTTAATGTTAATTACATGCTAAATTATGTTTTCTTTTGCTTAAGTATCATATGATTGAGTACGATAATTTTACATGCTGGAAACGTGTGGAACACGTATTAAATTTCGTCTTAAGACGATCGCAAAATGGTTTATTTCTGAAAAATTGAGAACTCGTGCACAAGTACGTGTGTCCAGCCGGTGCACCGGTGAAAAACCGGCTAGGGGTGCATGGGTTGGATACTGCCCAAACTCTGAATTGATTTATATACGCGTGTTCCCAGGCGCCGGCCGGTCTACCGGTTAGGGATGCTTCTTGGTGGTTTTCGCATTTTTTACTAAGTATAGGAAGACCCCCAACTGGTGCCCCGACGACCGGTTGAGGACCGACTGAGAGTACAATTTTCACTTCTGCCCAAGTTTCTGGTTTTGAATTTGAAGGCGTGTTGTCCCAGCCGGCAGGCCGATGGTTGGCCAGTCCATGGAGACTACATGAACATGTTTTTCCACTTGTTTCCATTTAATTCTCAAATGATAATGGTTATGCTTCGATGGTTTAATATGGATGCATTATAACATGTTTTACGTTATTTCTAGATTAATGAGATAATCCTTATGTTTGTTTTCGGAAATTGATTTGAGGAGAAAGACCCTCCGGCCGGGAAACCGGAAGGGATCAGAGACTGGCTCTCACCGCAAAATAGTATCTGAAGATTGACTTAAGTGTTGTCTCATTTATTGTTTGTTGGCTCATATGTTGTTAATGAGTCGGTGTAACACCCCAAGTTAGTGGAAGTTGAGTTGTGAATCAACTCGGTAGAGTAGGTGATACTCGGCCGAGTAGGCCTCACTCGGCCGAGTAGGCCTCACTCGGCCGAGTAGGCCTCACTCGGCCGAGTATATGGTCCTCGGTCGAGCCCTTTTAGTCAGTAGCTGAGTTGCGAGCCAACTCGGTCGAGTAAGTGACACTCGACCGAGTAGGCCGCACTCGGCCGAGTAAGTCACACTCGGTCGAGTGTCTCTTTTTCAGACGTCAGACCGCGGTTATTATAAATTTAATCCGAAGGTTAATATTTCATTTTAACCCTAATCAGAAAACACAGTAGAACCCTAATTCCCTTCATTCCTGTCAGGTGATGGTGATGATCATCCCTTAAGGTCACACCTAAAGGATGTTACCCGAATCATTGAGATTTATAATTCGTATATGATACGAGTTGATTAATACCTTAATATGAGCGAGATTAATGAGAGGTTCGTGTCTCATGATAATTCGATTATATGAGATTCGATTTCAATAAAATAAAAGTTAATTTTATTCGATGAATATTTTCATAATCTTATCGATAAGGGTTATCGGTTAGTAGTGATCACAATTGAGTTGTGGATCATATTGACGAAAATGAAATGACACGTTTTTATACGTAAAATTGGTAATTAATATTTAAAGGTTAAATGTTATTTATATTGATGCGTGTCTATTTTATGATGTTTTACATCCTTTTTTACACGCATTTGGTCGCTCATTTACTATGTTTTAGCCTTTATTTCCCAACAATTGTCTACTTTCGTGTTTTTATACACTTTTGCAGATTTATGCGGAAAAGGGACGATTTTACACCAAACTTATGCTCCCGGGATTTTTCATAGCCAAGGAACGAAGGAAAGTCAACGCAAAGCGTTAATCAAGTGTCAAGAAGTCAAACCAAGTCGAATCAAAGCAATCCTACAGGAATAAGAGTCGACCGACCTACTACTTGGGTCGGCCGACCAGATCTTTATTATGGGAAGCCCAGAAAATTCATGAAGCCCGTAAACAGGTCGACCGACCCACATAGTAGGTCGACCGACCTCCGCGCAGACCCTGAAGCTTTCCGAAGCCCATTAACGTGTTAGAATCTTTAGGAAACTCTTAATTTTCCGCCTATATAAACTAATCTCCTGTTTAGGGTTAAGGAATTCAGAGATTCATCTATCATTTAGTTCTTAATCCAGAAATAATCAAGTCATAATTTAGTTTCATCTTTAGTTGTACTCTTTCAATATTCTCAAATACTTTTAGTTTTGCTCTTCAACCTTTCAAGCATTCATCAATAAAATTTGTTCCTTTTCTGCCTTAATTCTATTTCCGGTAATTACTCTCTTAATTTCGGTTTTAATATTGTTCTTATAATTACTTGTAGGGCAGAGTATGGATCGGATATCCGATCCGAAACCCTACTTCGGATCGGATATCCGATCCGAAAATCCAAATTTTTAGTATCCGTGATCTGATCCGAAATGATCGGATATCCGAAATTTAGTATCCGAAAATATCCGAAAATTTCGGATCAGTTATCCGATATCCGATATCCGATATCCGCTCTATGTATTTTATATATTGTCAAACTGTAATAAACAAGAAAACTAGCGTAATACTAATTTCATTCGGTATATATTACAAAACATAAACCCGCTACCTATCAAGGAAAACTAGCGTAATGTTGTGGATATCGGATATCGGATAACTGAAATTAGGTAGTACTTAAAATTGTGGATAAGTTTATTTACGATTTTGTGAAATTTGCTAGCACTATTTATGGATCAAATCTCGGATACGAATTGGATATTAACGGATATCGGGTATCTGATCCGATATTTGATATCTGATCCAATAACTTTCGGATATCGGATATCCAAAATTTAAAACCTGATATCCGTATTTGATCCGATATCCAAATATTTCGGACACGGGTATCCAAACTGAACCAATTTTTGGATCAGATATCCATTATTTCGGATCAGATACGGATCGGATATCGGATAATTCGGATAATCAGATTTTTTACTCAGCCCTAATTACTTGTATTCGGTTTAAGATATAATCCCAAAGCCTTATTAGCGATTGCATGCTTAGATTGATATTCATTTTGTTTTCCATGTTTATTCCCGTTTCCATTGTTGTTTTAGTAATCATGAGTAGCTAAATTCATATGTTAGGATGTAGGGGATGAATATGCGTAGGTAGTATAAGTTCCGAGATCAACTTAGCAGAGCCATGGTCGGCCGACCTATATAATGGGTCGGTCGACCGAGGCGGTGGTCGGTCGACTGGGCTAGCTGGTCGGTCGACCCACTCGCGTTCGTATTTTGTTTCGTTTTAATTCGTAGACCATAATGACCTACAATGAGACTGAAAGGAGACTTGTAGGATGTTAGTAATGACCTACCCAAGATTGAGAGATACGGGAAGGGCATTGGTTTACACCTTAAGACGGCTAGGTTACTCAAGACTGAAAGGTATGTGACCTAAGATTTATGAATCACCCTTATTGTTGACACCCAATAATTGTGAGACCTAGGAACTAATAGCATAGGCCGAAAGGAGCTATTAGGTACCATAGACCGAAAGGATATGTTACACCCCTTACGCGGCTGCAATACATGTTGATCTTAGGATTTATATTAACTTAGCTATTTGTTACCCAAACATCCTAGCACCCCTTCTATTATATTTTTAATCTCATCTTTATTTACTTGCCTTATTTTTATTCTTGTTTTAGACTTAGCAACAATCATTCAAACCCCCAAAATTGTTACCTTAAAACATTAACATCAAACAATAAACATTCCCCACCTCTCTGTGGTTCGACCCTGACTTTCACTATCTATTGTCAAAGTTAGGAATTATAAATTTTATCTTTGGTACCCTCAACGACAGGCATCAAATTTTGGCGCCGTTGCCGGGGAGGTGACGCCAGTGTTTATTGTTTTTTGTTTTTGTTTCCTTTGTTTAAGGAACTTTTGTTCCTTAAACCTTCTCACTTTTTTCTTGTAGTTTCCATCTTATGCGCAGGTCAGTTCAAGGAGAACTCATACCACTTGACCACGAGCTTGAGAGGACTTTAAGAGAAAAGAGGAAGCAACTTTTAGGGAGTAGGGAAGGAGGATCTCCATCTTCCCTATTGCAAGAAGATATCTTTGAAAAACCACCTTCACCAAAAACACCGACTTCACAACCAAACTCACCTCAAAATCCATCCACACCAAAAACACCATCTTATACCTACTTCCAAGTTTTTCCAAAAGAAGAAGAGATCATGGCCGAGGAAGCTACTATCGCCAGTCACTCCATGCCTCAGGTGAAGGACCTATACAAATGGTTCACTTTGCCTGCAGGTACTGGGAAGCCATTCGAGGCGGCTTAGCCTGCCTATATCACTATGGTTGAGAAAAACCAGTTTGGAGGCTCGACCAATGAGGATGCTGCAAAGCATATCGAAATCTTCACAGATTACATATGCTCTATTGCACCCCCAGAAGGAGTGACACAGGACTAGATTAAACAAACCATGTCCATCTTCTCTCTCAGGGATTCTGCAAGGGAATGGTACAGAGATCTTGACCGCACTGCTGCGGGAGTCACAGATTGGAACACCTTGGCCTTGGCATTCTACAAGAAGTACTACTCTGCAGCTAAGACCAATGCTCTAAGGGCGCAGATAACAAGCTTCAAGCAAGGGCCTAATGAAGATTTTAGTGAGGCTTGGGACAGGTTCAAGAGACTTGTTCGATCCATACCACACCATGGATTCGAACAATGGTTTCTTTGTAACCAGTTCTACAATGGCCTCTATGATGACAACAGGGCCTACATAGATGTTGCAGCCAACGGAAGATTCCAAGAGAATTCTGGAGAGACTAAGGGTCTCAAAATAATAGAAGATGTTGCTATCCACCGTGCTGAACATGGGACTTCCCGTGGTAACCAAAGGAAAGCTGAGTCTAACGTAGCTGCTATTGAGGCCTTGATGGCCAAGTTAGATAAGCTGGAGAACGGTGGGAAGTTCGATATTGGGAGTGGAAGCAAAGGAGGTATGTACCAGGTGAATGTCGTTCAAGACGGACCCTTTGTTTGTGAGAGATGTGGTGGAGAGGGGCACGTGTCAAAATTCTGCACCTCATCTAATGAGACATGTGCCGCTTTCCAGCACTATCGTGGGAACAATTTTTATGACCCAAATAATAATAATGTCCATCCCAACATGAGGTGGACAAGCCAGAATGTTCTCAACCCACAACACCTACAACCTCAACAAAATTCCACATATATCCCTCCACATAAGCAAGGTTTCCAAAAATCACCCTTCAACCCTCAACCACCTTCAAACCCACCACCCAATACGGATGCTCTCATCCAAAACCTCATTGGGTTAGTTCAGAAGGAATCTCAGGCAAGGGAAGCAAGGATGAAGATGTTAGAGTCTCAGATTGCTCAAATCGCAAGCAAGAACGATACCAGGGCTCCGGGTCAACTTCCGACCAAGACAGACCAAAAGAAAGAGACTCTAAACATAATATCTTTAATAAGTGGAGCCAAGGTGGGAAGTGAGAGGGTAAGCGAGAAGGATAAAGTGAAAAGCCGAATAACAGCGAGGAGGGTCGACCGACCCAGGAGCCAGGTCGACCGACCTCTGAGCAGATTCCGGAAATTCCCGCTGTACAGGAAGAAGGTCGACCGACCGAGAATATGGGTCGACCGACCCCCGATGCCGAACAGGGGGATGCTTTCAGACCCGAATTGTCGGACAACTTGAGGGATTTCCTTTTCCGGGGTAATAAGACCCCTAGGTTTCTGAGAAGGGCTGCAAATACTGAATCTTCAGGCCCTCCTTTTCCAGAAAGACTCATACCGACCAAGGAACAGGTATCATTTGACAAATTTAAAGACGTAATTCGATCATTAAATGTTCAAGTTCCGTTTCTAGAATTAGTTCAACAAGTTCCTTCGTATCTTAAATTTATGAGACAACTTTTGTCAAGAAAGAGGTCTTTGGATAAGGTTGAGTCAGTTGCCCTCACTGAAGAGTCCTCCAGTTTCCTCTCACATGTCATTGCCCCTCATAAGCTGGAGGATCCTGGATGTTTTTCTGTACCTTGCAATATAGGAACTTTCCCTGTAGAAAAGACCTTATGCGACCTAGGAGCTAGTATCAGTGTCATGCCCCTTAGCGTAGCCTTAAAACTCGGAATGACCAATTTTGCAGTAACTAGCATGACTGTCCAGATGGCAGACCGTACATCTATGGAACCCATAGGGGTGTTGGAAAACACCCCTGTGCGTATAGACATGTTTTTCTTCCCTGTAGACTTTGTCGTTTTGGATATCCCTGAGGATGCTCATATACCTATAATACTAGGGAGACCTTTCCTCCACACTGCGGGAGCCATCATAGATGTAGGTACTGGGACCTTGACCTTCAAAGTAGGGAATCATTCTATTATTTATGGTCTATCCTATAGGAAAAAGGATGCTATGACCCCTATTACTTGTAATGCTATTGCTTCTGAAAAGAAATATAAGGTCATCACTACTTCTCCTACTTTATTACCTACTCCTATACCTGTTTTTACACCTCCGCCCCAGATTGGGAGCAAAATGGAGGATATTTCTATTATGACTAATGCAGGAGCTGGTTTGGGGAAACCCACAATAAAGGAGGTCACGGTGCAAAGAGGAGGACTGAGATTCCTAAGCTACAAGGAGGATGAGGATCCAGATATTATAGATAAGGAGGACCAAAAAAAAAGAAAAAAAGCTCAAGAGAAGAGTCCGTCGCATATGCTGTGCGACGGAGAGGAGACATGTTTCGCCATTCAGGCAAACAGCGTGGAGACTACGGCATATCGTCAAAAGCCGTGGTCTGAGATATTCCGCATCTTTAGCGGATAGTTGTTTAAATTTTCAGCTTTTAAGACAATTTACTTTTTGTTTGTTTAGACTTTTTAATTTTGTTTGCTTTCAATTTTAGAACTTTTCCGTTTTATTAGCATAGTTAAAACTTTTGGACTTGGTTCTAGGATCTCGCGCATTTGTTGGGCGCATATTTGATGATTTTTCAGGTTCAAAGAAGAATGACTTGGTTGACACAAGTGATTCCGAAGAAAAAAAGACCGCTGTGCAGCAGAGGGGTCGACCGACTAGAAATATGGGTCGGTCGACATGGTCCCTGCATTCCTGAATTTCCTGCAGTCCGCAGGAAGGTCGGTCGACCCAAAACATAGGTCGGTCGACCTACCCGTCCGTCACAGCCTGTTCGTTTCTTCCTCGGGAATCGTGCAACCACCTTGGGTACTTGAGTGGCACTGCTGGCCACCAAAACCTCCCAGCTTACGCTGGTTTGGGGAGGTTTTTCTCATGCGCTTAATCATCCAGTGAGTTCTTTCCAATTTTCCTTGGTTTTATTTTCCTTGCATCTTTCCTTTAATTTTATGAAACCTTTGCTTAGGCTAATGCACAATGGGGACATTGTGCGGGTTGGTTTGGGGAATGGTTTCGTGTCGCATGCATTGCATTTTGTCACACGTTTATTGCATTTCCATATTGCATTGTTCTTTTCTTTGTTTTCCTTGCAAATCCAAAAAATCCAAAAAAATAGAAAAATTTCAAAAATTTCAAAAAAATGCACGTTTATTTTAGCATATAGGTCGAGTCGGAACGAGAGTATTTCAAGGATGATTTTGCTTTCTTACATGTTTGTGCCTTTACCTTACCTTGTCAACTTGTTTCAGTATGAGAGTCTTTTGCATATCTACGAGTTTTTGTCAATTTGTATATCTTAAGACTTGACTTATACCTTGGCAACCTACTATACATTCTGAGTTTTTAGAGCTTATTTCTTGGTTTCATTCTTAAACCAGTTATCTAGGATGTGAGTAGTACTCCCCTTGGAACATGTTACATCAATATGCATAAACATGAACTTGAATTTCTATATAATTGTTTACTATCTCGTTTTGTGAATCTTGGTACGTGCATTTGGAATCCCTTTTCTCATATTTACCCATAAGCCTTACATAGCCAAAATTGCCTTTTTATTCCCCCAAAACTACATCCCATACTTAGCCTACCCTTCCAAGCTAGTATTTGTGGTCTTTGGTTTATTTTGAGGCATCTTGGTTTGTATGCTATCTTAAGCAAAAAGAGAAAAGAAAGAAAGAAAACAAAAGAAATAAAAGAACAGAAAAAGAAAGAAAAAAAAAGAAAAAAAAAACGAAAAAAATCAAAAACATACAGGAAGTCAGTCGACCGACCACCTTCATAGGTCGGCCGACCAACTGACAGCACCAAAATCCAAAATTCGTTCTGAAATCTCTTTCTTTTATATGTTATCACTCTCGTACTTCATTCAAAATATTTGGGAGTCCTTTCTTATATTTAATGTGAGAGTTGTGCTACAAAAGAGCACTTTCTTAATATCAAAAAGTCGTGAAATATGTTGTTGGGAACCGGTTTTACTAGCTTGGCTACTAACTCCACAAATCCAAAAACATCTTAACCACTTTTACCTTTTACCTCACATATCTTTCATACCTCAATTGCATGTGCCTAAGTCATTTAATGAGTATAAGTATACATAGTTGTAGAATTCTTGTTCATGTTAGATAGCAGACATGTTTCCATGGGTCGCAGTTAGGTGAGTGTCATGACAATATACTTCTTTCTATCTTTTACATATACTCACCCTTTGCTTCATGAGTGTCTCGTGCGTACCGCGAGAGTCCATGGTATAAAGTCTCTATAGTCTTTATTTTTGCAAGTTTGACAACATCATAACTCGTTTGCATGATTTAAATACCATCTCATTTTATACTTGACATTTGTTTAGGCTTACATGTAAATTTCGCTCTGAGATTGAAATCGTTCCATTAGTTAAGATCGAGTCTAATTCTTGCTTGAGGGCAAGAAAGGTTTGGTTTGGGGAGTTTGATGCGTGTCTATTTTATGATGTTTTACATCCTTTTTTACACGCATTTGGTCGCTCATTTACTATGTTTTAGCCTTTATTTCTCAACAATTGTCTACTTTCGTATTTTTATACACTTTTGCAGATTTATGCGGAAAAGGGACGATTTTACACCAAACTTATGCTCTCGGGATTTTTCATAGCCAAGGAACGAAGGAAAGTCAACGCAAAGCGTTAATCAAGTGCCAAGAAGTCAAACCAAGTCGAATCAAAGCAATCCTACAGGAATAAGAGTCGACCGACCTACTACTTGGGTCGGCCGACCAGATCTTTATTATGGGAAGCCCAGAAAATTCCTGAAGCCCGTAAACAGGTCGACCGACCTCCGCGCAGACCCTGAAGCTTTCCGAAGCCCATTAACGTGTTAGAATCTTTAGGAAACTCTTAATTTTCCGCCTATATAAACTAATCTCCTGTTTAGGGTTAAGGAATTCAGAGATTCATCTATCATTCAGTTCTTAATCTAGAAATAATCAAGTCATAATTTAGTTTCATCTTTAGTTGTACTCTTTTAATATTCTCAAATACTTTTAGTTTTGCTCTTCAACCTTTCAAGCATTCATCAATAAAATTTGTTCCTTTTCTGCCTTAATTCTATTTCCGGTAATTACTCTCTTAATTTCGGTTTTAATATTGTTCTTATAATTACTTGTATTCGGTTTAAGATAGAATCCCAAAGCCTTATTAGCGATTGCATGCTTAGATTGATATTCATTTTGTTTTGCATGTTTATTCCCGTTTCCATTGTTGTTTTAGTAATCATGAGTAGCTAAATTCATATGTTAGGATGTAGGGGATGAATATGCGTAGGTAGTATAAGTTCCGAGATCAACTTAGCAGAGCCATGGTCGGCCGACCTATATAATGGGTCGGTCGACCGAGGCGGTGGTCGGCCGAATGGGCTAGCTGGTCGGTCGACCCACTCGCGTTCGTATTTTATTTCGTTTTAATTCGTAGACCATAATGACCTACAATGAGACTGAAAGGAGACTTGTAGGATGTTAGTAATGACCTACCCAATATTGAGAGATACGGGAAGGGCATTGGTTTACACCTTAAGACGGCTAGGTTACTCAAGACTGAAAGGTATGTGACCTAAGATTTAGGAATCACCCTTATTGTTGACACCCAATAATTGTGAGACCTAGGAACTAATAGCATAGGCCGAAAGGAGCTATTAGGTACCATAGACCGAAAGGATATGTTACACCCCTTACGCGACTGCAATACATGTTGACCTTAGGATTTATATTACCTTAGCTATTTGTTACCCAAACATCCTAGCACCCCTTTTATTATATTTTTAATCTCATCTTTATTTACTTGCCTTATTTTTATTCTTGTTTTAGACTTAGCAACAATCATTCAAACCCCCAAAATTGTTACCTTAAAACATTAACATCAAACAATAAACATTCCCCACCTCTCTGTGGTTCGACCCTGACTTTCACTATCTATTGTTTAAGTTAGGAATTATAAATTTTATCTTTGGTACCCTCAACGACGGGCATCATATATGATAAGAAATTGTGTTTAAAATGTTTAAACACATATTATTTTAATTGCTAATTGTCATATAACATGTGATATGTCACACTTGTGACACATTACAAATGACAAAGTATAAATTGTAAAATGGAACCCGTATTATATAGGTAAGTCGTGTGATATAGTAGTATAAGAAGATTATGGTTCTTATTTTATTTTTATCTATTATAGACATAATGATTGATGACACCCTATACCTTACACACCTACCCGGTAAGACCAAAAAGAGAAATCACTCCTCTCCCCCTATGGAGAGTGGACAGCCATGCATGAAGGAGAGAATGAGTTTTTCTCTTTAAAATGTGATGTTCACATTTCAACTACATGCATTATATATTGTCATTTCACAATATAATATTATCCTCTCTCTAAGTAAAATTCTCTATAGAATATTACTAAGTTCATATTAATAATATTACATATTAATATACAAGAGTAGTATTTTGGTAATATTATTACTACTTAATAATAAGATTATTGTAGTAGTTTTTCTGGGTGCATCTTGGGTGCAACTAGAGGAAGACTTCTATATTTGAAGTTTGGATATTATCCTTACATATTTAAGCTCAAGATCGGTTTTGGAAGGTGTTCATACCGTGCCTTATTTCCGAATCCTCAATGTAAGGTTTCAATTCTCTTATTCTTGCATACGTAAGACCAACATTTATTTTTATGACAAAATAAATTTCTTATATATGATATGAGTTATATTTCTGGAAATATGATTTCTTCAGTTATATTGTGAGGTGGTTGATGGTAGGTTCAATTAGCCATAAGGTTAAATTGTTGACTTAACCAATCGCATATGCGAGCTATATTATACCTCGTGCTTTGTTATACCTCGTAGGACACCGTGACCACTAAATGGAGTCCTAAATGTACAGACACTAGAGGCGGGTCGTGGATAGGACGTCCATCTTGTTCCTAGAGTCCTAAATGTACATACCTCAATTTATATCCAACTGATAATAATAATATGCCAGAGTGATGAATGTAATATTCCAATATGCCATAACTAACATCAGAAATCATCCAATAGCACCCACACAGATTAATAAACAAGAAGACAGGTTAAATTATTCTACCACGTAAAGCAAGCAATCCGGTTACGCAGCTAATATCCAATTCGAATCATTTCTCCACATAATTAGCTCCTAACAAATATAATAATATATAATTACTAACTAATATCATCCGATAAACGAAAGAAATATATCGATTAATTAAATTAATAAATTACGTATAACGGCTATATTATTTGTGACTAATTTAGTTAGCTTAAATAGTCGATTAATAAAATATGGTCGCAAAATAAATAAATAAATTAATTAATTAACTAAACTATACCCATTACAGCATATAGACCGACTACTACTGATAATAGTAATATATTATCCAACCCTTAACCATAACCATGCAACCACGACAATTAACGAATGCAACCCAACGACAACATGTCGTGTACCCAACTTCACCACCACCTAACCACTGAACCAGCCATATGTAGCCACCACGGAGGGTCCCGAACTCTCACCCATATTACAGTGTACGATAACCACCTTCTTGCCACCTACATAAGCCCTTGAAACCACCCCCAAACACTCCCTTAAACCCGCATGTTCACCACGGTCAGAAAAGAGGGTACCCTAGCCTATCCTGTCTCGGCTACAATCACCGTAAATGCCGTTAATCACCAATGAAAACGCCAACCCATGACGGTTCCTTGCCTATGAACCTAACCCATGAAACCACCACAACCACCTCACGGTTCCCAACACGATAAAACTTTCCTCAACCCTGCGCCAACGTACCCGGTTCTACCCCTGTTCTGCCAAAATAGGCTGCTATCCATCGTGGTGGTGTCCTCCACCACCAACACCCACCACTAACCACTCTCTAGGGTCACTCCAACTAATAGGTTCCAACCTACACGACCTTGGTTCAATTCAAGTCTCTAAACGAATACAAGACGCGGTTTAGAATTCCCCGAAATTTCGGTTTTAACCACGATGGTGGCCACCACTGCAACCACCGACCACCACCAGCACTCCCAGGTGGTCATAAACAGCCCAATAACCACCGACCATTATCCTATGTCAGTCACCTATCCCCAGGGTCACTTGTATCCGAGTTGTCGGGTCCAAAATTCGTAAACGATGACGTAACAATAAGCGATAAACAACGTACCTCACAAAGACGGATAAATAAAATGAAAGAACTTGAAGAGGACGAGTAGAAGGGCAAGAAGGAAATGAGGAAGAAGGAGAAAAAGAATAAAATGCAGGAACGTAGAAAAATGAAGAAGGAGAGTTCAATAATGTGAGTATATTCAATACAATACAAGTTTCATACGTTCATATTTCATAATGAATGTTGTATTCAATACTGTGATGCCTCCGGTTCATACGCTGATAAATCAACAAATTCATTGTATATCGTTAATTTCTATGTCACGTAAATATCATAATCAAACATCGTAAATGGTCGTAGTCAATCTCTGTTAAATACTCGTGTCTTGACTCCAACTTCCAATACCGTCTCATTACTTTATTATATTTAAAGTTCTCTTTACGAAATCCTAAGACGCGTCCAACATAAATAACTACCGTAATATTAACATGTTATACAAATACATAATATCATTTCCTGATAATCATGCTAGTAATTTAATAAAAGTACGAGTTGGTAGACAAAATGTCAGGATAACAATATAGTCATAAAATAATAATAAACATATTGATAATAATAAAGCAATACAACGATAAAACGGTAATATCAATAATAAAAATAATATTAATAATAATAATAATAACAACAAAAGTAACCAACATAATTAAACAATGAATAATAATAATGATAATTAAATAATAACAAAAGCAACCAAGCTGTTCAAACGGTAATAATAATAATAATATAATGATACAAGATATAAAATATCAAACATTTAAATATAAATAAACTCTAGTCAAAATAATTATATTAATATTATATTATTACGCGATATATAAAAATACGAGGTCTTACAGTCTTCCTTCCTTCTTCCTTAAAATGAACTTCGTCCCGAAGTTCACCCACACTTATGGGAACCCTACATCCATCTATACTTAAAACAAGTTAATTAAATTTCATCGCAACCAGACACCGGGCCCAAGTGGTAACTAATTAAATGTACTATTATATTCTATCCTCCTTAGGAAACTTTGTCCTCGAAGTTAACAACCAACAACTAGAAATACACAACACTTAGAGAACCATAATATTTATCAAATAAACGTAACAGAACCAATGGGGATACTTCGTAAAATATTACTCCAAGCTTACCACCTACAAGTCAAAGGTCAAAGATTCCGACTACGATAGCACAAAGCGGAGTTAGAGCAAATCATCTGCCCTAAATAGTTCATACCTACTTCGACTATAGTCAATTTTAGTAAGCCAGTTACGAAATCCAAACCAAACATATCATATCCTTGAGATTTTACAATCTCATCTTCCTTAAAACAGGGTTACGTCCCCGTAACCCCATTATAAAAATCACATACCTACCAAAGCAGGCATTACGGAGAATAAAACAATCACAAATCATCTGACAAGTCAACCTACGCCCTACTTGAAACTAGTATCTAACTATTAAGGCAAAATACCCACATTGACAATACCACAACCCGCATTTATAACCAGAATGAAAGTCGTGACACTACTTGGAATTTTTTTTAACAATAAATTAACACACTTTATATCAGCATAGACAGTAAGCACTCTGGTAGGACATAGTTGACAATTTAAATATTTCGTATCAATAATCACATGACAAAAGTAGAATTCATATACATGCGCATTAGGTTCGGAAAATAACATTATGCATTAGTTAATCAATGTAAGTATACAATGAGCAACAACATAGTGCATGAGATATACTAAGTCAGATACATTTAACTATTCCTAAGTCTCAAAAGAAGATAATGGACATGCTTAATTTCCAGATTGACTTACTCGCTTTTATGTCACATCTTGCTTAAGAACAAAATTTTCAGGTAATACATGTGGTAACAAAGCTCATAATAGATCCTAATGCCTCCATGTATTCATATGATATCGTTTTAACATAAAGCTGACAATGAATGTAAACTAAAAAAAAATCACAATTAATAAACCATTTCATTTTTGATGAAATCTTCACACTTTAGAAAACAAGGAAATTAATAAAAATGTGGAAGCAATTTTTAATTTATAAGTTGATTATACAATTTATGAAAATATTATAACACAGAGGGTTCACGCAGAAGGTTTACAGTATTAGGGTCATGATAAAATTCATCATAAATATCGTCATTTTAGTTTTTACATGGCTTATTGTTTTAATAAAAACATTTTAAAACCTACTAAACAACGGAATTGGAATTTTGTGGCAAGGAATAAACACGAAATAAATCATAAACACAATTTTATATAGATCGAAAATAATACGACACAGTAATACTCAGATCAACGTCCACTAAACATTTATTTCCTATAACAGTAAACTCAATAAGCGTGGAATCAATGTAAAAGAAGCTAATTCCCAAAGACAATATCCATAAAATCATCATGGTTAAATATTAAGTAGATCAAGCATGACAACTATTCTAAACAAGGGTACATTCATAAGCTATCAATGAAATTGTCATTGCATTATATTTGTGTTCCAAATTTTATACAGAATTGTGCTCGACAAAACATGTAATTCATCTTGTGAGAAAAGACACATCAAGTACACCACTCAATCTAATCAGTTACGAAGAAGTTACAGGGATTATACGACATACTTATCGAAGATGAAACAGTCATAAGTCATTTGATAAGTTAATTGTTCTAACTTGGCAACACGGCATATATACTTCACAATTCGACACTAAATCAACACACTTTATGACATTATAGGCATTAACCTCACTCGTAACATATACTTGACAAATTAAACATTTCATGCTAATAATGAATTATACAAGTAGTGTTTGTATTTAAACACATGGAGTTAAGAAAACAAACTAGGCAAAATTGAACGAGTGTTGGTATATAAGCACGGAGTAACCACATATTTCACAAGATGTACAATTCAAAGACTGGCAAGACAGTTTAACATTCCTGAATATAAATAAATTAAAATTTATGCAGATATATGTATTCTATTTACTCACATGACATTATTTAACATCTAACTAGTAGTGTGCGTATTTTATAAAATTTGAAATTTATCAAGGTGTGAGAACAGATTAGGATCCATAGGCTATTCATACAACATGAAAGGATCACGTAAAATTTTATCATTACATGAGTACCTAATTTGGTTCATATTGCAAAATCATTAGAAGATATTGACACATCAAGTTCAACATGGCTTATCAATTCAGAATAATTTTGGTGCACACTATATCGTAGAGTTGTAATGAATAGTAAATCTATAACATGGATTAAATGAAAATCTTTACAAACTAGAGGCCGAAAACAAGACAGCACATAAGTTTTATGATCATTGTTCACTAAAATATACACTTTTCTTAAATCGCAAATTCAATAAGCATGAAATCAGTGAAATTAGAAATATAACTTACGTGGCTATCACACATAAAATTTTCATACTCAGATCTTTACTAGATTTAAATTGGCAGTTAAAACAAACATAGGTAAAATTGATGAGAAGGTAAACAATCTTTGTTTCAACAAAATTTTCATTTGAACATATTGGTGATCAAAATTATCAAACATGACTATACTTTCCAAAAGCACAAGGTCGACTTGGTGACACATGGATAACATGTATAGTACAACTATTATTGTTAATTCAATATAAAATTAGTAATAGCAATGAGATAAATTTAGACAACCAATTATTATGGAATTTGTAAAATTAACAATGAGGTTTGCATTACTTAGGATACTCCAAAAACTAGCAAAACAACGAAATTGCGACTTTATTAAACTCTAGCTAAAATAAACAAGTAAAGACAGCTGAAAATGTACTACTAAAATAAATTTTGTAGCGGAACTTTGTTCGATTACTATGGTTTCGTGCATGCTAGTTAATAAGTACGCATGCTACTACAATACTACCGCAAAATATTGGCTTTGGCAATATATACCACATATCTCTAGACACAACATTGCTACTCATGTATACATATAGAACATCGATTCAGGCTATTAAATTATTTACACTATAACGGAATTCAATTAACAATTATTATCGTTAATATCACATAATCATCTAAGTAGGCAAAACTATAATAGAAACGACCAATGTTTCACGCATCTAAATATTATCAGGTAATACTTACCTCAATCCGCACCCTGCAATTAGGTTAGTAATTTTAACTCAAGGCAACTAATTGACCCTATCAAAATATTTCTAATTACCCCTCTCGTTTGTTCTCTCATTGGGTTCCCGAGTTAGAACTGAAAGGGCCCATAGGCTGGTGTGAGGGGCCCCTAATAACTCATCACATCCCTTTTCGGGGCTCTTATCATCTTCCATCTCGGAGTTCATTTTATTAGACTCTTCCTACGTTCATTATAATTCATTTGGTTTAGGCCCGAGGATCGTTCGCTCCGATACCACTTTGTAACACCCCCATTTATTTAAGAGCCTTTAGCAAGACATTCTCAAATAAATAAAGTTGTTACCATCTCGGAATGACCGAGGTAGTGAATAACAAAGTAAAACAAACCAAAGTACTTTATATAAAACTGATAAAATTTAAACTTTTAATATTACAATTACTACGTAGCGAAAAAAAGAAAAAAGAAAAAGTACAACCGATGACTTCTCTATATGTGGTCTAATTCTAAGTCGGTCCATCCAAGTGCTCACGCCATCCCGCGCTCATATAGTTTCACCTTTCCTGTCAAATCTGCTCCCCATTACGGATCATCACAGGTGTTAAACGAATACACGGTCAACCTCGCGGTTGAGTAGGATAATAATCAAACCAATAAATATGCAATGAATGAGTATGCAAATGAAAATGAAATGCCATGGCCTTTTCTGAGCTCAACCCCCAAACTTCCACCCGCCTCCTCCTGGCCGGGTCTGCCTCGATCGTCATCGAGAAACCAGCTTAACAGCTGAACTACACCACCACGAAGATACAAAACGGTGTCTGCCGGTAAGTTATTTATACATCACCCGAAGGCTCTTACCATGATGTCTGCCCAGGTTAAACCTGTATACTGATGCATATTGTAATACTCCGTATTTTATTATATTTTATTTTATTATTTAATAGTTATGTGGATGCGTTATTGGTTATTTGAACGTTCGTATTCGATAATTAAATTATCGAATAAATGTGTCTTTAAAGTGTGTAACTGTAATAGCTCGAAAATGTTATTATGATATTTACTATTGTAATTGTCGTATTGATAGTTTTTGAACGATAGTTAGTATATTCGATAACACATTGGTCGAATGGTATTTGTTTTATTATGTGTTGCTGGCGGGGTTCGAACTTGGGATCTTCGGGCAGTCTCGATTTGCGTGCAACTTCAAAAGCCCACTTATCGAAAATCAGAACAAATTACACAAACACTCCCTCAGCCTCACTGCCGTCATACATAAGACAACACCAACCCTATTTCCTGACCTATCAACACTCACACACTCACCATACTTCATGCCGCCACATCTGAGATAGCAAAGGAGGGACTGGCACGGTGGTCAAAGGGGTTTAAGGGTGGTCGTTTTGCTACAGAAAAGAGGTACACACGCAGATTTATTCGACCTTTTCTTTGTAACAGGCTGTTTTCTGATTTGCACTCACGGGTTATATATATGCATATTCATAGTTCGTTTTTCGCATGTTAGGAACCAAGGATGTGTAGTAATTGTTTTTAGACCCTTGTTGTGTCGTTGTTGACAGCCTAGAACCACCGTCGAAGGGTGTTTTGTCGCGTGTGTCAGTGGTGTCTTTTTCGTTTCAAAACAGAGTAAAATAGAGTAACGTTTGCAGGAAGGGTTGCTGGGTTTTGGTGCGATTGTTTGGGTGGCGGTTGTGGTGTCGACCACCACTACTTCCTCCCCTAGAACCACCAAGGCTCAGAGGTGAGCCTGGTGGTGCCACTGGAGAAGGCTGAGGCTGCTACTGGTGTTAGTCGCGGTGTTTTGGCAGGGTGTCAGTCATGAATTCGGAATTTGGGGTTGTGACCTGGGTGTTCGTAACCAGTGTCGTGGGTTGATGGAGTCAAGCCACGGGTGGTGTTTAGGGTCAGGGGATGCGTCATAGTGTGGTGGTCATCACCACCGTGGAGGGGTGGTGATTGTGTCCTTGTCGGGTGGTTGTTTGGTTCGTCGAAACAGGCTGGTTAGGGGTTGTGGTCTCAATGGGAAGGGGGCTGTTGATGTTGTTACGTTTTCTTTTACTTGGTTTTGGGTCAAATGGTTATTGTTGTTACTTGTTTATTATTCACATTTATTAGATGTGCAATTAATATTATTAGTATTATGATTGTATGATTTTAGGATGATAATGTTATTTATGTTATTATTATTATTATTGTTATTGAAATAATGATAATGATAATGATAATGATAATGATAATGATATTATTAATATTATTAGTAAGGTTTGTTTAACATCAATGTTCTAGTGTTGTATATATTATTATTATTATGAAGTTATAATTGTATGGTCATATGTTATATACGTTATTATTATTACTAATCATATCATTGGAATCGTTATGGTTACTATTTTTGTAAACGAGCATTATGTTTATTATTAATTACTTATATTGTTATTGCTCTTGCTTAGTAACATTTGGTTATTTGAATTCTTGCTATAATTAGTAAGTCTATATAAGTAGTAAGTCTATTTTTAGTAAGTTTATATTTGGCTAATAATGATTGATGTGAATAATGAGTTAACGTTAATTGATATGTATACATACATTTTGTGACAAGTAAATCGTGGTGAACATGATCAAGAAGCAATTAGTAGTAGTTGGTTGTACGAATAGAATTTGATAGTAAGTACTATTTATAGGAACTGAGCCGAAGTGGAATATTTCTGGCAGCTGTTCGGTTACCGTGCTGTAAATCGAGGTAGGGGAAACTACTGGTATATGATGATGGGTAAACCGTTCTTAATTGATATCAAGCATGTTTGTTATATATTATCGTGTGATCATTATATTGTGCATTTATATCATACTGTGAAAACAACGAGGCGAAGAGATAAAGGGTCTGTGATTGGTGCGGAGATAAAGGGTCTATGATTGGTGCGGAGAAAAAGGGTCTGTGATTGGTGCGGAGAAAAAGGGTCTGTGATTGGTGCGGAGATAAAGGGTCTGTGATTGGTGTGGAGAATTATGGGTCTTGTGATTCGGAGTGGAGAAGTTCGACTTTCTATTTATAGTAATGTGGTTTGTTTACAGTTTTTCTCTACTCAACCTCGCGGTTGACCCTGTGTATTCGTGTGACACCTACGATGATCCGGAATGGGGAGTAGATTTTACAGGTCAGTGACAGATGGATTAGGAGCTTGGGCATGGAGAGAGACATGGCTTGGACCTACTTAGAGTTAGATCACACTTAGATATCTTCAGTTGTACTTTTATTTTATCAAAGTTCGGACCTCGTAGTTGTTGTAATATCAAGTTTAAATTTAATCAGTTTTTATATAAAGTACTTTGGTTTGTTTACCTTGTTATTCACTACCCCGGATATTCCGAGATGGTAACAGTCCTATGTATTTGAGAATGTCTTGCTAAAGGCTCTTAAATAAATGGGGGTGTTACAAAGTGGTATCAGAGCGAACGATCCTCAGGCCTAAAACTAAATGAATCATAATGAACGTAGGAAGGGTCTAATAAAATGAACCCTGAGATGAAACTGATAGGAGCCCCAAAAAGGAACGGGATGAGTTAGGGGCCCCCTCACACCAGACCTGGGCCCTTTCAGTTCTGTCTCGGGAACCCAATGAGAGAAATGGAAGAGTGGGGTAGATTCTATAGAGACCTAGTCATCTTGTTCTAACGAACTTGCAGGAGAAGAATGAGGTAAGTAATATGTGAGTTATAATTAATGATGTGCGTTAGAAGAATATGTGTGATAAGAAATATGGATCGATATGGATGATGATTGAATGGAAATTTTCAGAGTTTGAATGTGTATTGGTTGAGCAATGGTTCGAATGATCTGATCATAGTATATTGGTGCTTGAAATGTTCAATACGATTACCTGGTATTTAAATGACTATCGTTACTATATGATATTGGTGTTTAACTCCTTGTAAGGATAAGTAATTCTGTGATTTTATCATATGTTATGGTAACCTATGTCTAGTGATATGCGGAATGTGTTGCCCTAAGCCATGAATGTATATAGTTATGCGTTGCATCCATCGTACTTCAAATTTTGTGCCTATTATACGCATTTAAAATTCGTTATGAAGTTAGTGATCAATAAGGGTCATCGTAGGAGTTCCTCGTTTATATTTCCGTACTGGGATAAGTTGTGATTGTGCGATAGTAGAATGTTATCTTATTTGTACGGGCCGTCATTTTAAATGTGCTCCATATTGAGTATAAAATTTTATGTATGATAACCTTCTGAGTTGGCTTCCAATGCTTTTCGTTTCACGTTAATAGGAATTATATTTTGAGAGAAATAAATATTTTAGTCGACAGTAGTCAATTGTCCCTACTCAGATCTGTTGTGACTCGTGTTATGAAAGTGAAATCATTTAAAACGTGGTTACTGTTTATGCATAAAGTCAACCCCACTGTTTAGAATAATTGTTCACGTTCTCAAAATGACAAGCCATGTGAAATCTTATTGAGCCGTTATCTAATTGTGAGTTTTTTGAAAATTGCCCAATCTTCCAATGAATTACTGTAAAGCTCATGTTCAGACCAATAGATTGTTATAAATGATTACCTTGAGATATGCAATTGCTTCTGTTTCCTATGATTAGTTAAATTCAGTATATTTTCTAAAAACTATAATAGCTCGCAAGATAGCTAAGTGGATATGTAGTTATGATTTGTGTAAATTGCTGCATAATGTTTAATTGGTGAAGGTGTGAGTTATGTAAGCTTCGCATGAAAGTTCATCCAAATGTAAATTATGTGATGTGACCATTTCATATTCCGTTATGGCATTAGAAACATGGATAATAGACTCCAGCTTCCAATACCGGTCTCATTACTTTATTATATTTAAAGTTCTCTTTACGAAATCCTAAGACGCGTCCAACATAAATAACTATCGTAATATTAACATGTTATACAAATACATAATATCATTTCCTGATAATCATGCTAGTAATTTAATAAAAGTACGAGTTGGTAGACAAAATGTCAGGATAACGATAGTAATAAAATAATAATAAACATATTAATAATAAAGCAATACAACGATAAAACGGTAATATCAATAATAAAAATAATATTAATAATAATATATAATAATAATAATAATAATAACAAAAGTAACCAAAATAATTAAACAATGAATAATAATAATGATAATTAAATAATAACAAAAGCAACCAAGCTGTTCAAAAATATAATGATACAAGATATAAAATATCAAACATTTAAATATAAATAAACTCTAGTCAAAATAATTATATTAATATTTTATTATTACGCGATATATAAAAATACGAGGTCTTACACATACTGATGACGGTGATTAGTTGGTCCCTATCGGCCACACCTATAGGTTGGTTCCAAGAAATGTGATTATATACTGATATTACATAGATGCATAAATTGACTAAATATTAGTCATGAAAATAATACGAATAATTATTTAATACGATTAAATGATTATTAGGAGAAATGAATTAAAAGGTTAACTCTAAATAAATATAAATGTTATATTTATTAGTAATATAATTTTTAATACACGATATTAAAAATTAATTAATTATACGATAATTAATTATATTCTCCTGCCATATTTATATATATTAAATTATAATATTGGATAAGTCTCGGAAAATCAGTTTTTCAAGTGCACCGAAATTTCGGTCCATATATTATTAATATGTAAATATAACAACTTCCAAAATAATATCTTCCAATAATTAATAAAAGTAGTTTTTATTAGGGTTATTTAACGAGAATACTCTGAACTATTACACATCTTCTCAAAATACTCTATTCTTTCATTTAACTACAAATAATATAAACTAATGTACCCCTTCCCATAGAATAGAATCGCTCTCTTTATGACCTGGTGTAGCAGGTTAATTGTTTGGTAGGGCTTATCGCTTTCATTTATGATCTTCATCTTCTTCCCCTTCCACTTGCAACGATTTTGCAAACAAATATTTTTCTTCCATATCTCACTTTCTCCTCTATACTTTTAATTTTGAACCTCTCATTTAAAATCTTCATCTTCCTCCCCCTTCCATTCACACCTTTTTTTGTTTCCTTTATTCCTTTTCATTTTACATCTTCATCTTTTTTCATTTTTTTTAATCTTTTCCCGTCTTCTTTGTCCCCCCCCCCTTCCATTCACACCTTTTTTTAATCTTTTTTCATTTTTTTTAATCTTTCCCCGTCTTTTTGTTCTCCATTTAACATATGTTTTTCGCTCGCAAATTCAGCAACAAAATTATACTCCGTATATGTGGTTCCACCAGTATGAAGATATCGCGCAGGAAATAGAGGCGATTAAAATTGAAAAAATGATTCATCGCCATGGTATTTCAAGCACATTTATATATCAGATTTGGAGGCAACGATTTCAATGTTCGCAGATGGCTAAGAAAGATGAAATATAAAGAATAATTGAAGAAATAAAAATAACTTGTGACGGATACCGCCGTTAAATGAGAATTTGTGTAAGGATACTATGTAATTTGATAAAAATGACAGTAAGAAATAGTTGAGGAAATAATTTGTTACTGTATTTTCTCATTTGCATACTATAACAGATAATTAGTGATGGGTTTAATGGTGTTGAAGAAATTTAATAGACAACAGAAAAAAGAAGAGAGTTATTTACTTGCTTAGACAAATGAAGAAGTTTTTTACTTGCTAACGGGTTGCCAGTCACCATAGTGTAATAAAAGCGAAGAGAGTTATTAGTTTGTAGTATTGGTAGTTAAACAAAAGTTTGAAGTATTTTGAGAAGAACACCTATAGTTCAGAGTATTGTTATTAAATAACCCTTTTTATTATTTTATGGAAAATCCGGTTATGGTAGTTGTTTTTTTGGACCGTGTGGTCTCGAGTCAAACAAGAGTCCTACTCGACTCTTGTTTGTATTCACACAATGTTATTGTTCCTCCTTGTATAAAGGATTTGAGATTAACCCTTAGAAAAAAGGGGAATTTCGTGTGAAACATAAGGAGAGGAGACGCCATTTGTTTTTGTCTAGCATATACAAAATTCGAGCAAGACATATTTTTGAATCATTTGGGTGCAATTGGTAAGAGGATTTTTGCCTTCAAATTTATTATACTAGGTTGTTCTTAGACCAAAAGCAAAGGAACCAAAGTTATTTGTTCCCTTCTTATATCGTTTTAATTACTGTTTTTGCATTCATATTAAAGTTAATTTTGAGATAATCCTTCCTTATGACATTAATACGATTAATTTCATTATGAAATATACGATATTTCCTAGAGACTGATGGTGGCAGGGGCAATGGTTGTGTGTGTGGTGTAGGGTGGTAGTGGCGTGGTAGTAAGAGACTTTTGAAATAGAGATAAAAGGTGAAGAGAGTAAAGGGTAACTAGCGGTGGTGGTGGCGATCATCTGCAAATTAGAGAAAATCCTTCCACCTTCTTTTTTCAACTCAATGGAACACCTACCTATTCATTTGCCATATGAAGTAAAAGTGAGTGGTCATGTACAATATATGTGGATGTATCCTTTCGAGAGGTAATGTCATCATCCTTATTTAATACTTTATATTACATAATACTTATATATCATCATATTTTTCATTCTAAATTAATTTGTTTGTAGGTTTTTGAATCATTTGAAAAAGAAAATCAAAAATAAAGCTCATGTTGAAGGGTCTATATGTAATGCATATTTAATTGAGGAAATAACAAATTTCTGTTCCCTATACTTTGAAGATCACATAGACACCAAGGCAAAGGACCTTGACGTTGGTTCAAAAAAACCGACACAATTTAACTTGCCTGAGATATTTCAAGATCCACTACAAGAATACATAAAACAGGCGACGGAAATTGGCGACTGAAGACAATCGCCAAATGTAATTTGGCGACTGTCTTCAGTCGTCAAATTTCTGTCGCAAGCCCTAGTCGCCCAAAAAAAATTGGCGACTGTTGTCAGTCGCCAAATTTGGCGACTGAAGATGTAGTCGCTATAGGAAGGAAAATGGCGACTGAAGGTGCAATAGCCAAATTGGCGACTGAAAGGGCAGGCAGTCGCCAATTTGGCGACTGAAGCAAAGGGGAGTCGCCAATTTGGCGACTGTAGGGCAGTCGCCTAATTGGTTTTTACAGTCGCCAATGTGTTTTTTTTCCAGTAGCTTTTCCAGTTTTGGCGACTGATTGCAGTCGCCAAAACCCCCATTTCAGTCGCCGAATTGGCTGGAACTTTTCATGTCATATTCGTTTTTGATCTAGCCAAATCTCGTATTTATTCATCCTAATATCCAATGAAAACCTGCAAACAGAAAATTGCAACCCATTTGCGCGAACCGCAACTTTTGTAACACGAAATTCTCATTTATTAAAAAATGAGAACATTATCCAACTACAAGCTAAACTGACTACATTATCCAAGTTCATTATCCAACCTTAAGCTAAACCAACTACATTATCCAAGTTCAAGCTAAACTAACTAATACTTATCCAACAACCTAAGTTGCAAATCCCATGCCGGCTCCATTACCACCGCCCTTACCATGCGGATCGTTGGGGTCATACCGATATTGTGGACCGGGGTTGCATTGTGTGAAGAAGTTCTCCATGGCCTCCATGCGCTTCTTCATCAACCGAGACTGTTCATCTCTTTCAGCATTCACTCTTCTTTCTTGAGCGAGTTGAGTCTGTAGTTGACTCACAATAGCCGGCTCATATGTTTGGCGAGGCTCATATGAGGATCTTCTGGCCGGTTCTTTGAAGAAGACACCATGGGCCTTTCCGGTGCCATACACATTACCCTTCTTATATCCCTAGACCAAATTAAACCAAATCTCATTATCTGGTACTTCGGGATGTTCTTCTTTTTCAGCCTCGAATGCTTCCTACATTAGTTGACAAAAAATTACCATCATTAGTTAACATTAATTTCATTAGGTAACAATTCAAAAGTATCTTAAGTAAAAAATCTTACATATAAAGCTTTGTCTTTTGACTTAATCCAAATTCTCTCATTCTTAGCGTTCACCCTTGAATGTGTGGCAAGGAACAGTTCCGGGACCGTCGCCTGAGGATCATCAGCCAACATATCATCTGGTTGATCAGCTGACTGATCATCAGCACTCTGATCAGCTGACTGCTCAGCTGACTGCTTCTTTTTATTCTTCTTCTTGTTCAGCTACATACACGAACAAAATTCAATGTTTGCTTAGGGACATTATTATTACCAATATCCAAATAAACGAGCTAAATAAATAAGTGTTAATATAAAAACTTACACCAAAAAGTATGTCCAGAAATGACCGTGAACCAGCATGATGGGTAGGCTCAGCCATTCCTTCCTTCTTGCCTCCCCTTTTGTTCATGGCCTTTTGTGCCGATCTGGCTCGAAACTCTGGGGTATCACGCCGATTCAGAAGCCCCTCAAGCGCCTCACCTACAACAATGATAAATTATGTCATTATTAGTGGAATTTTCATCCTTTAATCAATACAATTGACAAATAAAGGTAATTGTATAGATATACCTTTAAGATGTGAGGCCTTTCCCCTTTTACCAATCTTATGGATAATGTCTTTGTATCTAGTTGCTCCAACATCGCGCCACCTCTTATTGACAGTAGACTCTAATTCATGCGGCCAGTAAAAATGTAGCTGCAGAAATATAACATTAAGTATTAGTTGAAAAACTATAACAGTGAGTAAAATAAGTAATTAATAAAAAAGTTTTTGGTTACCCGGAAGTTATTAAACCAGGCTTCTTTTTGAGCTTCGCTAGCTTCTGTCCAATTCAGGGGCACATGACCTAACAAAGATGACTTTGTGCTGTTGGTTACACCTCGAACAGCGGTCTGATGATTAAACCTGAAACATATATAAATTGTAACTTTTAATAACTAGCTTTTTATTACTAATAAAATGAATAATTTCAATTTAATAAAACTTACCAAAATCCTGCTGGATCAAGTATCTTCCTGCGATCCTCTGTGTACTGAATCTGTACACGTGTGTCCTCCTCAGGTTCGCTCTGAACCAACTCCTCCTCCTCCTGCTGCACAGCGGGCTGGCTCTGCTGACGACTGTGCCCGCCTCGCTGTCTTCCTCTACCTCCTGCCATCTACAATCATATAAATAAAAGTATTAATACTTACAAATTAAACATGCATAAAATAAATGATTAATAAAAATATGAACAATATATAATAACATGATCAACTATACCAAATTAATCATCATCTTCATCATCCTCATGATCAACATCATCCTCATCCTCCTCATCCTCGTCCTCGTCCTCATCCTCATCCTCATCCTCATCCTCATCCTCATCCTCATCCTCAGCTCTCACTTCATCTAATTCCTCCCATCCTTCAACCAACTCATCAAAATTATTAATCTCAACATCCTCCCCCTCTTCCAAGTCTTCAAACTGTTCATTCTCATTTTGGTCAATTACTACGTCTGTTGGAGGCAAAATTGTCCCATTTGATACTATTTCTTCTTGAAAAAATGTGGTATCAACTTTTGATCGTGCCTTTGTCTTAATGACTGCCCACCATGCCTTACTATTTCTATCATTTGTCGTGCTTGGATAGGAAGCGAAATACACTTGTTGAGCCTGATGTGCTAGTATAAATGGATCATACTTAGAATATGTTCGGGTACTATTCACTTCCACAAGTTTGTAACATTCATGTACTCTCATTCCAGCCGAGGAATTATCCTTCCATTCAATCTTGAATAAGGTAGTTTTGTAAGCACGATCACGACCATTATAAGACATCTCAAAGATGTCCTCTACAATACCATAGTACTCATGGTCATCAGTAGAAGAAATAGTGACACCATAGTTGCATCTAGCCTTACCCTTACCGTGGTCAAATGTGTGAAAATTAAATCCATTAACTGAATATCGGTTTCACGTCTTAACCAAGCGTGAAGGACCGAAGGCCAAACTCCTTATCAAATCATCTTGGATATTGAACTCAATGACATGGTTCTGAAACCATTTTGGAAACTTATCCTCATGTTTGTCCCAAACATCATCCTTACTCACACTAGGATGTTCCTTACTGAAATCAGTCACGGATTTTGCTTCATATGGCTCTAAGATCTCACAATTTGATAGAACGTATAAGTGAGCACGATTGTATTCCTTGTCGTCCAAATATCTCGTTCCACCTTTTGATGAACAACCTTCATCATCTTGAGTTTGAAAAAACTCGGGTAAACTTGAATCAACATCATCTGCTTTATCAACATTCAAGTTTCGTGCTTTGGTTTCTATATGCTTTTCAAAGTAGAGAGAACAAAAATTTGCAATCTCTTCTGTTAAATAGGCATTACATATAGAACCTTCTACCTTAGCTTTGTTACCAATCTTTTTCTTCATATGATTAAGAAACCTACACATTTATTAGATCAATGTTTAATGATAATATATAGATTTGTAATTTAATATTCTAAAATTAAATAGTAACGAATCTTTCTTTTATTACCTTTCAAATGGATACATCCATCTATATTGAACGGGTCCTCCAACTTTGGCTTCGTAGGGCAAATGTACAGGTAAATGCTCCATAGAGTTGAAAAATGAAGGAGGAAAGATCATCTCAAGCTTACATAGTATTTGTGGTATTTGATCTTCGAGACGAATCATGTCATCAACACATATTGAGGAGGAGCATAAATCTCGGAAAAATTGACTAATCTCAACAATTGCATTCCAAACAGTAGTTGGGAGGAGATGTTTCAAAGCAACGGGTAACAGTCGCTCCATGAATACATGACAATCATGACTTTTCAAGCCTTGTAGCTTGAGCTTCTTGAGATCAACACAGCGACGAAAATCCGAAGCGTATCCATCAGGAAACTTCAACTTCCTTAACCACTCACATAATACCTTCTTTTGAGCTTTGTCCAGAGTGTAAATGGCTTTTGGCTTCGATCCATCTTTGTGAATGTGTAATTTGGGACGATCACAAAATGTCTTTATGTCTTTTCTAGAAGCAACAGTATCACATGTTTCGCCTTCAACATCCATGATCATGTCAATGAGTTGCTCAAAAAAGTTCTTCTCTATGTGCATTACATCCAAAATGTGTCTGATTAGCATAGTTTTCCAATATGGAAGGTCCCAAAAAATGCTTCTTTTATACCAACCATTCTTCTTCTTTTTCAGCTCTTTAAACTCTTCATCGGTACCATCAATAGAAGATGGCAAATCACGTACCAACTCCCACAACGCATCACCGGAAGATGAACTGGAGCTTCATCAAGTACTTGTTTACCTTTTTTGAAAGCTTTTTTGTTGCTCCTTAGAAGATTACCGTCTGGTAAGAAGCATCTGTGACAGTCAAACCAACTCATTTTCTTGCAATTTGGAAGCCAAAAACTTTACTTTCAACCATGCAATGAGGACATGCTTTCTGTCCCGCAGTAGACCAACCGGATAGCATACCATATGCGGGAAAATCGTTTATTGTCCACAAAAGTGAAGCTCTAAGTTGAAAATTTTGCTTCCTGAAAACGTCATATGTTTCCACCCCAACTTCCCACAACTGTATCAATTCTTCCACTAATGGTTGTAAATAAACATCCAAATGCCCTTTCGGATTCTTAGGACCGGGAATAATGAGAGACAAGAAAATAAATTCCCTTTTCATACATAACTAAGGGGGTAAGTTGTATGGTGTGACCATTACTGGCCAACAAGAGTATTTCTTACCAAATTGGGTAAAAGGACTAAATCCATCCGTACACAAGCCAAGTCGCACATTACGGGGTTCCGCGGCAAATTCAGGATACATCTGATCAAAACGTTTCCATTCTTCCCCGTCACTTGGATGACACATCTTACCCGGAGTACACGGATTTTCTTTGTGCCATGTCATGTGTTCGGAAATTTTTTTGGTAGAATAAACTCTTTGAAGTCTTGGGGAAAGAGGAAGGTAAATTAATTGGTTCTCTGCTATTGGTTTCTTACACTTTTGACCCCTTCTATTACTCTTGTTGCCTTTTTTAGGTTTCAAAACAACTTCTCCATCACTTGTCTGAAATCTATCCCTTCCACATTTTTTACACTTGTCAAGCAACGCATCATCTTTCCAAAAGAGCATACATCCTTCGGGACATGCATCAATCTTTTGATGCGGTAACTGAAGTCCTTTAACTACTTTTTTTGTATTGTAGAAACTTCGAGTCATGACATTATCTTCGGGGATAGCATCCTCAAGCAGAGAAGCAATACCATCAACGGCATTAAATGAAATATTATTCTCACACTTCAAGGTTACTATCCTAGAGGCCGCTTGTAATAATGACATTCTGCTCCCTTCGTATAAAGGTTGTTCCGCAGCTTTTAACATGTCAAAAAAAGCCTTTGCTTGGGGATTTGGAGGTTGTTCTTCATTCATAGCTCGATGATCGTCATCATTGAGAACATTGTACTCCAAGGCATCAACAATCATATCTCTATATGGGTTCTCATCAAGTTGTTGGATGTGAGGTTGGATGTGAGGTTGGATGTGAGGTTCTTCGTGAATTGGAGAATATACTTCTCCATGAGAAATCCAATTATAATAATTTGGACAAAACCCGTTTGTATAGAGATGTTCTTGTACCTCAAGGACAATTGCGTATTTCATGTTTTTACATTTGTTACAAGGACACCTAAGTTGATTTTCTACCGATTTATATCCATCTTGTTGCTTAGCAAATTCGATAAACACAGCAACACCCTCTATAAACCTAGCATTAGGACGTTTTTTCTTAATACCAACCCTTTCATCATACATCCATGAACGTTCCAATCTCTTCATTTTAATCTAAACATAAATCCATAAACAAAAAAACTTTCAACAACCTTGCTCAATTGTAAGATAATAACAACAACTTATATATCAAAAATCCCCATTTTTTATAAATCATAACAATTACAAACATAACGACATAAATAAAACAAACTTATAACAACATCGTCTTAATCAACATAATACAACATTAATTAAAATTCCCCAATTAATTTACAACATTAATAAAAAATCCCAAATTAATTTACAACATTAATAAAAAAAACCCCAATTAATTTACAACATTAATAAAAAAAACCCCAATTAATTAACAATATTAATCAACATAGTACAACATTAATCAAAAATCCCCAATTTTCAATTTTTATAAACCCTAACCCATAATTTAACATAATTAGGTAAATTACAAACATAAAATCATTAATAAGGCAACCAACATTAATCATATCAACCCTAACCCTCAATTTCATATGAACCCTAACCCCCAATTTCACCAATTATCATCCTAATTGGCTCTATAACTTAATTAACTACAACCTAATAAGCTAAGATGATCTTAATTGGCTACTACAATACTAAATCTACAAAAAAAACAAAAAACAAACTAAAAATCGAAATTAAACTAAGAAAAACACAAACCTTCAATTAAACAAAAGTTCTCGTACGTGGTGGTGGAGGCTGCTGTGGTGGCCGGTCGTGGTGGTAGATGGGGTCGCCGGAGGTGGTGGTGGTGGGTGATGGGGTCGCCGGAGGTGGTGGTGGTGGGTGATGGAAGCTGCGGTCACGGAAGGAGAAGAGGAGAGTTTTCGTCGTTTTTTTTATTTTTAAGTAAATCGCGTAATGAGGGAGAGGGTCTGCTGCTGTGAACTTGTGAATAAAATTGGCGACTGAAGAACAACTTTGGCGACTGCAGCCTTTCAGTCGCCAATTTGGCGACTGCAGTTTCCTTATTTGGCGACTGTCGCGTCAGTAGCCAATTTTTGGCGCCAATTTTGGCGACTGACAACAGTCGTCAATCCATTCCTATAGTCGCTATTTTTTGTCGGTGGTGAAAAAGTCTGGGAAAAGTGACAGTCGCCAAATTGGCGACTGTTTTCAGTCGCCAATTTTCAGCTTCAGTCGCCAAATTGGCGACTACATCCTTCATTCGCCATTAGTCCGTCGCCTGTTTTGTTTATTCTTGTAGTGATCATGATGGCACTACCACTGGAAAGTGTCGTGAAAGGTTTTTGGAGGATAACGAATATGAGCGTGCGCACCTGTACGTTTTAGCTAACTGCGATTCTGATGAATTGAAACGCAACGAAGTGTAAGTGCTGAATCTAAATTCTGATATTTGAAACGTACTTTATTAGTTGTTCAAAAATTAATAATTCCCCTAATTTGAATATAGGTTGTTTGAAAATTTTATCATGAGAGAACATCCTGAATGTGTCGTAGGCAATGATGTTTGGGAAAAATATGAAACAAGATTTCCCAAATGGTTTAGATCTCAGGTTATTAATATAGAAGATCCAGTTCTAATTGCCTTAGCAAATGGTCCCTCAAGAAGAGTCAGAACATGGAAACGCTATTCCATCAATGGCTACAAATTTCGAGCTTTCAATCAAGGAAAAGATTTGGAAAAGTGCACAATTAACAATGGAGTTTGTGTGAGTTCCACTGAAGGAGCTGACTACTATGGGACCCTTGACGAAATTGTTGAGATGACTTATACAGGCCCAGAAAACACTTACAAAGTCATTTTGTTCAAATGTAGTTGGCTAGATAACTCTGAAAGAGGCATGCAAGTACATAAGGAATATAAGCTTATGGATGTTAACCGGAGTAGAAAATTTGCAAAGTACGACCCATTTGTGTTGGCATATCAAGTGGAACAAGTTTACTATAGTCCTTATCCAGGTATAAAAAAGGATCAAAGTCAATGGTCAGCGGTATTCAAAACCAAGGCTAGATCACATGTCGATGCCCCCGTTGATGAATCTTTCTTTCAAGAAAATGTTACTAATGGTGAAACAATACTGTCACCAATTGAAGTAGAAGAAGAAGATGAAGATGAAATTGTGGAGGAACCAGAATACATACAAATTGTGGCAGAGGAGCAACATGAGGATGAGGATGAGGATGAGGATGAGGATGAAGATGAAGATGAAGATATTATAGATTCTTTTTGTAAGGATGTAGGAATAAATTGTTCAAGTGATGATGATGATTAGGACTGCTATATATTAGATTTGGTAATCTTATATTTGTTGAAATTATTGTAGATGCCGTATGGCTTAATGTCAATGAAATCATCTTATTTCATTTATTATTCAAGTTTTTAATTACGTAAAGCATTTCTTTCTAATTGTTGCTATATTAGTTTGATAATATGTCGGGCGGAAGACGACGAGGTAGTGGTAGTCGTCAGCCTGAGGGACAACGATCGGGAGCTAGTGACGAGGACGAGATTGTTCCTCCACAGCCTCAGCCGCCTAGACATCGAGTACACCTCGATCCGACTGATTACGATGGCGGCAAGTGGTAAGTATCTCATTTGTTTACTTATTGATTGTATATATATTGATTATAATATGATTACTTGTTGACTATTTTATTTTCAAATTTAACTCTTTTTCAGGTTCGGTGACAAAGACGTTTCCGATCTCGTAACCTTGACCATTATTTCGAACTACAAGGAATTTGCACCCAACTGGTCACTTGCGTCGGATGCGAAGAAGAAAGAATGGTGGGATTGGTTTGAGGTATTTATTAACTGTTACCTATTTCTATTTTATTATTTATTACCTATTTTTCGTTTCATTATTTTTTAACTATATTTTTGTTTGAAACAGCAACATGTTACCTTTCATGCTCGTGACAGAGATGCGGTTAAGGCGGCTTGGACCAACATGATGAAAGACCGCCTACGCAAAAAGATCCACTACGCTGCCAAGAAAACTGCGGAGGAAATACCGTCTTGGATACCGGCCGATATATTCGAACAGATTCTGGCTAGAAAGAATGATACAAAGTTTCAAGACACATCCGGGAAAAACAAAGCCAATAGGATGTCTGGAAGTACCGAAAAAGGCAAGGCCTTAGGTACTCACATTATGGGTCGTAAAAACACCCTACAGATGATGGATGAAATGGTAATTTCATAGTTTTTACTTCACTTTTTCTCGTCTTGAGTAATTTTTAAACAATTGGCAAACTTTGACAATCTTGAGTATTTTTTTTAACAAGTGTCGTTCGATTTAAATTGCAGGCTGGAGAAGATGGGAGGGATGTACCATCCGCCTTGAAGTTGCTGGAGAAGACGAAGAAGCATGCCAAGAAGGGATGGCTTTCAACGAAACCCAAAAAACTCTTTGTAAGTTATCAGAAACTTTTCTTTATGTTTTAGTAATTTGCTTTAGTAATTAATTAACGTATACTAATCAAACTTTATTTTTGTTTTGTAGGAAAAAGTTTTTTCAAGAAAGACAAAAATGATAAGTGAAGGGATACCGGAGCATGATATCGACGATAACGAGATCTACTTCGAAGAACACGGCGGTTTTAACAAGAAAGGGTTGATACTTGGTATGGGAAATGCAGCACCAGTTATTTACGAACATCGTCGTCACTCAAGTGCTGGGAACCCATCATCATACACCCCAGGTTTGTATTTTATAGTATATTAAAGATTAAGACTAACCAATTATTTTACCGTTTACTGAATGAATTTAATACCATGTTTGACTATTAATTGCAGGTATCGTCAGCAGAGTTCTTCGAGAGAATGCTCAGCTAGGAGAACGTGATCTCGAGACATCTCAAAGGCTGAAGGCAATTGAAGAGTTCTTAAGTCAACGGGGGGAGTTCACTACTCAAAGCTGCAACCCGGGAGGCTTTTCTCAGCCGAGACGCGACTTCGATGATGACGGCGGCGACAATGCTAAGGCGGCCAGCCATTTCGCCACCCCACAGCCCACTGACACCACCGTTAGATAGGTTTTATTAGGTTGGTTAGTTGGTCTACCGCGGATTATGTTTAGTTTTTAGTTGGATGAACATATGTAAAACCTTCATTTTAGTTATGAAAAGACCTTTTAAAAACCTTGTCTCGGACAAGTATTTTGTTGCTGGGTTGTTTTTGCTGAAATATGCAGGTTTGGAGAGCTTACAAAAGGGTAAAATGAGTCATTTAATTGAAATAGGGAGCTGAAAAAACAGCTGAAACCGGAAAATACTACAGGAATTTGCGACGGAAATGTCTCGATTTGCGACGGAATTCCGTCGCAAATGTTGACCATAAGTCAAAGTCAGTCAACATTTGCGACGGAAATTCCGTCGCAAATGTCCCCTTTTGCGACGGAATTTCCGTCGCAAATGTTGACTGACTTTGACCCCCTGGTCAAGGTCAGTCAATATTTGCGACGGAAATTCCGTCGCAAAAGGGGACATTTGCGACGGAAATTCCGTCGCAAATGTTGACTGACTTTGACCAGATGGTCAAAGCCATTCCGTCGCAAAACTTGGTCAATCCGTCGCAAAATTTTCTTTTTGCGACAAAAATAAGGGACAGACACCGTCCGTCGCAAATCCGTCGCAAATGATGTTTTTGCGACGGATTTCACCTTGTTTGCGACGGACCTGTCCGTCGCAAATAGAGCATTGTTTTATAGTGGGCGTGCGATGGTGCAGTGGGCAGTGGGCAATGGTGGTGCGACAACCGGGTTTGTGGTGGTTGAATGGTAAGAGTGAGAGAGAGAGAGAGAGTAAGAAGGAGGGAAAAAGAGATATAAGGGCAAGTTATGTCTTTTTTAAGAACGTCGACGATTCCTTATAAAACGTTTTAAGAAAAAAAGAGTGGGCGATTCTTTATAAAACATCGACAATTTTTTTCAATTCGGTGGTCTTACTTAAGATTGTCTTAACTTAAGACCTCTTATAAGTCACAAGGTTCTTTCATTTCGAACTTTATTTTAATTGGTTGGTGAGTCGTTTTAAGTTAAGACGGTAGATAAGGGTGTTACAAAATAAATCATTTTTCTTATTTTTTTTCCTAATATGGAACAGTAACACAAGCTTATTTATTAAGATTAATATTTAATACCATATAAGCAACAAAATTCAGTCTTATAGTACATATAACTAAATCGAATGTAAAAGTATGGAATAGTTTAATGAGGCAGGAAAAGGAAAGAAGAGTGTAGAGTAGATGATCTCAATTTAGTTACAGTAAGTCTTGCTTGCGACGGGTCACCATTTGTGACGGATATTATGTGAGATAAAATGGATAGAAAATGAGTTAGTGGAGAAAGGGGACCACATGAATAGTGTTGGAGAGAGAGAAAAAGTGAGTATTTTATGAGAGAAAACGGTATCTGTCGCAAGCTTACGACGGATAGTGCCGTTGCAAATAAGAAATTGTGATTTAGTTATCTAGCTTTACCGTTTTATGACTTGCTATATGATTATATTCCAATGGTTACGCGAGTGAGGTACGAATTCATCTGATAATGGAAAAAAAGATGGAGGAGTAATCGACAGTTGAGACTTGACAGTTGAGACCAAGTAGAGAAGAGAAGCTAAGTGAGTTAGGTTGGGTGATGATAATGTATGTTGACATTTAATGGGATCACCAGAAAGAGCAACGAGATATTAGAGATAAGCAAAAGGCATTAATTATGACCAAATAATAAGAATCCACTTACCAACCAACTACCAGCGGCTAATAAATAACATGCTTCATCATTGTTATTGTTATTTGTTAATCACAACAAAACAAACAATCGACTATTATACTTCATCCCTGTCCCTGTTCCTGTGTAATATACAACAATACAAACGGACCTACGACTATTTCTTTTCAAACAACGCACAAAAATGCTATTATTGTCATCCAGGAGGAGCATGTAATATCCACGGAAATTCACATGTTTTTTTACCAAAAACCTCGGAATACACAACACAACACAACACAACACAACACAACGCTCTTCATTATTAATCATTGCGAGTGAAAGTCAATCTCACTATATTAATTTGGTGGACTCAACTCAAGTTCAAATATGAGAGTTACTCCACATATCCAAACTAACAACTAATATCGAATTACTAACTCAATCTAACAAAAACATGACAATTACAAATTAAAATGAACCGCAGAGATTCTCACGTAAGCTCAACAAATTTCTAGAAAATACGAGAAATTCAATTTCCCCTACAAATTCTTACCCTGAAAAACATAACATTCTGTTACAAAAAAAAAAAAAAAAAACAAAAAAAAAAAAACATTAAGAATTAAGATTAAGCTAATACCCATTACCCATCTATCTCTATAAAAGGGATAGAATTTAAGAGATTCTGATTGGTTCCTTGAAATAAGGAACGAAATCACCCACTACTTTTTTGTTTGATTTAATTTCCGTAACTTTTAAATTCAGAATTATCATTCCTAATTATGTAATCGATTGCAGTATTACATTTCGTCATTGTCATAATAAAATACGATACGATCCAATTATTGTTCATCGAAAATATAAATAACAGTATACAACGTTTTAATAAAATACGATATAGAACAGTCCAAAAAATAAATCTGAAAAACAAAAAATTACAAACACGAAAAATAATTACAGTCCAAAAATTAAATTACATTTTATTCTCCAATTTTTCAATCAAATCAAATACAAATTAAGATACCAAACAAAATAAAATACGGTAAAATACGGTATACAACGGTTCGATATATATCAAAAATGATTGCATTTCGCCAATGTCGTAATAAAAATCCCGTATATTAGAAAAAAAAAAAATCATGTAGATCGAATAGGGTCCACCATGTTCTTATACATAATTAATTACATTCTCTCAAACTTTCATCAATTAAATAAGTTGCCGTCTATAATCACATAATAAAATACGAAGTCCTCCAAAGTCATCCGTACTTCAATTTCAGCGGCAAAAATCAAATTTTTGATGATGACCGATAATAAATAAATTAATTAAATGGATAAATTAAATATAATAATATAAATGTAAACGCCAAGACTTTATAGATGGATTATAGATTAAAAAAGTTTTCAATATGACATTAACATGCAGCAAAAAAAATGATTAAATTAAGTGACGATGATAAACATGAACAAATAGTGCATATTATCAAATGTAATAATGGCATATAAATCGGCGAAAATTATAACATTTCCAATACTGAAAATCAACAAAATAGTTTAGAGTTGGAAATCGACGCAAATATTTATCACCGTCTAAACTATACATTAAAAAGATTTATATAGCAATTATATTTTCAGATCTATATATATTTTTTTCGGCTACTATCCATATTATGTTTAAAACGGACCAATTCTACTTCTCGTGGGTATATAAGACAAATATTTTACTTTTATCTTATTATCCTACATATATATTTGACCCCTCTTAAACTTAAACGGATAGCCTCTCCCAAAAAAAAATTTGTGTATATTTATAATGTCGAGCTAATGCGTTGTTTTTGCTTACGTCTAAGTTAAACATCTAAATGCTCTTCAGTTTTTAAATAGATATAACTGTAATATTTAAATCATATTTTTATTAAAGATATTGAACTCATTAATTTTTTCATTTTAATAAAATTTAACCCGTGTAATTTTTGCACGGGGGTAAAACTAGTTAGAAAAAAAAACAATGATAAACACATTCTTCACATCATGACCCAGGCACGTATCATCACCGACTAATGATCATAACTATGATTTTCATTACCATGAAAAGCCACCACGTCCGGACTCAAGCAAGTATAAGTATAACAATGCCGGGTATCATAAATTGGTGGAGAACGGAACAGTGGACACGAGAGTCATCATCCTTCCTTAACATCAACAAAGCTACAACTCTCAAAAACCATCTCAGACATTTGTGCAGTTAAGTGACAAGACAAGAATAAGATGTACTTCAAATCTACGTGTTTATATTTTTCGACAGCCAAAATGGATGAAGTTACCAGTTTTCAAGTTAAGAAACTTTTGTGTTGAGTTCCATACTAGCAAGCTAGCAGCCCTTCTAAAATAGCAGCCTTTCACCATACTAACATACTGTATGTCCATGTTTATGAAGCCTTGTGCTTTACTGCTTAATTTATGACGCACAAGAAAAGATATAGATTCAACTACTCATAGACTCATAGCTTTGGATTTTCATCTCCCTTAAATTGATCAGTTAGTTAGTCTATCGTATATAAGACAAATACCTTATTTTTTTCTATGCATTTTTTTTTTGTCTTATTCATATTACTTAACCCCTTTTACGGATATGTATCCCTTAAATAAGTACTATATTTAATAGACTCGAGTTAATGCGGGTCTCTTGAGTGTCGTGGTGTAATTATTTCCATCTTTATTTCCTGAGTCTCTTGTATTGCTCTATCTCTTCATTTGTCTTAGGCTGTTACTTCTATGTACTATAAAAACCAGTTTGCAATAAGAGAGGAAGATAAGTTGAGTTCTACTGTGTTTAGCATGGTATCAGAAGAACTTAAACACAATTAAAATTCTCAACTCGAAAAATACAGCCATCGTTATGACGATTGGCGACGGTTCCGGGTCCAAAATTGACCCATCTTCCCCTTATTATCTCGGCCCCCAAGACAAACCAGGGGACTCGATCACTCCAATTCGGCTCACCTCTGACAATTATGATGAATGGTCACACGATATCCGTATCGCTTTACGCTCGCGCCGCAAATTCGCCTTTCTGAATGGCACTATTAACACGCCTCAGCCTCCTTGTACGGAGGATGATTGGGAGACCATCCAATCTATGCTCGTCTCTTGGCTTTCTAATACAATCTCCCCTGAGGTACGATCTCTTTTACCAAAATTCGAAAATGCTAAGCAACTATGGGATGCACTCCAAGAGCGGTTTGGTGTAGTCGATGGGTCTCGGATACAACAAATTATTAGTGGCCTTCGTGACTGCCGTCAGACGGAAGGTATGCCTGTAACTCTTTACTATGGAAAATTGTGTCAATTATGGGATGATTTCGATAAAATTCAACCCATAATCGATTGCAAATGTTGTACTAAGTGTACTAGTGCTACACAATATTTGGAGCGTCGGGAATCAGAGCGCTTGCATTCTTTTCTGCTGGGTTTATTACCTGACCCGTATGGATCATTACGATCCGTCATACTCGCCCAATCACCGCTACCCACGGTGGCTAGGGCATTTCATATGGTCTGTCAAGAAGAGCGTGTCCGTGGTCTTGATAAAGTGATTGTCCCACAACCTGAAATTGCTACCTTTCACATTAATTCTGCCACTCGCTCCTCATCGACCCCTCCTTCTCAAATGACTCGGACTGAGCGTCAAAAATTATTCTGTAATCATTGTAATCGTAAAGGGCATGACAGAAGTATGTGTTTCGATTTACTTGGCAATATCCCTGATTGGTATTACGAGTTGAAGAGTTCGAATCGGGGATCCGGTCGCGGTTCCTCCTCTCGTGGCCGTGGAGGGGGGCGTGGCAGTGGTGCCTCTCGCATCAATGATGATACTAACCGTGGCGGCCCTGATTCCAGTACCGCTCACTCAACAACAACAGCGGCTGTTTCTTCGACTGACACCACGAAGGCTGCCTCGGTTCATGTGTATGGCACGCCTAGCCATAATTGTTCCGGTAAGTGGTTAATTGATACGGGGTGTTCCCACCACGTAACCGGTAATTTTGAGTTGCTTGCAGATGTTAAAACCATTTCGGGTCGAACTGTGGGTCTTCCTGATGGTTCACAAGTTCATACTTCTATTGTTGGCCGAGTTTCTCTAACTCCATCCATCACGTTAAATTCGGTTCTATTTGTCCCACAATTAAATTGCAATCTGATTTCGGCCTCTCAATTAAGTGACACTTTAGACTGTGAATTTGTAACGAATGCCTCTTTGTGTGTCATACAGGACCGGGTTACGAGGAAGGAGATTGGTAGAGGAGACCGGCTTGATGGACTATATTACCTTCGGACTCGCATGGATACCGTTCACACTATTGATTCCGGGTTGAATTTATTTAATTTGTGGCATAATAGATTGGGCCATCCGTCCGCTCAAATAATCAAGTTACTGCCTTTCATAAGCACTAAAGAACAATTTTTACCGAACCCGTGTGAGGTTTGTCATCGGGCTAAGCACATTCGTAGCTCCTTTCCTTTGAGCACTAATAATAGTTTGAATGCATTTGAATTGATCCACTGTGATTTGTGGGGTCCATACGAAATTCCGTCTATGTCTGGGGCTCGCTATTTTCTCACTTTGGTTGACGATTTCTCTCGTGGGGTCTGGGTCTATTTACTCCAAAATAAAATGGATGTACCTCATAAATTTAAAATTTTTATTGCCATGATTAAGCGTCAGTTTTCAGCTGAAATAAAAATCGTGAGAAGTGATAATGGCACAGAATTTCATACTTTGAAACCTTATTTTTCTGAGCAAGGAATATTGTTTCAATCCTCATGTGTCGGTACCCCTCAACAAAATGGGCGAGTTGAAAGAAAACACCAACATATTTTAAATGTCGCTCGCGCTCTCCGATTTCAGAGTGGCCTACCCATTAAATTTTGGGGGGAATGTGCGTTAGCTGCGGCATATATTATCAATCGCACACCTTCCCGAGTCTTACACGGTATGACGCCATATGAGCGTATTTATCGCAAAGCACCAAATTTTGATGTGCTTCGTGTCTTTGGGTCTTTGTGCTTTGCCCACAATCAACGTTCTCGGGGTGACAAATTTGCTAGTAGAAGTCGGAAATGCGTTTTTTTGGGTTATCCGGCGGGACAAAAGGGGTGGTACTTATATGATTTGGACCGTCATGAATTTTTTGTGTCCCGGGATGTGAAATTTTATGAAAACCAGTTCCCGTTTTTGAATGGTGATAATGGGACAGCAACTGATGATTTGTATATTGCTTGGGATCAAGACCAAAGTGAGCAGCCCACTACCCCACGGACCGAGCCCAGCACACCCATTGCAGCCCAGTCTAGTCCTACTCCTATGTCTCCTGTTTCTCCTTCGTCTCCTGCCACGGACCAGGCCGCTCCATCCCCTGTCTTGGGCCGTGGGCAGCGGACGCGCATACCAAACACAAATTTTCGGGATTATGTTCTTAATTTCGACAGTGATGACAGTGAAGGTGATAGTCCATCTCAAGCCTCTCGTCTCCTTGCCTCCTCTACCTCTTCAGGTACCCCGTATCCTCTTGCCAATTACTTAACATGTCATAAATTTTCTGCTCCACATCGCTCTTATTTAGCAGCTATCAAATCAAATACTGAGCCGAAAAATTTCAAAGCTGCGGTTCAGCATGATGAATGGCGGCAAGCCATGGCTGCCGAAATAAATGCCCTTATTCAAAATGACACTTGGGTTCTTCAGCCTTTACCACCGGGAAAGAAAGCACTCGGGAGTAAATGGTTGTACAAAATCAAATACAAATCCGACTCCACTATTGAACGGTTTAAAGCCCGATTGGTGGTCTTCGGTAATCACCAAACCGAGGGGGTGGACTATGACGAAACATTTGCCCCTGTTGCCAAAATGACTACCGTTCGAACTTTCTTATCTGTGGCGGCTGCGAAAAATTGGCACTTGCATCAAATGGATGTGCATAATGCCTTTCTCCATGGTGATCTGGAAGAAGAAGTTTTCATGAAACTCCCCCCCGGTTTCACTGCTCCGAAACCTGGTCTTGTGTGTCGCTTAAAAAAGTCGTTGTATGGTCTTAAGCAAGCACCACGGTGTTGGTTCGCAAAATTGGGTGATGCCCTGAAAAAATATGGTTTTGTTCAAAGTTATCATGATTATTCCTTATTTACTTATGTGAAAGACTCTACCCGTCTTAATGTGTTAATCTATGTGGATGATTTAATTGTTTCCGGGAATGAGTTGTCAGCTCTCGTCGCTTTCAAAGAATATCTTAGCAAATGTTTTCACATGAAAGATCTCGGGAACTTGAAATACTTCCTTGGCATTGAGGTGGCACGGAACTCCGATGGCATTTTTTTGTGCCAACGTAAATACGCGTTGGACATTATTGACGAGGTGGGACTCCTCGGGTGTAAACCCACTTTAACTCCTCTTGAACAACACCATCATCTTGGTCGCAGCACGAGTCCGTTTCTTTCTAGACCAGTCCTATCGGCGGTTGGTGGGACGTCTGGTGTATTTGGCTGTCACTCGGCCAGACCTCTCTTACACGGTCCACCTTCTTTCTCAATTTATGAGTGCACCTCGAGAGGATCATTGGAATGCTGCATTGCGCACAGTTCGCTATCTCAAGGGTACACCCGGTCAAGGTATATTACTCTCGGCTCATTCTCCTTTAACTTTATCTGGTTGGTGTGATTCTGATTGGGGAAAATGTCCCGAGTCGAGGCGCTCTGTTTCCGGGTGGCTCGTGTATTTTGGCTCTTCACCCGTAGCTTGGAAGACCAAGAAACAATCTACTGTGTCTCTGTCCTCAGCTGAAGCTGAATATCGTGCCCTCCGCGCTATTACTGGTGAGCTTAAATGGCTCAAAGGTCTCCTAGAAGATTTAGGAGTAACACATCCCGAGCCGATAGAAATTTTCAGTGATAGCAAATCCGCCCTATATATTGCTCAAAACCCGGTGTTTCACGAGCGGACCAAGCACATCGAAATCGACTGTCATTTCGTTCGGGATGCTATGAAAGCTGGCCTTATTGCTCCGTCACATGTGCCCACTACAGTCCAATTGGCCGACGTTCTGACTAAAGCCCTTAGTGTCTCCCAGTTTCAGTTGTTAGTCCGCAAGTTGGGCATCTTTAATCCGTATGCCCCAACTTGAAGGGGGGTAATAGACTCGAGTTAATGCGGGTCTCTTGAGTGTCGTGGTGTAATTATTTCCATCTTTATTTCCTGAGTCTCTTGTATTGCTCTATCTCTTCATTTGTCTTAGGCTGTTACTTCTATGTACTATAAAAACCAGTTTGCAATAAGAGAGGAAGATAAGTTGAGTTCTACTGTGTTTAGCAATATTTGTGTATATTAAAAGGTCATTTGCCTTATTTTACACATATAAGTGGGGAGGACACATATAAGTGGGGAGGGGCTGTAAGGGGGCGTTTGTTTCGTGCATAGGTATGAGTTTGGAATTAGGAATTAGCCTGGGTGGTTTGGCGTTGGAACTGTATTCTTAATACCTTGTATTTGTTTCAATTTTGAGCGGTATGAATTTGAAATCAAGTTAAAGATTTAATCAAATAATTATAGAGTAAATTAGATTTTACTTCCTTTTAAAATCAAATTTTTTGAAAGGAAAAATGGCAAAATACTACCTAATATAGTTAAATTTTTTCATTTTACTACATATTATGCTTAATTATGCAAACTACTACCTAAAAAGTTGCAAAAATTCTCAGTGTAACCTATTCGACAGAAAACACAACTTAAACAACGAAACTCACCCGAGATTGACTTAAAACCCATTTTTTTTGCGAAATATCAATTAATTTATACCTATACTACCCCTTAATAATAACTCAAGTAATCGAGCTTTCCTCTCCCTCCATTATCAACTTTAATCAACCCAAATTTCCCCTCCTCCCTAGATTGATTAATTATACATCAATCATCAATGTATAAATCAAACACGATAAGAACACAAATTTAGGCCATTAATCATCAAGCAACAAAACCCCCAAAATGTTACCAATAATACTGGTGATTATAAAGGTAGGGTTTAAAATTCCGGAGATTAATAAAAATAACAAGATAAACAAGTAAGAAATAAAAATAGTTGATCTGAATCTACGATGGGAAGATGATCTAGGATGATGACGATGATGAAAAGCGTTAAATTTGGTGATTAATGACTGTAATTTTGATTTACAGTGGTAATTTAGGTTAAAAGTAAATGTGAGGGAGTGAATGTGGGTAATTGTTAGAGTGTATTAGTGAGGGTAGAATAGTCTTAACATAAGCTCCGGTAACTTATTAGTTGCAAACTCGCCTTTTCCATCTAATAAGTAGTAATTTATATTTAGTTGTAGGATTTTAGGTTGTATTTTGCAGAAATAGACTTATTAGGTAGTAATTTGAAAATTTCTAACTTTAATAGGTAGTAGTATGCAAATCGCCCTTTTTAAAATTACTCCCTTTTGAAATTTTTTCCTAAAATTACTCCATTGAGTTACATTTTTTACTAAAATCGCTCCCAAACTCCACTTTTAGTGACTTACTTCGTCTATTTTTGAACTTATTCCGTTTGTGGCTTAGCCAATCTATAATTTGGAAGGTATAAATATGTAGAAAAATGTAAGAGGGTTCAAGAACAGAGGAAATAAATCAACTCAAATATGTTTTTTGAAGCAATTTTAGGAAAAATTGCAATTTATGGGAGTAATTTTAGCAAAAAGATGTAAGTTAAGGGAGTAATTTTAAAAATAAATTTCAAAAGGGAGTAAATTTAAAAAAATAATTTTTAAAGAGAGTCATAATTATATAAAATGTTTCTTTTACAATATGTTATAATATTCATTTTCATATTTTTGTTTTTTCTAGAATTTGATACCTATGGGTATCAATTTCATACCCACCCTCATTCTTGGTATGAGAAAACCATACCTTATGGGTTTGAGGTATGTGTTGAGCTCTCTTCTCATATGTGTGTGAGGGACATTGTCCCACCTCGGTAGAATAATAGTGGATGGACTAACTTATAAGTAAGTGGGCTACTCCTCCTATTACCAATTGGTTTTAAGATGGAACCTCACTTGCTTATGGGTCGATCTCATGCACCTAATTCTATAAGCCCTCCGAGGGGGACTTAACAAGTGGTATCAGAGCCGACAGTTCGGCTTGGGACCGCAAGGTGCGATGTGGTGACGGTGCTCGAGATGGCGCAGAGTAGCGTCGTGGTTGCGGAGGAGCACCACCGTTGGACTCTCTCCCTTGGTTGACCAGAGATGCGGAGTAGCATCGTGCGGAGTAGCATGGTCTGCCCGACACGGGGTTGTGTCGGCTGTGGAGTAGCGCCAAGTGAGAGAGAGTTTCAGCACACACATGTGAAAGAGGAAGATTGTTAAGGTCTCTTCTCATATGTGTGCGAGGGGCATTGTCCCACATCGGTAGAATAATAGTGAATGCCTTACGATCTACGATCCTAAGTAGGATCTTAATTTTGTAGGATCTTACGATTCAACTTGCGTCAAATTTTTTCAGAGTAGAATCTTAACCCGATCCTACGATCCTACAATTGTACAACCTGATCCTACATTATTAACATTTAATTTTTTTTAGTTACTAAAATTTTATTTATGACTTTTTAGATAGAAATCTACTATAAACGAGAATAATAAGTAGGCACATACTAAGATAAAAGTGTATCGAAATTATAGCACAAGATTTTAACATATTTTGATAAAACAATTATGTATTTTAGTTAATTTGTAGGATCTTATGATTTTACGATCCGATCCTACTGATTCGATCCTAAGAAGTTCATCGATTCAAAGTAGAATCCCGATCCAACATTGAGTGAATGGACTAGCTTATAAGTAAGTGACTACTCCTCCTATCACCAATTGGTTTTAGGATGGAACCTCACTTGCTTATGGCCGGTCTCATGCACCTAATTTTATAAGCCCGTTGTGGGGGACTCAACAGTATAGTAAGAAATCCTTAAATTTTCTAAACAAACCCTTAATATGGGGCTGACTTATTCTAAACCCGTACCTCATACCTCTTTAAAAAGACCATCACAAGACTCTCTAACATAAAATTACTTAGTACAAAAGATAATTTTCTCTTTGAAAAAGCTACATGGTGGAAGTTTATGCATTAAGACACAGTTGTCCAATGCATTTATTGTACCTTGGGTTGTTAGATGTAGTTTACTTTGAGCCGTTGAGACATGAAAAATTCAAAACTAAGGTCTTATAAACCCAAGCATTGATAGAATGATAGGGATAGCACAGAAACTCTTCAGAAGAGAGCATGGCAAAAATTCAGAGAGATAATCCTGTTTTCGAGACCAACTCACTAAACACCTAAATAACGATATATATTGATCTCACAGTAAAACCGTTTCATAAAAGCCAGACTAAATGATTAAACATGGTGAACTTTTATGAAAGACTTGCAAACTCTGTCAAAATTTGTCAATGGCTATAAACATTTGTAAAGAAATAAATGTGAGGAACACAAGGCCAGTGAAATTCGGATAGACTTGGAAACCTTGACCAAGGACACAAGGACACACAACAAGGAGACACATCTATGGCAACTTTTTGTCCCATCTGTTGTTCTTGCTTCCGCTACCACGAAAGTCAGCAACTTTCGTATCACATCTATGGCAACATGTTTTCCCTAAATTATGGGTATTTTATAAAATAACGTCGATTTTACAAAACGCGTTAGTTGCGTGACGTCTGAGTGTGGGGCAAACAAGTTGATGGTTCTGACCCAGGGTTTTCATGCATTCAAATGTAAGACACATTTAAGATGTAAATATGAGCAGCACCTGTTTTACCCAGACGGGAGTAACTCCTCATTTGTACCTTTGGACCTCAACATTAATAGACCATCACAAAATGCATACATGATCACATGCCCAGTTGTCCACAAAGGAAGGAATGGGAATTAAAAACCCTTTTAACTGGTGGTTACAATCTCACAGAATTTATTTATCAAAATAGTTGTAAATAAATTTTGGTCTTAACTCTCAACTCCATGTCTACTTCATTAATGCAGTTCAAGTGCACCATAAAAGGAGCTTTACCTGAAGCCTTCTTGCTCTCAGCTTCATCCAATAAGCCTCTACAAAAAGAGCTTCATCCTTCCCCCAATCTCTTCTATAACCCTAATACTTGCAATATTACTGTTAAATTTTAGCGTCAAAGTTGGATATCGCTAAGAAAGTATGAGTTCGACGTTGCAAATTAAAACCAAATTCAAAGAAGCAGATACAGAAGTAGAACCTGTGTCTCCTACAGGTCAGTACTTCAACAGCAAAAAATTGTCAATTTGTGTCCTTGGTGTTTTGGAATCCGAAGTCCCCATTCACGTTGATATATCCGGCACAATTAAACTACTTCAAGATGTGTTCTTGCCGATCAACTCAAGATTTTCATCTATAATGGTAACTTCATCTTTCTCCCTCGCCCTTTTGCCCCGATTTACATCTGCAATTTTCACTAAAACATGAGAGTTTCCCCGTTTCCAACAGAGGCCAAAGATCACTATGCTTCGGCTATGAGATAGTTAGGAATAAAACAATACGACTCCCTAAATTTATGCTACTTGTATCGGAAATAGCAGTGTGTCAATGCATTTTACAATGTAAATTTCATAGTGGGTCATGCTGAAACAACCTTTGTATTAACACAAAGAAAACGCTGTATATATCTACCCCACCCCACCCTCTGCCATGTAACGGAGTCATTGAGGCAATGGGGTAATGTACCAGAGTTTTGACATAGTCTTGACGCAAACACAGGTACATGATAAGAAAGGTGTAAAACAATGGAAAAGGGTGAAAGTGGACCTTCAAGAGCATATTCATGTTCCCAACGTCCAGGATGGTTTGTCAATAGAGACATATGATGACATATTCGACAAATACCTCACCAAGATTGCCATGGAACAGATGCCACAAGACCGGCCACTATGGGAGCTTCACCTCACAAAATACCCAACTAGCAAGGCAGCTGGACACTGTATTTTCAAGCTTCATCACGCACTTGGAGATGGGTTTTCTTTGATGGGAGCACTTCTGTCCTGCTTGCAAAGAGCAGATGATCCATCACTTCCACTAACCTTCCCTTCCCTTCAACCAAGCTCAGAACCTCGTAACATTCCCAGGGCAATTCCTGGTTGTGTGCCAAGAACATTGTCGACAATCTACAATACGACATGTGATTTTTCATGGAGTGTTCTTAAGAGCAGCTTGATTGCAGATGACAAGACGCCTATTAGATCCAACTGTGGGGCAGTGGAGTTTCAGCCTGTGAGGATATCCACAGTAGCATTGTCATTGGATTTAATCAAACAAATCAAGACAGAGCTAGGAGCTGTAAGATCTTTACTTGAATTGAAATTTTGAAAACATGTGACTGCTTTCCAAACATTCTCACTTTGGTACTCTTATCTAACTAATTCATTCTTACCCTGAATAGCAAACAGACATAGAAGTATCAATAGCATATTTCTAAAAGAGTAAGGGAATCCATCACATAAATGATTATGATTCCAGTGAAAAATTACACACTCACTTGAAACTTCAGTCTTCCATAGCTAAATCATGAGTTATGACTCACAAGTAGGGCTGAAGGAGGGTGTATATAGCAAGACAGGGATACTATCCATTTTCAGCTCAACACATGAACATGAAATGGGTTACAAAATCTAGGAAATCAAGAATGAAAGTAACAGCAGAGCTATAATTTATATTAAATATTTTGCTTCTGAGATGCCAACACTAACGAATGATTTACTCCTGCAGACTATAAATGATGTCCTTACCGGCATAGTTTTCCTTGGGACTCGATTATACATGCAGGCAACTGGGAAACAGTTTGGCAGTTCGCAATCTACAGCATTGGTGCTGCTTAACACAAGAAATATCAATGGTTACAAGTCACTGGATGAAATGCTTAAACCTGACTCCAGAACAAAGTGGGGAAACCAATTCGCCTTTTTGCACGTAGGACTGCCTGAATTAAGTGATAACTTATCTTCTGACCCACTTGAATTTATCTCTGAAGCTCAGGAAATCATCCAAAGAAACAAAAATTCTCTAGCAGTCTATCTCACTGGGCAGAGTTTAGATACCATAAGGAAATGTAAAGGTTCTGAGGTAACTTTTATATACGAAGTAAAACTTTGCTACAGTTATCCATTTCCAATTATATGTCAGTTAGATTTATAATAGATTTACTATGCAAACTCAGAGAAGCATAGATTTAACTGCTCAAGCTGGCTTATTAAACTCGTTAAGTTTCAGACACATAACAAGTCCTGTTATCCAAAGAATGAAAACAGCGTTTGGCTCTTAAAAAAAATAAGCAGCAGCGAAGCATCATATGATGTAGTAAGACTAATTTAGGGTATTTTGCGAGTTACTCCCCAACTTTTTGCAGTTTTTGTGAATAACTACCTCACATAATATTCTTTCATCATACCCTACTTAATTTCTAGCAGTTTCTGCAAACAAAAACTCCACGTAATTTTTTTCCTCGTACACGATTCCACAACCCCTATTGCAAGTTTGCAACTACCTTCCAAAAGGCCCCAACAACCTGTAAAGCTGTCAACCCCAATCATCGGCAATGACCGACTGACACAAGTCCGCTCCTACCTTTTTGTTAGGTTGTGTACAAGGCCATAAGAAACAATTGCGTATATGTTTCAGCTGTCAACTTGAAACCAAAAATTTAAGGTAAAAAAAACATTAACTATAGTACAGTGAAATCTGCTGATCATTTTGCTTCAAGTATACTAAGAAAAAGGTTTAACTAGTCAGAGACAGATTACTTAACTAATAGAAGAAGACCAATATAAAAATAAGCATTCAGTCAATCAGTCTAACATTCCAAATTTGGACCGCAGCAAATTTCACTTCACTCAAAACCTTAAACTTAATCTATTTACAATTACATGAACAACGGAATAACTCATAGTTTTGATGCTCAAATTTTAATTTTAATTGCACTTGGAAGTTTCTAAAATCTTAGGCATCTGGGTGTTCAGGCTGCAGCTGAATACATCCATACAACATTGAAGAACTCAAGCATGACAGTATCAAACATGATTGGTCCAGTTGAACAAATGTCATTAGCAAATCATCCTTGCAAAGGCTTGTACTTCATGGTGGTCGGTGTTCCCCAGGTATGTTAAGAGAAGAGAAATATATCCTTAAGGGTGCGTTTGGATTGAGGTATTTGGAAGGAAAGGGAGGGGAGGGAATTGGAAGGATGTGAAATCCATTGTTTGGTTAGGAAAATGGAGGTGGAAGAATTTGGAGAGAAGGGAAAATGGATACCTCCATTTCCCTCCTCCAAGCCAATTTATTTCCCCTCCAACATAGGCAAGATTTGGAGGGAAAATCACCTCTTTCATTCTCCCTCCCCTCCCCTTCTTTTCCCTCCTTTTTTCTGATCGAAACACACCCTAACAGTAACCTACCACTAACCTGGAAATGCAAAATACTTTTAATTAGTTTACCCCATACACAAAGAGTTTATTCCTCCAGTGAGGCATGCTTACTATTCAAGGCAATGACATAAACGAGTGCATCGGAATGGCTCATCTATTCCAAACAAGACTCATATTTTTGTCATGGGTGGGAACTGGGAACCTTATCCAATGAAGTAATGTTGTTATGTTCATTGGTTAGTCTCTCGTTGATCAACACAAATATTGATTCATGTTTGTAACAACTACCACTCTATTTACTCAATTAACCTCATTTGATTTTTTGTCCTCGCACAAAAAATTAAATGCGCCTAAAAGAGTGAAACAGAGGAGTAAGATTTTGTTGTTGTTGTTGTTGTTGTTGGGCGGATGGACAGCTGTCCCTAAGTAAGACGATTTGGGGGATTCACCATCCGCTGTTAGCCCATCATCCTCACAGACAAATATACACCTATACCCCCTAAAAATGAATTGTTTCAAAAGCATTATTGCCAAACATATTCGTCATGCATTATTGATGGCTTTGATGCTTTTGTGAATTTGCAGAGCTTGACAATTACAATTCTGAGTTACATGCGGACATTGAGGATTGCTGTAGGCGTTGAAAGGGGACATATAGATGTGCAGAAGTTTAACTCCTGCATAGAGCATGCTTTTCAGCTGATATACAAAGCAGCCATGAAAGGTGCCCGAGTATAAGAGCAAAGCATTCATTAATCATGGCATAATTGTAACTATCACACTATCCCCCAAAACATTATTTGAAGATTCTACATTATTAATTTATATTCTTTTTAATGAAAGATTATAGATTATAGATTACTTGTTTTCTGAATAATAGAAGCAAACTTTAAAGGCCACCATTGTATTATTCACAACTAAACTGTATTCACATTATTTATCCAACATTCACGAGAAGTCCTAGTTCACTTTGGCTTATTTATTGATTTAACAGCTTCTTAGTTTTCTATCATGAAAAAGTAAAACACTATGGCCTTCTTTGCAGGGGCGAACCCAGGATTATATATTTGGGGTAGCATAAAAAAATTAAAATGGTAAAATGTCTGTATTGGGATTTGAACCCGGGTCACTAGGAAAAAAACCAAAGTCTTGACCATTGATCCACAAGATCTTCACTATGCATTTAATGAGATAACAATTATTTATCTACTAATCAAAAATATTTGGGGTAGCAAAAATATGTCTTCTAAGTCAATTTTTTAAAGTTTGGGGTAGCGCCCGGCCGCCCGCTACCCCTTGCTACAACATGGTTTCGCCCCTGCTTCTTTGGATTGGTGGATTTGAAGGGAAAGGGAAGGGAGGGAGTTGGAGGAAGCCGGGGAAAATGGATCCCTCCAATTTCCTCCACCAAGCCAAATTATTTCCCTTCCAACAAGGAAAGAATCGGAGAGAAAAACTCCTCTCCTATTCTCCCTCCCCTTCCCTTCCTTCCCTTTGCCTTCCCTCCCATTCCCCCAACTTTTGTTTCCAAACAAGGCATCATTGAGAAACCAGTATGAGGAAGATTATCCCAAAAGATGACCATGAACATGGTAGATATCTACAGCTCCACCCTTAATTTCCTGTCTCCTTTTCATACCACCACATCAAGACCTTTGATCTTGATAAAACAATTGATCTATCTTCATGATAAGCACCACAAGTCAACAACTACCATCATCACTCGAGAGTTTATTTTCTAGATGAACATTATACAATTAATTGATAACAGAATAATACCAAAAAAAAATACTGGAAAGCTATATAATATTAACCTGAGATGAAGTCACCGGACATTTTAGCGAAACCGGAAACAGTGAACTTCACACCATAGACAAAATGAAAATCGCCGATCCAAGAGTAATAGCCAAGAGTGTGAGTTGAAGAAATTAGGTGTTTGAAGCTGCCAAATCAAGAAAGATGTTTGAGTAAACTGATCTGGCGAGTTTGTTTTATCGAGGTTAGAGAATACGAGTGCAACTTCGTAAAAACGTAGGAAACAAGGACCGATATTTTTGGTTCCTGCAGCCTATGTAGACAGAATAATTGATGATGCACATTTCACACAGATTGGACAACTGAGTGTAACTTATGAGCCTATAACTTTGGTGGAGTATTATCCCATACATGATACATCAGAACTACCACAAATGTCGCAGCTGATACTTAAAACCATGGTTCTAAATTCAAATGATATCATGCCAGGTTTGAATTCTGTAACAATTTTGGACCCAGAGAACGGGTGGGTGAGTGGAGCCGTGGAGGAAGGCGAGACGAAATGGTGAAAGAGACCAACAGGTAGAGGATACCTTCATCATGAACAGTATTCATTTAAGCAAGAATCCAGCTCATAGTTCCTTAAATATGTTGCCACATTCCCCAGTTCGCTCCCTTGTAGCTGAGTACATATGACCAGCTGCATTGTAGCAAGAGCAGACCAAGTATCATGGAGCAGGCACATTGCAAGTCACAACAACTGATATTTCTGACAAAAGCACAGGGTCATGGATCTCATTCAGAGGATATAAGCCATTTGATGATATGGACAGTGACCATATAATGAAATGTTAACCATCAAATTCCAAATTGATGATTTTATATACCACTCAGAGCCACATGTATCTCATCAATACGAGGATGCAAACTGTCCCCGGCTATGAACTCATGAGTTGTACCATTTAGTTTAATCAGACTGCAAGCAGCATTCTTTTTCACCCTTTTAGTCTTTATCAAACACCGTATCTGGATCACATTATCCCATAAGTCAGAATTAGCATACATGTCAACCATCACAGAATAAACCCCACCATCGTCAGGACACAACTTCTTTACATGCTTGGCAACATCCTCAGCAACATCAATAATCCCATGTTTTCTGCAGCCAGCATATGGCTGATGCAGGAGAGTAGAAGAGTGTCTGGACTCGCATCATCCTATTGTAGCTGAAAGAAGGCGGTGACATTATGTGATTAAACAGTGAGACAGCATAATTTAAAACAACAGAGGAAGCTGTCACATTGGTGGGTGCAGAAAGCTGAGCTACTGTGTAAGAGTTGCTGTATAATTGACATAGCATGCTCCGCCGTCCATACAGCTTGCTTTTGCAATGACCACGCTTCCCGCAGTGGTTTAATGAAAGACCAGAATGCATCTAAAACTATATAGCCTGTCAAGAATCAAGTGATTGAATGAAGAAAACCCATCCTAGCCTGTGCGTTTAGCTAAATATCGTCCAAGTTGAATATAGCAGACGTGGACAAATTCAGGAATGCAAAATAAGTATCTCTTTAATGCAACTTCACTAAGCGATATGCCTTTACCATTCATAACTATGATTCACAATTAACCAAATTGGAAATAAACCAACAACAACAACAACAACAACAACAACAACAACAACAAAGGCTTCATCCCAAATGATTTATGGTTGGCTAACAAGAATAATCCTCTAAAACCGTCACATGACGATTGAACAGTAAACTATAAATGAGAGAAAAATAACCAAATTTTAACTACGTTAATCTATAGACGGTCGGCACTGTGTTCAACGGCAACAGCATTATGCATTAACACTCAAAGAGAAATTCAAATTCTGCTAAATTTCCAAGTTAATCTGGAAAAATCACTCTGTATTAATTACAATTACAATAAAATTCATGTAAACATCAAGCATCAGCTACTTAAGAGGACAATAATGATAAACAATTTCTAGTGGAGTACTAATTTACCCGAATAACACCTAAAATAATCATATATTCTCAAGCATTAAAACGATATGAAATTAAAGATATAATGTACATGATTAACTTAAATTACCGATAAATTCATCACCGTCCGCATAATTTCTCCACTGGACTACCACTGCTTTTCATTGATTAACTGAAATTACCGATATAGTTATTTGAAACAATAAATATAAAAACAAAATATAAATCACAAACTAGGTTAACCCCTGAAAATTAACCGGGTTTAATTTCAATGTTATTAAGTATGTGATCAATTACCGTTAGATAATCTCATCGCATATTTTATACTTCCTCCATTCAAATCCAAAATGTAATAATGGTGGGCCATGACATTGTGGGTAAATAATTGATGTTTATAAGGATAATTTAGTAATTTTGTTGGCTTTATTAGGAAAGATGTAGTTTGGATATGAATGGATTAAAATGGAATAAGTGTAGTTTGTATATGAATGGAGGAAGTATATACTAGTGGGATGTTCGCGTGCGCAGCACGCGGTTTGTAATAATTTTTCCTTTGCAACACTGCTATGTAATAATTTTTCCTTTGCATCAGCAATGTTGACGGTTGAACAAACTATATTATTCAAATTGTTAAACAGTAAAATATAACGATTGTGAGAAATCTCTCTAGGGTTTCCTATGAGAGCCTCCGTCTAGGGTTTATCCGTAGTTTTCTCCTTTCTCTAAGGTTTCTTTTCCCGGTTGCCTCTGGGCTTCTAGGGTTTTCTCTAGATTTTTGTTTCTTTTCTACGTGTGGTTTTGGGTGTCGCTTTCGTGGATTATGGCTTCAACTTCGAAGGGCAAAGAGATAGTAGGGCAAAATTCCGAGTTCACGTGGGAATTGGGAGATGAGTCGAAGGAGCGGGAGACCACCGAGCACATCCTTGTTGGCAAGATTTGGGCATCGAAATCCATAAACGCCAAGGCGGCGGTCGAGATGATGATAAAATTATGGAACTCCAAAGGTACGGTTGTTGGTAATCTCATTGATGCAAGCAAGAAAATCTTTCTGTTTAAGTTTGAGTCGGAATATGATAAAGCCAAGGTTGTTGATTCCCAACCTTGGCACTTTGATAAATATATTTGGGGGTTCAACGAACCCAGTGGTGATGGTAAATTGTCGGAGACTCCGCTTTTCCTTGTTCCTTTCTGGGCTAGGGTTTACGATCTGCCGTTAAGGGGTCGTTCGAACCTAACCAACTTGAGTAAGTTAGGAATGCAGTTGGGTAGCTTTGTTAAAGTAGACGAGTCACCACTAATGGAGATCGAAAAGCTGTGCGTATTAGAATTTTGCATGATGTACAGAAACCGTTACGTGATATGGTTCATATACGCATGGCAAATGGTGAACCGGTTAGTTTCGAAACAAAGTATGAAAAATTGCCTATCTTTTGCTATGGCTGTGGGGTGTTAGGGCATGGTGAGAAGGAGTGTGATGAAGGGCCTTATGAGGAGGGCGAACTGCGGTTTAGTGAGAAAATGAGAGCCTCTCCTAGGAGGGCCATTAAAACTATGGGGGAGGAAGGTTTCAAAGGGGCTCAGGTGTTAGCTGGGGTCTTTGATAAGGAGTTTCAGAGGAAGGAAGAGGAGGATATAAACAATATGATCGCCAAATTACAACAATTCTCTATTGTGACAAGAATGAAAAGGGAGGCGGTGAGGGGGGCGACAACTGGGACGATCGAAGGGGAGGCCTATGCAGGTGTGGAGGCAATATGACCAATGGGGAAAAGGCTGACCAAGGTAATATGGTAGATTCTAGTGGGGATGGTGGCACGGAAATAGGAGAGGGGGAGGAGGATGGACCTGTTGGGAGCCTTATAGTAGGGGCACAGGAGAGAGGTTATTCGGGGCAGGGGGATGCAAATGAAGAGCCTAGGGGGAAACAAAGCTCGAAGTGGAAACGACTAGCTAGAGGGGTCTATATGGAAGCTATGGATGAAGGAGAAGGGAGAGGTAGTAGTATGGTACAATTGGCTGAGGAGGAAGACAGGGACAGTGAAGGGGCTAGGGTGGGTGTGAAGAGAATCAGAAGACAGGGGATTGAAGGGGAGGAGAGGAGTGGGAACAAAAACCGAAAAATCATGGATGTAAGTTCATCTGAGGCGGTGGTTGAGGACGCTCAACCCCGCCGGGCACAATGAATATTCTTAGCCTTAACTGCCGGGGTCTGGGCAACCCCGAGGCGGTAGGCGGCCTTCGTAATTTGTTACGAAGAGAGGCCCCCGCTATAGTTTTCTTATCCGAAACAAAACTTAGCGGTGAAGAGTTTCGGAGGATTCGATGTAGCTTTACAGACTATGAGAGTATGGAGGTGGATAGTGTAGGGAGATCGGGTGGGTTAGCTTTTCTCTGGAAGAAACACATAAATTGCGAGTTTAAGACGGCGTCGGTGCATCACATGGACTTTGAAGTAATATGAGAGGAAGGGAGATGGTGAGTGACGGGTTTTTACGGGTGGCCGAGTGTTACTGATCGATATCTCTCGTGGGATCTTCTTAGAGAACTTGGGGGTCATTCGGATGCCCCATGGGTTTGCATTGGGGATTTTAATGAGGTTTTTTTTATGAATGAGATGAAAGGGGGTACGAGGGCTCAATGGCAAATGACGAATTTTCGAGATGCGATTGAAGATTGTGAGCTACGTGATATTGATTATGTCGGGTATGATTTCACTTATGACAATGGCCAGGCTGAAGAGAACAATAGACAATGCCGCCTTGATCGCGCGTTATGTAATGAAGACTGGATTACTATGTTCCCGCGAGCTAAACTGTTCCATCTACCGAGAGAATGGTCGGATCACTTACCTATTTTGTTGAAACTTAAACGTCCAGAGGAGGAGGAAAGGGAGCATAAGAAGCTGTTTCGATTCGAACAATTTTGGGTGGGCGAGGACGGATGTGAGGAGACGATTAGGCAGGCGTGGGCAGAGGGGGACACTGATATCGTTGCAAACTTAGCCAGATGCGCAGAAAAACTTCAAAAATGGAAGGGAGTGAGTATTGGCAAAATTGTCCGGGAATTGTCTAATAAACGTAGGCGGCTGAAACATTTAGAGGAGGGAGGCCGTTCTCATGAGGAGGTGCAGGAACGACGTATGTTAGTCAAAGACATTGGTAAACTGCTTCGTCAAGAGGAGATTTTTTGGAGGCAACGGTCACGTGCTCTGTGGTTGAAAGAAGGAGACCGGAATACTAAATTTTTTCACCGAAAAGCGGGGCAAAGGAAGGAGCGTAATCGGATTGACAAGCTGATAGATGGGGCTGGGCAGATTCGAGAAGGGAGGCGGGAAATTGAACAAGTTGCGAACGGGTATTTCGAAGAGTTGTTTACTACTGGGCAACCTTCTGATTTTGAGTCCATTTTGTGTGGGGTCGAGGGGAGGGTCACGGAGAGTATGAATGCGAGTCTTCGTCGTGAGTATACGGAAGAAGAAGTGTTAAGCGTTTTACAAGATATGAACCCGTTGAAGGCTCCAGGGCCCGATGGCATGAACGGTCTGTTTTACCAGACTTACTGGCATGTGGTTGGGAAAGATGTGGTGCGTGTAGTGTTGAATGTGCTTCGGGGGCAACCGTTCCCGGAGGGGGTTAATAAGACCCATATTGTGCTCATTCCGAAGAAAAAGGCTCCGGATAGAATGGTTGACTTCCGACCGATAAGTTTGTGCAACGTTGTCTACAAAATTGTCTCTAAGGTCCTAGCTAATCGACTCAAGATGTTTTTGGGAGATATTGTGTCTGAGAACCAAAGTGCATTTACGTCGGGACGGTTAATTACTGACAATGTTCTTGTTGCGTTTGAGATGTTTCACCATATGAAGAATTCGAAAAATAAAAACGGCTTTATGGCTTTGAAATTAGACATGTCGAAGGCCTATGATCGAGTCGAATGGCTATTTTTGGAGAGAGTTCTTATTCGTATGGGTTTTGATACAAGGTGGGTTCAACGTGTTATGCATTGCGTTTCGACTGTCAAATTCGCGGTTCTGATCAATGGTAGTCCAACGGAGGAGTTCAGCCCGGAACGGGGGTTGCGGCAGGGGGATCCTTTATCACCCTACCTCTTTATTTTATGCGCGGAGGTCCTCTCGAGCTTGGTGAGACGTGCTACAGAGAATGGGTCTCTTCACGGGCTGAGAATTACACCGACTGCCCCCATGGTATCCCATCTTTTTTTTGCCGATGATAGTATATTTTTTGTTAAAGCAAAATTAAGGGAGGCTCAACACATAAAACGTATTCTTGCGGAGTACGAGGAGGCATCAGGGCAGATGATAAATTTTGATAAAACAACAGTTTCCTTCAGCCGGGGGACTAGAGGGGTGGATAGAGAACAGGTTATTGATTGCCTAGGGGTGAGGTATGTCGAAACTCAAGCAGCCTATCTTGGGCTCCCTACTGTTATCGGTCATTCAAAACGAGTCTTGTCTAGTGTAGTTCGAGATAAACTGAGCAAAAAACTTCAAGGATGGCGAGGTCAGTTGTTTTCGAAGGCGGGGCGGGAAGTGTTGATAAAGGCGGTAGCCCAATCAATCCCGACTTATGCTATGAGTGTCTTCAAACTCCCGACAACATTCTGTGATGATTTACGCTCTATGGTCTCTCGGTTTTGGTGGGGTACGTCGAATGGAAAAGGAAAAATACCGTGGATTGCGTGGTCTAAACTCTGCCGACCGAAATGCTTGGGGGGGCTGGGTTTCCGCGACTACCATAAGTTCAACATGGCTCTTTTAGGGAAGCAAGCATGGAGATGTGTCACGAACAAAACATGCCTTATGACTCGTATTCTTTCGGCCAAGTACTTCCCTGATGGGGAGTTTATGACCGCAAATTTGGGGACAAATCCGAGCTATACTTGGCGGGGCGTGTTGGAGGCCCGGAAGGTGTTGTTACTTGGGTTAAGAAGGAGGGTCGGGAATGGGCTCAGTACAAGAGTTTGGGAGGATCCTTGGATTCCGAACACCCAAACTAGGAGGATTTTGTCTCCTCGAGGGACAGCGGTTATGGAAATGGTGGTGGCGGAGCTTTGGGATGAGGAGGGCAGATCGTGGAACCGGGAGAAACTTTCGAACTTATTGTTACCTTTCGAAGTCGACAGAGTTTGTAGCATTCGCATTAGCAATACAAAGCCGGAGGATTCGTGAGTTTGGGCGCTTGAACGGAAAGGGGAGTACACAGTGAAGTAGTCGGCCTACAAAGCTATGGCTATGGGCGAGGAGCCTGATGGTAGTACATCCAACAATGGACATGACAAACAGTTGTGGAATCGCATTTGGAAAACGAATGTTCTTCCTCGGATCAAAGTCTTTATGTGGTCCATTTGCAACAATGCCATAGCAACGAAAAGTAATTTGGCGAAACGGGTTCGATCGATAGACGCGGGCTGTCCAGTGTGTCAACAAGAGGAGGAGACTTGTCTACATTTTATACGGGGTTGCGGGGTGGCGGGTGGGATGTGGGCTAGGCTGGGATTGGAGGTGCGACAGGGGGTTGGGAATGAGGGGGTGAGGGAGTGGGTGGAGGATGTGTGGAGGGAGTTGGAGGAAGGTGAGATAGAGGTTTTCATGACAAGTTGTTGGGCGCTGTGGGAAGCTCGTAACAAGTGGGTGTTTGAAGGGGAGGGCGTGAGGGTGGAGAAGGTTATTAGGAGAGTGGCGGACCTGCTGAAGGAGATGACAGAGGGGTCTGAAACTAGGGATACGCAGAGCGGAACAGCGAGGGAGGATCTACAGGGAGGATGGGTGAGGCCGAGGGAAGGGGTGGTTAAAATAAACGTGGATGCAGGGGTGAAGGAGGGATGGGGAACAGGAATTGGGGCTGTTTGTCGGGATGCAGATGGGACTGTCATATGGGCTCTGAGTAGGTTCAAGAAGGAGGTGACGGAGGTGGACTTGGCGGAAGGGGAAGCGGTTCTGGCAGGCCTACAAGAAGCTAGAAGGCGTGGGCATAACAACGTTGTCATCGAGAGCGACTGTGCGGGGCTGATCGATATCCTGAAGCGGCTGGAGATAGGACGCACGGATCTTCACTTGTTGGCCGACGATATCCGAGTTGTTGGTGAAATTTTTAATAGCGTGGATTGGTTGGTCGTGAGTCGAAAGCTCAATAGAGTAGCACATGAGCTTGCACACTTGAGTTTGTCTTTGGATCCTTTTCTTATGTGGAATAGGGGCGACCTTCCACATTACGTTTGTAATTTGGTTTTATCCGATTTGAATGTCAGGTTTTAATCCCGCCTGGTGGGATTTCAAAAAAAAAAAAAAAAATTGTTAAACAGTAAAAATATTGCCAATTTTAATTTTTTTATATACAATTACATATACATAATACAGATCAGAGATATATTATACAAATATTGTGTCCCCTACATTTTATTAACATTATAATTTTGATATCATAATGTTTGTAGATGCTAAGTGAAATTGATCGAGATATAACTTTCAAATTTACGTAACATAGGTAACGGTTGATCTTATCTTTGACTCAGTTAATTAATAAGTAATTACAAAACACGCAATTCATAATGTGTTAAAGATAAGTAGGACATCTTTGATTGTCAAATCAAATGGTGAATTACAGAAGTCCATTTTGGAAGTAAACAGTACCCTGCAATTTCTCTTGCCCATAAATAGAAAATGAATAATACAATGTGAACAAATCAAAATATGTCTTCTATGTAGGGTTCAGCCATTTCTCGTGACTCAAATGGGAACGTCAATGGAGGTTGAAAATAATAAAATCAAACCAATTCTAGAGCAGTTAACCTTTAGCATAGATTGTCATCCGCAGAAGCAACATTTTGTTATCCGAACAAATGACAGCGCCGATTTTCCCAAGCAGGGTTTCAAACACTGGATTTGTTGACCCATCACCAAACCCCCAAATTATACACTCAAGAGCTGTCGGCATCACAATGCAAAGAAGAGAAATGTGCAGTACAATGTATATCCATCTCGTTCTATTACGCCCCATCACCAAATAGACTTTGTAGTTTCCAGCCATTGCAGCCAAACAATCAAATTTCAAGACCTGCATGCACATTAATCATAAAGAAGGAACAATTCAACCTCAAGAAAATGGTAAAATGATGGCAGATTGAACAAGAATCGAGCAACTAAGGGAGAAGAAAGTCCCCAACTTTTACGTACATATCCGATGACAACAAAGCTGAATCACTTCTGCTTCTGTAGCATACATCAACACGTAATACCTATGTAGCTTAGACCTGGGAAAGCTGATCTGACCCTAAATAACCCTACTCAAATCGACCCAACACCAACCCATACCCAACCTATAGACCTCGAAAGTGCAAGCCGGAAAAGATCCCAACCTGTCTTGGTCCAATCAGAAATAGCCTATAAACACCCTAAATGAATAATTTGAAACAAAAACGTTGATAACTACAATGCGGAATGGGCTAACACGTAACCACCCTACCCAAAATGATTTGTACATGAAATGACCTGATCCATATTTGAACTAAACAACCTGATTGGGGAGCTCTAAGTCTATTATAGACTACAAAGCTCTTACTATTCATTAGTGTAAACATCTAATGAAATCATTCCAAGGAATATACAGTTAACACAGAGTTAAGAACTGTAAACATTCAGCGTTCAACAAGTTCAAGTGCGAGTAGGAAGTTATTATTGATCATATACCAGGAGAGAACTTGACCGAAAGCTTTTAATATTACAAGGTACATCAATTGCAGATGCATGATATTTACGAAACTCTTCTTTGCCCTTAGTTGTCCAGTTACCAATCGACGCCCCAAAATTGAACCACGTGGATGACCACCAACAAATGCTTCTGGAAAGACGACCAGTTGAGCTTCATAGGAAGCTACTTCAGCTAACAATCTCTCTACTTTGTCTAAGGTTAAAGTTGAAGGTAATATCAGGAAATATAACAGTCTATATTATTATATCTAGATGAAAGCATTACAAAAGAAATTGAGATGAGCCGCAGTTTCAGAGCGAGGAAGCAGCAACCAGTTACCCCCATACGAGATAAATATATCCAAAAAATACACTTTTCAGTTAACATTTTCGATTTTTTTAAAGTTACTTTATTACTTTACAAATTCATATCACGGATTCATACACATAGATTGATGAAATCATATTCCATTACTCCGGAAACTTAAAATAAATGATAAAAATAATATTGGAGTAACTCGAACAACAATTTGTAAAAAAAAAAACTACCTATCGTATGCACAACGTTACTATTTACTACAGACTATCTAATATGGAGTATGAAGTATAACATTTTTGAATAAGTTATTAACAGATATCACATTTGTTACAAACTTGTACCTTAAATGAAATGTAGGCCCATTTCTTTATATCATCTCACCCAGATATCATAAATTCATTAACCGAAGATCAACAGAAACAGGCGTAACAACTTCTATACCAGAACAAAACCAAACCGTCTACCTACCATCTAAAGTTTAGGGTGAGCAAGTTCATGAGCTACCTCATTATACAACCGATTAAAAAATGACCACGAGACATTGTCAAAAAAAACAACAAAGTTCTAGAATGTCTTCCATAACCAAGAAATAGTTGTCACAACCCGTTTCACTCCAACTAAACACATTAATAACTACTTGACAAATGACAATCACTTTCACTTATCGTATTCCCTCAAGCCAATACATATAACTTGTGATTCCCCTTAGACTGCTAGTCAGCTTTTTGATGTATTTCCAACCAATATTAGTTCGGTCCAATTACAATTGCATTATTTATGATAATCAATGACTAATGGAGCGAATATCACGTATTCACGTCCCAGACAGGCAGAAATTACAAGAAAAAAAAATGCAATTTGCACGGGATTAAAACTATTTTGTAACCCAATTATACAAGTAGTGGGCTAGTTCTTTGGGTGGGTTGTGCGAAAGCGCATCCATTTAGGCTACAAGTAAGAAGATATGAACCAAGTACATGTATCAATAATACTTCGTACAAAGAAATTAGGTTTTAACTAAATCATCAAAATCAAAGTAAAATATTCAATAGTTCTAAATTGTGCTCCTTATCAAATTAAAAACGACAACATACCTAGAACTATCCCCTAGGCCCCTCTGTAGTAGGAACTCGTTAATGTTCTAAACTTCGCTGCAAAGAATAATATACATATATCAGCAAATAATCTTATCATAAAGTTCTCAAAAACTTGGGGAGGAAGCATCATGTCTAAATTAACAATCACCAGAAAACTTGAGTTGATCCTAGAGCAACTTGATACGCATTATACTTTTAAGGGCAGGTCATTAACAGTGTCCCATATCGTAAGCTTCAACTTTTTTCTTCTCACCGTAAGCATTTTGATCTTGAAATCCACTCCTAGAAATAATCAACAGAAAAAAATTAGCACAAATGCCTTCACAAATTATCAGAAAGGATTTCGCCATACAGGTCACCCTACAATATGAAGTAATGCACCATTTTTTGTGGTACTTTGATCATATGATCACCCTTTCCCTTTAGCATGATGGCATTCTGGCCATTCGATCTCATCTATGATCTATCACTTGTGGATTGTGACATAAGCAGCCATGTGAAATGTTATTAGTTAACTTTATGACACAATTGACAGAGTGCATTATCTAATACTACCAAGCTCGCTAACGATCCAAGTCAGCGCCAGTCGATTTCTAAAAATCTCCATAATGCAAACCACTCAATTACTCTGACATTTAAAAGTGGAGAACTAATATATATAAATAGCAAGTAACAAGGGACCTATTTTACTACCGTTTGTATTCAAACAAAATGCAAAAGTTTGGAGACAATCATAAATAATAAGTTCACCTGGAACCATTTTAACTACCAAGAGTAATAGGATCACGAAACAACATAAAGTAGCAACGAAATACGATTTTTAATATAAGTAAACAAATAATTGTGACGAACGGAGTAGTAATTACCAGCTGAAACCCCATTAAAAATCAACAATTCTTATGAAATAAGGCTAAACAGTTACTCCGTACAAACAAAGCAAAAAAAAAGACAAAAATTGGGAACAAATCTAGCACACTGACAATTCATCGTACACGTAATGGACATGCTCCGGAAACAATTCGTGCTAAAATAAAATGTGTATCAAATTTTCAAAACCAGTAAAAACTCAAAATTCAACAATATATGGCACACCAACAAATGAAGAAACAAAAATAGCAAGAATAGACGATAGGAAACTCACTTTAGTAGGCAGCTTCACTGGGGTTAAGATATGTAAACGTCATCACCAAATTGTTGGACTATGATGGTGGGTAAGGGAGCCCGGAAAACAAAACGACAAGATCGAGATTACATGTAGTGAAGACATCAATATAGTATTGAACCCAGATGATAAACTCGGGTTTAAAAAATACCCAAATTAAAAACTCGGGTAAATATGTAATTTACTCAATTGGGTCTAAAATCCATCAACATTTTCACCATTTTTTGATCTGAAATTATTAGTGAACTTAAGGTATATGGGAATCTCTTGATTACGGATTGATTTGCGATTGAAAAACAATTGAGGGGTGAGATTTAGTGTCGTTATCAATCTGATGGAAGATCATTTGTGATTAATTAGGGTTGTGGGCAAATTAGCCATGGAAGAAAGCGTGGTGAAAGGCGTTTTTTTTAAAGAAGAGTGACATTTTGGTAACTAATGATGTTATGGAAGGATACAAGGAGGTTAAGTGGTGTCGTCTACACGCAAAACAATTAATGCCAAATCTCTCCTCTCGAGCTACTCGTAAACCAGTGAAACAAACCCAAATCTCATAATACATCCACAAAAAGACCCCATCCACCTAAATAATCACAATTAACTATCGAACATGTTTAGAATCCTCTATTCGGAAACAATGCCCAACATTTCCAGTGTTATTATTCATAGGCAATAGTCTATTAGATCCTAGCTTACAAAGGGTAAAATACAAATATGAGTATATAACAGTACAGATTTTGCGATTTGTTTTCAGCATGAATCATAAAAACTTAAAAATGACAACCAGTACTCCGTAGTACATAGTCTATAGACCAACTTACACAACACTTCAGCTCTTGTCTCAGGCTACCCTCTAACCAATCAAGGAGAAGAAATGAACACAAAGTTCGCAATAGCAAAAACCCAAAACAGGGCAAACTGTAAAAGGCAAACATAGAGCATGACAATAGAACTGTAATTAGAGATCAACAAAATTATGTAACGAGTGTAGTACTGAGCTGAGCACGAATAACATATGTTCAGAGTGTAATGTTACATTAATTTTACCACTCTTGGCAATTTTTCCCTTCGAAGTTTTCTATGTTCTCACGAGAAGGCATGTCATCGATTACTCCGTACAAGCAAGGCGAAAAAAAGACAAATTGGGAACGAAGCTAGCACACTGACAATTCATCGAACACGTAATGGGCATACTCCGAAAAACAATGTATCAAATTTTGAAAACCATTAAAAACTCAAAGTTCAACAATATATGGCAAACCAACAAATAAAATAACAAAAACAGCAAGAATCGACAATAGTTAACTCACTTTAATAGGCAACTTCAGTGGGGTTAAGCTATGTAAACGCCATCACCAAATTGTTTGACTATGATGGTGGGTAAGGGAGCCCGAAAAACAAAACAACCTACAAAACGATAAGATCGAGATTATAAGGATATAAATGTAGTGAAGACATCAAGATAGTATTGAACCCAGATGATGAACTCGGGTTTAAAAAAATACCCAAGTTAAAAACTCGGTAAATCTGTAATTTACTCAATTGGGTCTCAAATACATCAACTTTTCCATCATTTTTTGATCTGAAATCAGTAGTGAACTTACGGTTTATGGATTTTGAGTAAATTAGCCATAGAGGAAAGAGGAGGAAGCTGAAGTTAGGGTTTGCTTAGACTGGGGTAGAAGGCGTTTCTTTGAAGTAGAATGACATTTTGGTAATTGGTGACGTCATAGAAGGATATGAGCAGGTGAAAAGCGGTGTCACACCCCTCCTCCCTTTTTATATAAGTATAGATATATACTTCCTCCATTCATATCCAATCTACACCTTTTCTTTTTTCATCCATTCATATCCAATCTACACCTTTCTATAAAAAGAAATACAAATGACCAAACTATCCTCATAGACATCACTTATTTACATAAATTGCCACCAAATGGCCCACCACTAATACACTCTAAACAATAACTTAATCCTAATTAAGCCCAATTAAGACAACCTAACCCAATCTGCCCACTAACCATTCCCTCCAAAAAAAACACAACCCAACCCAATATACCCCCCCTTGCCATTTCAAATCCCCAACCCGTCTTCCCCAAATACCATCCCAATATCCAGACCTCCATACCCAACCCAATACTCCCTCAAACCCTACCCCATATAAACCCATATAACACCCAAACCCTAAATCATTCCCTCATTTCTTCATCCCCCCCTCTCTCTCTACATCTGTCCCTCACTCTTCCTCTTCATTTTCCGAAAAACAAAACCCTAGATCTGAGAATTTAACCTTCCCCCGCTCCTTTCTTTCTTCTTTTTCCTCATTCACTTTACATAATTCATATACATCGTTCATTTTACGTCTTGAATGGGACCACCACATTGTAACTGTGGTCAGAAATGCCCTCAATGTGTTTATATCTGATACCGTTTGGGTTTGTCGGAGTATGAAGAAGAAGTTGAGGAGGTTGGTGGTTCTTGCCCAGATTCACCGCCCCCTACGGTTTGTGTTCCAGATAGTTTAGATCCTTGGAATTTGGGAACTCAAGTTCCTGAAACCCAGTTCAATGATGGTGAATCTGTGACTGAGACGAAGGTTGAGCCTAAAACCGAGGTTGTTGAGAACGTGGTTGAGCCTGTGGTTTCTGAGAATGAGTCTGAGCCTCCCCATATAAAGTATATAAACCGTGTTTTGAAAAGAATGGCTGAAAAAAGGGCTAAAATGGAGGAGGAAATGGTGAAGGGATCTGCTGAAATGGCCGAGAAATGAGTGTAAGTTCTCATCTTGTTTATTTTATTTTTTTGTTATTGTTATGTTTTTGATTCATAAATTTTTATGTATATTTATTCTTAATAAAATGATACTTTGTAGGATTTGTTTGCAGGTGTGAAGGGATCAGCTAAAATGGACGAGAAATTAGTGTAAGTTCTCTCATTTTTTTGGTTATTTTTTTTAAATATTTACCGTTTTTAGTACTCAGATTTTAATGTATATTTATTCTTAATAAACTGCTGGGATTTGTTTGCTGTTAGGATAGACAATTGCATGTTAGGATAGATAATTGCATGTTATCAATTTGATTTATAGAGTTTGAGGGTACAATGTATGTTAATCAATTTGATTTATCGATACGGTTAAGGCTAGTAGTGCTTGGGTTATGGAGAGTATGAATAAAGGGACTGATAGTTATTGTGTTACTACTGGGTTTATGTTTATGTTTCCTATTTTTGGTCCTACTTATTTTCATTATTGTTGCATTTCTTGGTGTGTTTATGTTTCCTCAGTGGGTCAACCAAATGTTGTTTTTACGTTAATTGAATATGAGACCCTTTGATAATAATTAACATGTTTAGGAAGGAAAGTTAAATGTAGATATGAAATTATGAATAAGGTGGTTCACTGGTTGGTTGTTTATTAACTTACTTCCCTTCCTTACTACAAGTATTTTGTCAAGTTTAGGCAACACTTAATAATGATTTATGATGCACACAAGCACAATATGACAGTTTTAACATAGTGGGACACTATTGAGCTCTGAATTCTGAAATGTGATCATGTCTAAGACTGCAAGGGGTTGGTTATTCACGTAAATTTAATCTAAATTGTTACTCACTGTCACTTGTAATCTTATCTTTGTTCACTTGTTTATGACTTGTAAGTTTATCATGTTCTCACATGTCTGTCATACTTAATCTGAATTGTTACTCACTTGTTTATCATGTTTGGTCTGAAATGTTACTCACTGTCACTCGTAATCTTATCTTTGTTCACTTGTTTATGACTAGTAAGTTTATCATGTTCTCACATGTTTGTCATACTTAATCTGAATTGTTACTCACTTGTTTATCATGTCTGGTTTGAATTGTGCATTCACTGTCACTTGTAATCTTATCTTTGTTCACTTGTTTATGACTTGTAAGTTTATCATGTTCTCACATGTTTGTCATACTTAATCTGAATTGTTACTCACTTGTTTATCATGTTTGGTCTGAATTGTTACTCACTGTCACTTGTAATCTTATCTTTGTTCACTTGTTTATGACTTGTAAGTTTATCATGTTCTCACACGTTTGTCATACTTAATCTAAATTGTTACTCACTTGTTTATCATGTTTGGTCTGAATTGTTACTCACTGTCACTTGTAATCTTATCTTTGTTCACTTGTTTATGACTTGTAAGTTTATCATGTTCTCACACGTTTGTCATACTTAATCTGAATTGTTACTCACTTGTTTATCATGTTTGGTCTGAATTGTTACTCACTGTCACTTGTAATCTTATCTTTGTTCACTTGTTTATGACTTGTAAGTTTATCATGTTCCCACACGTTTGTCATACTTAATCTGAATTGTTACTCACTTGTTTATCATGTTTGGTCTGAATTATTACTCACTGTCACTTGTAATCTTATCTTTGTACACTTGTTTATGACTTGTAAGTTTATCATGTTCTCACATGTTTGTCATACTTAATTTGAATTGTTACTCACTTGTTTATCATGTTTGGTCTAAATTGTTACTCACTATCACTTGTAATCTTATCTTTGTTCACTTGTTTATGACTTGTAAGTTTATCATGTTCTCACATGTTTGTCATACTTAATCTGAATTGTTACTCACTTGTTTATCATGTTTGGTCTGAATTGTTACTCACTGTCACTTGTAATCTTATCTTTGTTCACTTGTTTATGACTTGTAAGTTTATCATGTTCTCACATGTTTGTCATACTTAATCTGAATTGTGCTTTGTCATTAGCTCAATGATGAAAGACCTTAATGGTTTGAGAACAATAGTAAATTAGAGGGAATAAATGGCCTTGTTGTTTATCACTACTACAAAAAAGGCCAAAGAAACCTGTTGAAAAAGGCCTTAGACGCCTTAGACACCTGTTATTAACAGGTGTCTAGGTCATAGGTGTCTTTGGTTAAGAAACCTGTTGGAGGAACTGGTGTCTTATCTAACAATTAAAGAGACTTGATTTTATTAATAACTGGTGTCTTTGACTTATACCTGTTATCAAGTATGTCCGGTGTCTTTGGCATCACTCGGTGTCTTTAGCATATATCTATGACACCACTCTCATCTATACCCGGTGTCTTTGGCATATATTTATGACACCACTCTCATCTACACCTGGTGTCTTTGACATATATCTACGACACCACTCTCATCTACACCCGGTGTCTTTGCTTTTGGCGTTTTTGACCGGGTTTTTTTTATTAAATACGGCTACATACAGCACCTACTACTACGTACCTATTACATTTATGGAAATACATACGAAATACATACAACTGCACCTCATAATCATTCTTTTTAATCAAAATCAAAATAAGCTGAGTTGTTACAAATTCAATATATATCCAATCTTCTGACCAAGACAACAATTATTTCCACCAATAATAAAGAAATAATCGCAACATAGTTTGTATTTTTCAACTAAGAAAGTTGGACAAAAGCACACTAGCTACCTGCTAATAAACTAATAAGTTGATATCAGCAGTGGTAAGGGGGTTTCCCAGCATTAATTTTAATTCTTCCCCTGGTAATAGCAGTAGCTTGATCAGTTAAGATATCAGGGTGCATGGCTTATGGTAGCATCAAAATAGGCTTTATTTCGTTGTATCCAAATGAAATAATAGCAGGCAGCAAGGAGAGTAGCATGAAGTTTCCTATGACGCAGCTTAGGATGAGTATTCAGAATCTTTTGTAGAGTGGGAGAGTAACCAGTCTGTTGAAAGATGCTTCTCATGAATCTCTGACTCTGTGACTGTAAGCACATTCAAAGAAGAGATGATGGTGAGTTTCAGTATCTTGTTGATAGAGACAACACAGGTCATCAGTAGTTTAGTGCATCTCATTCTGCAAATTTTTTCATTTACATTCAAACCTTCATTCATAACAATCCAGCATATACGAGCATGTTTTGGGACATTCCAAGAGTTCCAGACAAAAGCAGTCCAGTTGAGAAGGCTTGAGGGAGGCTGAAGCCCTTTATAACCACTTTTAAGCCATTCAAAACCACTAAGTATATTAGGGCAGCCCTATAAACACCAATAAATCCGAGTTCCAAAAGCTCATCATAAAGGCAAACTCGCAAACTAGCAATGTGGTTAGTTAACATTCGTTATTTCATACAATTAGACATTATCAAACAATATTAGTTGGCAAAGCTTAAAAAAAAACCAATAATTCTGAGTTCCAAAAGATTATCACAAAGGAAAACTAGTAAACCCGCAATCTAATTCGTTACAGCGAGTTATCTGTTACAATTAGACACTATCACACATTATAATCTGGCAAAGCTCGAAAAAACAATAATTCTGATCTACAAAAGGTAGTCACCAAGGCAGACACATAAAGTCCCATTGTCATTTATTAATATCGATTGGCTCACACAAATGAACTATCACACTAAACTAACTAGAAAAGCTTTGAAATTTACTACATTATTTACGACCTAACCGCATAAATATCATTCCAAATCAACAAAAAACAACAAATTTATAGCAACAGAATATAGCAAAACTACAACAAATATCGCCTAACAAATCAAATTAATAAAAAAAGACCTGAATTTTGGCATCATGTGTAGCAACAAAAACTTCCAGGATGACGACTGCTCAAGGAATGAACATCAAGCTTGTAATTATGTTATGGCATCGACATGGATGCATCTGATGCCTGAGCTTCAATTATTTTCACACAAAAAAATAGTCAAATGCAGAAGACAATATGAGGCCTGAAGGCATAGCAGCATTCATCTATGTACAAGATTGCACTTGAACAAGATTCAACTGCATCCATGCAGTAGATAGAACATCAAATGTGTGCAATCCAGGATAACATAGACATATATCCTTCATTTGGCATACCTCGTTTTTTCTACTCCATTTGAGCTGGCCACCCACAAAAACATAGAACGCAAAATGTCGTAAATCATCTACTTCAGCATCCTCCATAGGCTGAGAGAACAAATAATAACGCCAGAAAAGGTAGAATTACTACCTAAATAAATTGACAATGGACGCTGAAACAATTAGTTCATCTACAACAAAAGTACACATTTTATTTCAAGTATATATCAGAGTAGGGAAGGGTAACTTCATCCCAAAAAGTAGATCATTTGTACCAAAAATGTTATACTTCAACATATAGAGGTGATAAAAAGAAGAATAGGTGTGGGAAAAACATTTATTAGGTTTTAGCAAGCACAGACTACACACTTTTTTTAGGTGAGGAGAGGTGATTGTTAAGTATGACAAATATAGGAAAGAAATAATATTTAGTGACATGGCTTAAGAAACAGGTAGTGCCCAACGGACATTTTTATCAGCAGAGAACTATGTACTTCTCATAGTCCTTTCAAGTAACTACTTCGTATATGGCAATTGGTAATCCTCTTGGTAAAGCGGCCTAGCCGCATGGGCTACCACATTAGCTAAAACACCCAGCAAACAATGAATTTATATTGTGTATTCATATCATGGCACTTAATAATATGTATTGAATATATTCATACTAGGTCTTTGTATTAGGCGTTCTATGAATTAGACAAATAATCTACATCATCACAACTTCACAAGTACCTTTAGAGTGATATTAGCCTTCTAGGTCTAGGAAAGGGCTATCAAAGATACAAGCCAAGAATCCAGTTCATTATGTAAACATGAAAGCGAAATAAACACTGAAAAGTGGAACTGCTATAAATGTAAATTGCGAAAGACTAATAGACTCAATTTCACAAGCAAATAAGTTGGCGTATGGAAATACAACACTCATTATCTGAAGAAATTAAATTTCAACACTAGCTTATTCTGCTACCATCACGAGGCGTTCAACCTGGATAATTAAAAAAACCAAATATGAAACACAGCTCTCATCAATCTAGCATTTCATCCTTACACTATTCATACCTCAGTTTCAGCTACTACACTTCTCCTATGCTCTTCAGTAATCTTCTTTTCTGTAGCCAACTCTTCAAAAGGATCTAAAAAAATCTACAACCAGTTTAAAACCAACAATTAACATCAATCCAGCAACAAACGATTAATATCTACAGCAGCGGAGGAAGACGCTCACCTTCATATTTGATCGGATAATCATCCAATAAATGAAACCACGACTCTCTGAACGAAAAATCGCCTTCGTTCTAATCAAACAAAATAAACATTCAAATTAACAACAATTAGCATAACAAAATCAAATATGATTAAAATACTAATGACGATCGATTGATTGAATTAAGCATAGGTAAAATTAGGAAAAAAAAGCTAGGTTTAGAGAGGTTTAAGAAAAATTAAGGGAAACGTGGAGAGTGAAGAAAATGGCGAAAGCGGCGAGCACGAGAATCACCAAATCACGTTTTCCCTCGGTCTATATTTCATAGGTGTCTTAAGTTAAGAAACCGGTTTTAGGTTCAAAACATTTGTCATCTTGATTTAAGAAACCAGTTTTCACAAATAAACGGTCTCTTATTTTAAGAAACCAGCTTAAAATTTAATAGGTTTCTTATTAGTGGTGTCTTTGACGTTTTTTGTAGTAGTGTATGGTAGATAAGCCAGCACATGGTCTACCAATTCTTAGGTATGTGTGCTCAATCATTTAAAGTTACTTAAGTACTTAGTTATAGAGCTTGATGATATCATTACCTTAATGGTTTGAGAGCTCAGTACTAGCTTTTGTAGTTTTATAACTGTATTTAAATGGTTGTAGCATGGTCTACTTAGATTGTGTGTGTGTAGGAGGCTTATCAACCTAACACAACTCAATGATGAGGCCAAAATAGGCCTGAGAGTTGTTGTTTGTTGACTATATGAGGGGTTGGGTATTGGGTACTGGATATTGTGTAGAAGCTCAATGATGAAAGACCTTAATGGTTTGAGAGCAATAGTAAAATAGAGGGAATAAATGGCCTTGTTGTTTATGGTAGATAAGCCACCACATAGTCTACCAATTCTTAGGTGTGTGTGCTCAATCATTTAAAGTTATTTAAGTACTTAGTTATAGAGCTTGATGATATCATTACCTTAATGGTTTGAGAGCTCAATTATAGCTTTTGTAGTTTTGTAACTGTATTTAAATTGTTGTAGCATGGTCTACCTAGATTATTGTGTGTGTAGGAGGCTTATCAATCTAACACAACTCAATGATGAGGCCAAAATAGGCCTGAGAGTAGTGTATTTTTTTTTCTGTCTGTTTCTATTCTGTTAGCTTTGTTGATCTTCTTTTTTGTCTGTTTGAGGTTTGTATATTCTGTTCTGTTTGCTCTATTTTGAATTGAACAAATATGACCATTAACATAGAGTAAACTGAACATTAGATTTAAGATTGAACGTTACATAGTCTACGCATTACAACTGAATTCATCATACACCATTATACCCTAGTTCTGACATTAGATACTCTAGTCCTTGCATCTTACATATTCCACGTAAATATTCAATGCATTCCCTTACTAATGCCTCACTAATAGATTTCTTGGTAACATACCAACAGTTGCTAGGTGACCCTTCCCTATATGCGGGATTGCGAAGTTGTTGTGACCTTTGTATTTCATTATCTCGATCATAACCGATTGTAATGTTAAGAATATGTTGTTTAACTTACTTGGGCTGTACTCCACAAATGCTTGCATCACTTGATTTACTAGTTTGTCTACTGTTTTCGCCGCTTGTGATGACTGTAGAGATTGTAATGCTCTAAAATAACCAAGGTCATTACAATTCAAGTCGGGTGAATTTGGTGGCTGAAAAAATAGTTGAATGTGAAACCCGTCTGAATTTACTGCCACCATGAAATCCGGATCATCATTCT